>BCLH01000009.1:268348-476793 GCA_001602315.1 Zoysia pacifica | reverse complement strand
CATTACACATCTCTTCTTTTATCACGTTTGTATCACTTTCATCTTTTTGTTTGATCTCACTTTACTGCAAAATGTTAAGTGCAATAGGAGGTACAGTAGAAAGCTCCTCCTTCAAAGAGTGTACATCGCAACTAGACATAGGTTCAGAAGATGTATCAACAAAAGTTTCTATCAACAAAATTTTAGCATCACCCTATGTCCGAGGATATGTTTTGTTATACATAAACAATGTCATCAAGTTAAAGCACTATCAATTAATGTACTAGCAATATTCAAAAGCTTTCTCCTTTTACACATACGGTATTGTTCAAATAGATTATCCATCTCTCTTTTTCAAGCAATATATTTAATATAATCTAAACTATCATATAAAGGAAAATATGAAAAAATATAATTACCCGTGGAAAGAGATGATGTAGCAATGGTATGAACTGCATGCGTGTTTTGATCATGTGCAGCATCTCTTTGAGGTGGATTACATCTCTTAATGCTTGCCAATATATTGTCTACAAACTCATTGTGTTTTGTAAAGTTTGCATCGATATTATCAAGAACTCTTTGCAAAGCGCTACTCACATTGTATTCACCTCCCTTTTTGCTATAATAGTTAGAAAACTAACACATGGAGAGCACAAAATATTATTCTTACAGCTACAGTAGGATGGGTGGTGAAAAATCTGCAAAAGAAAATGTCTTACCGAGCTCTTACAAGGTTCTTATCAAAGCAAAGCAAAGGATAGTGCAACTTGTGGCAGGAGAAACTAGGGATTCATAATTCCACAATTGCAGAGTCAAATACAATGCTGATCCGAGATGGGTATGTGAAGCTTGGAGGGCTGAAATAATGATTAGTGAAACACAATTCTATAACAAATAGTAATATTGAATAAGTGTTCTAAGTATTATATTCTAATTACTGGCCCAATCTTATAAAAAATCTAGATGTTATAAAAATATGAATGAAGATATTAAAGTGCAGCAACAACACAAACGATAAGGTTCCAGAAATCAGTAAACTATTCTGCATTTGAAAGAATCAACAAAGTTTAATTTCCGGCTTCTAGATCTTAAAAAAAAAATATTTTATTTTATTTTTATGATATTTTCTTTGAAGTAAAAGCACAAAAGATGGTATATGACCAAATTTCAGATCAATTTAACGAAAGATTTGGCCTGGAGAAAATCTCGAATTTCTGTTAAATCTGTGTTGAATCTTCGAAGCACGAAAACAGAAACTTCTGATCTGAAATTGCTGAATCTAGGAATGCCATAGGTTGGGAAATTTCCTGTAGATATTTGAAAAGTACTTATATTTCTAATTTGGAGTCTAGAAATAAAAGTTATGACTATTTTAATGATGGATCTCCGAATCAGATTTTTTAAAGGCAAAAACAGATTCGAATTTCAAATATGCGAATTTTGTGGACAATTTTGTGGATGATTGAGTAGCGGATAACTATGGAGAGGTGGATATATGAAGGGCGGATCTGGTTTGATCGAAATATGGGGTGGGTGGGTAGAATAAAATTTCAATGTAAAAGAAACAATTAATAGATGTGACACGATAATAGATTGAACACAAAAATAGATAAACGACGAAGGAAAACACATGGATGCAAAAAGATCACAAAATACAACAACCAAAACACAATTACAGACATAAATTCAACACTACAGACTCTGAAATAAAATTATGCAAAGGATAAACACGGCTTGAACAAGGGAACACCTAACGATATTCTATTTTTTTTGTGCTACGGCTTTTCTTGGATGATAGGATGAATAAAAAATTGACAAGGATAAATGCAAACCTGACAGTATACCTGAAGCTCTAATTACCATTTGATGTGTACATCGTTCTGGATCTTTCGTCAGGTCATGGTAACCCTCAATTTGGTGGACATGCGACAAACAATCGATCTGGCCTCAAATTAACACGATTCGAACCCCGCAATCGCACAGCACCACTTCTTCTTTGGTTATCAACCGTGCACACACGATTGACCTCACCAAGAAGGCTAATCCTATCCTGCGAATCGAAGAACACAAACAAGAACAAGGAATAACGCAACTCAATTGCCAAATCTAAATTAAATCACGAAGTTGAAATCCAACAAACCGACAAGCGACGAAACTGTTTTATAATACATGAAAACTAATCAAAACCTATCTTTAATGATGGCGGCTACTTTTTATATAGAGGTTTTGACGTCTTTATGGGGAAACCCTAATACTAATATGCCTAGAAAAGATATATAGCCCAAAGGGCTAGAGATAGTGTCGCAGGACCAGAGCAGTTTTTGGATGTCATCTTGTTTTAATGATTCTCACTGACTCCGGTCAAATTTGGAGGCTGCTTCCATTGGAAAGTTTATCTTCTTAGCTTTCCATCCATATTTAGAACGTTCAAAATGGAGCTCGTATGCGACCGGGGCATCCGTTTTAGTGCAAGTTGCTCCTGATTTTGAGCATCTTCAAATCCTTCTTCATGCTTTTTTTGACCTTCTCCAATGCTCTTCATCATGATAAAGTCATTAGGTAGACATGTGTTTAGAAATAATCCATCTCTAATCTCAACTGTCGTACACTAGTTCCATTAATACTAATTTGAGAAGTGGTGTGTATTTAAAGGAGTGATGTCCTCATCAACATGCCTCGGAGGTGCAGCACCTCAAAGACCTTCGGTCCACCGATGGAGCTCGCAAAAACACCAAGACCTCCGCCGCTCAGGCTGAGGAGCTTTGTTGTCATGCCCTCGAGGATCGGGATGCGATTGACTCGGAGCGCGTTGCTATCAAGGTGGAGGTCGAGCGGCTTTCCAAAGAGCTGTAGGGGGTGCAGCAGGCTGCCGCGGAGGCCTTGGTGGCGCGGATGGCCGAGGAAGAGACGACCGCTTGGCTCCAGGCAGAGTTAGCCGAGGCCAAGGCTACTGTCGAAGCTATCGGGAATTAGTGGGACGGTAAATGCCTTTACCTTTTTTTTGTTTAAGTGTTGCGGGGATCGGTTTCTTGATTGGCATGTCTGTCGTAGATGCGCTCGGCGAGCCTCGGGCGCTGCAGGGGGCGGGCCGCCTCTGGCTCCACTGGATTTTTGATGGCATGTGAGAAGACTCCCTTTCGGTGGAGTACGTTATCCATGTGATGCGGTAGCTCCCGAGGCTCATCGGCGTCGAGCTGATGGCTGCGCTCGAGGACGAGGCCTCGCTACCTTGGTGTAAAGATCAAGGACACCGAGAAGGGAGGTTGAATCAGTGGACTTATAGCACTAAATTTGCCACGAACTTAAATTATAAGACTCGATTGCAATGGAAGCAAACCTATGCAAGTCTAGTAGGCCAAGACCTCTAACAATGCTAGTGAAGAGATAATAATAACAAGCAAGCACTAGCACGATAGCCACGAAGTGGAATCAAAGAACAACCTATCACACTACTCAACGGTAAGTAAATGCGGTAAGTAAAGAGAGTGAGATAGATAGTACTCAGTGATTTTTTCTCGAGGTCCCGAAAGGTAGGCGTTTTCCTCTAATTCTCGTTGAACCACTCCCGTCGGAGTCTTGGTTCCTCCCGTTGTTCCCGGAACAATGCTCACAAGGGTAGCTTCACTCTCGGAGTGAAGTTACTGGCGGCCCAGCTGTCGCACATAATACCCAAGTGCTAGAGCAAGCCTCCAAGGCTCTGCGCTCTCTCTTGGTTCCCTTTCGAGCGTGGGACCCAGAACCATATACAAACTTGGCGATGTCTTCCACAATCTACTCGAAAGTTCGATCACCGACTCCTAGCCTGTCTAGGCTGCCCACACCAAGAGTAATAGGCAAAGATCACTCTTCTTAAGCCCTACAAGCTCTAAAAGTGTATGAATGCTCTCTATCACTTCCTCATAGCACCAAAGATCTCTAATTTTACAATGTGCTCACTTGTTGGTGTCCCTTGGCCTTTCACAAGTTTCCTCTAGCTTCTCAAATTGTAGATACACTAGAAAACGACCCTTCCATAGTTTAAATAGGCCCCAAGCCCAGAAACAACCGTTGGGACGTGATATCATAAAGTTGACTACTTTATGCAATCATCGGACTATCCGATGACTGGACAACAAAACTGTCCGGTGACCCTTCCTCTCCTAGGCCAGGGAAACACTCTCTCTGAAATCCATTCCGTAGGACACCGGACTGTTCAGTGCATACTTTCACCAGACAGTCCGATGACTTTCACTTTTTGACTCCCAGAGACATCTTCTCTGGACTTCAGCTTCGACCTCACCGGACTGTTCGGTGACTGCCACACCGGACTGTCCGGTGTCTTCACTGCAGCAACTCCAAGCATCTCTCTTTGGACTGTCCAGTGACTATTTTTTCGATTGAAATTGATCTTCGGTCTTCGTCTTTGGTTCCTCTGCCATCTTTAGTGCTTACTAAGGAGCTAAGGACCATTCACACCCTCTAACGCTTGTGTGACAGGAGACAAATGACCTTACCCCCTAATAATACTGGCGCTCCTATAGACTCTCTAGTTAGTTCTTAGCCTTGGTCCTTCAACGCTCGGAAACTCCTCTTCTAGGAATCATCCTTGTCATCTAGCTTGGAAGCCCATCATGTTGATGCAGAATTAGCAAAGTGATACCTACAATCACAACCGTTACCTATGGTGTTCATTCAATCACCAGTATCAATTCATACTTTTAGGGAACTTCAAAGGTCATCAAGCTAACAATCCCTTTTTTGGTGATTGATAACAACCATAGTACTCACAAACAAGCTCAAACGAGATGAAAGAAGATAGAGAATAAACGCATCTCGAAAGAACACTTACCCCCTTACCTTGATGACTCCTCAGAAAAATTTTGCAAGAGTTCCCTTCCTTTGTCATGGGTTGAATGAGTCGCTCTCCCCCTGTTTGGTAGCTCTCTCCCCCCCTTTGTCATCTAATCATCAAAAAGATGGCACCGAGCAAATAAAGAGGGAGAACGCACGATAGACAAAGGTACATGCACGACAGAGTATAGATCGGGTGCGCACATGCACGAAGGAATCTGCAAAACAATAACAACACTAGGAGCCATACAAATGAATCTACGAGGTTAGTCCAAAAACCAAGTGCATTTCAATAAGCTAAAAGTGTCGAATAGAAAACAAGCTCATCAAACTGTCATAGAAGAGCCAAAAAATCTGCCAAACAAGAATCCAAAGCCCTACCTACCCATCCACGACCCCCCTAGACAACTAGCCCTCAAAGCGATACACCTCATATCTCTCACCCAAACTCCTATAGAAGATCTAATCCTGCGCGACCGAAGAGCTGGGTGCAGTGACGGTCGGTGGCTGTTCCTCTGCTGGCTGAGTTGCTGCTGGTGCTGACTGAGCTCCTCTCAACTGCTCAACATCATCAAATGCGCTCTATCCAAAAGAAGATGTCAGGGAGGGCTCCTTGCCATCAATTGTAGCTGGCTGATCTGCGCTGGCAAGGGCCTGAGCTGCCTCCTCTGGTGAGTATTCGGTCTCGACCAAGATAGCTGCATCTGAAACGCTGGGCTGCTCGGCTGTGATGGCTGCAAACTCTGTCTCTAAAGCCTCGGACGGTGGCTCTGTCAAAACTGACTCAGCAGTGGTAACCTCGAAAGAAAGAACTCTTAGAGCAAGCGGAGATCTATCGACTGCTCTTTGACTCCAATGCCAGTACTGACACTCTCAGCTCTGCTGAAGGAAACAAGATCGACATGGAGTACGAGGAAACTGGGGAGAATTGAGATGTGGTGACTGGTACACTAACTCCTCCAGTAGTTGTAGCTATGCTGGCTGCCCCAAAAGGTACGAACGGTGAAAGCGGACCTAAGAGCAGCATAGAGAATGTGGACTGCTGCTGCTAGCTCTAATTCTGCAACTCAGATGCGAATCTGGCACTGTAGAGTACTGAGGCTGAGGTGCTATGGGCAGGAGCTGTGAAGGCAGGGGACCCGATAGCATGGTCGTCGGAAACATAGGAAGAGGTGGCATACCGATCCCCTGGAGATATGACGCAATATCTCCAAATCCGATAGACATATAAGATGCTGCCATCTCCAACTGAGAGCGCTGCGACCTCTCGTAGAACTCCTTGTCCTACCGTCTCCTCTCCTCTGTGAGCTCTCTCTCCATCCGAAGCCGCTCCTCAATCTGAAGGCACTCGAATCGGATCCTCTCCTCGAACTCCGCCCTCTCTTGGTGTATCCGCTCATCCTGCTCCTCTCGGTACCTCCTATGCTCAGCCTGCTCTGCCTGAATAGCTTTCAACCTTGCAGCAAGTGCAGGGTCAAGCGTGGCCTGAGAGTTCGGAGTGTCGGCCTGACCTGGAGCCTCAGTGCTCCCAGCTCCCGGCTATGCTCCCTCTAGAGCCTTAGTCTCAACCTCCTCCGAGGTTGTGGTCTCCTCTCCTCCAGGGGTGCTCTGTGAAGCTGACACTCTAAGTACCCTAGAGTCGAATGGCTCTGCTGGACTGAAGTAGGCGGTAGTCTCTGGCAGTGCTGCACTCCTGCTTAGTCATCACACCGGGTCTCCTCAACATCAAACTGATATAAGAGGCAAAGGGTAACTAACGTGCTTCTATCCTCTCATATATGACATTCTCTATCTGAGCTAGTAGCAGATCTGTCAAATCAAAGTCCTCGTGCCTCAGCAAAAAAATATAGCAGCCACTAATGTAGAATGATCACCCGCTCTCTGTAGCTAGCCCGAGGTGCTATCGACCTCCCTAGCAACCCTCTCAAAACACTAGCCTAGTGTGTCAAGCGTAAAGGGTGCCTTGAGTAGAGCTCCCCATGAGGTGGTGGGAAGGCAACACTCATCATGTCGTCACTCGGCTCCATCCCTCCAAATGGTCTGAACGGCGGTGAAAAGTCTGGATGGGCCAGTGCATGGATCCGAGTCTCTGAAGATACAAACTCAAGAGCAGCCAAGATGTCGGTCCTCTCAAACTTGTGTGGCTCCACTTGATACATAAACCAGAAGTAAGAGCGGCCGGAGAAGATCCACAGTGAGGCATAAAACTCAAGAACAATCTGCTCACTATACCTTAGCTGCTGGGTGACAAAGCCTGAATGTCTAAAAAGATAAGAGATATGCTCATCCATGTCAACCCCAGCTCCTCTGCTCAGTGCCTCTAGAGAACATAGCGAAGTGCTACAAACACTGAGCTCTTGCCCTTAGTGGCAAGCTGCCTCCTGTAGGCCTCAAAAATCTGCCGCTGGAGAACTGTCCAAAACTGTCCTGCATTTGCATGTCTACCAGCGGGCACCCAAGCAGTAAAGTCCACTCTCCTCTTAGCCTTGATGGCCAGGCCCTTCAACTCCAGCAAATCAACCTCAACATCTTTTATCTTGCCCATGGCTCGGCGAGCTCTCTCGGCTCTAGCTGTACACACCTCGCAGACCCCAGTCCTCTGATGAGGGCACCTCTGTGTCCAATGCTGTGAACTCCTCTAGGCTGCCTCTCCCTCCGTGGTTCTCTACTGCCTACTGGCAGGAGCTCTCTGCGGCTGCACCTCTGCCACCAAAAGGGTGGTCGCCACCCTCTGTCAGGTCGACTTCCTCAACTCCCCTGGGACTCTTCTTATCCTATCCTGAGAGCACCTAACCTCCTATGTGGAGGCACGTCCACGTCCACTGCAGTTAGTGCACGGTCCCACTCAGGGTCACACCTGACACTGCTTCTTCTTCTTTTTCAGCTTAACTGCCCTGCCCTTCCCCTTCTCATCTGAAGATGATCTCTGTCTGCCCATACTGTCAACTGACTATGAGAGATCAACTGCAAGAACAACTGCCTAGCTGACTCAACAAAATAAGATTAAGAGCTTGTCTCTTAACCCATCCAAGAACTTCTAGACTACCACAGAAACCTCTGAACTGACCTCTAACCTCTGTCCTGATCCATTGCCCAACTGTCACTGCATCACATAGGAATAAAATAGCGGTTATAAGCACAAAAGGTGAGAGACTCGAAAAGAAGTCCTAGCGGTGAAATCAAGGACATATCACCGATCAATTAAAGCAAATAAGCACAACGGTGATATCGACAGACCAATGCCACAATTCATAAAATAGCCATACATCCAAATTGTGACACTAGCGATAAGAGACTCAATGCCATACTAAAATATGCAAGAAATGACCTTAATATGGCATTAAGTACTAGAATTTGTCAACTAATCACATTAATTGACAATAAAAGGTGAGACCTTTAAGCAATAATACCAATTTTCGTAACTAATAAACAAATAAGGCATGCTGGGCATTTTTGATGAAATGTAAGTGATAGAACTCAATACCTCGGGGAATGTAGCTGGACACAGCTAAAGAAATTGCCGAAAAAACGACCGATTACCTCACAAGCAAAAACCCTATGAGGGTTTTGGTGGAACACAGGGTGATGGCTACCGCTTGGCGATGCAACGCAAGCAAAGACGGAGCGCTCTAGACCGGATGGGAACTGTTCAAAGCTGAGAACGGCAGCGGCGCGAACTATGGCGACGGTGGCGCTAGGGCACAGTGAAGCGCGAGGAGGGCGGCTAGCGTGTAGCAGAGCAAGGAGCAGGAGCGGCGGAGTGGCACAGGCGCGGCGGCGGCCGGAGACGGCAACGCTAGGACGCGGCAGTGCGGCAAGCAACGGCGGCGACGATGGCGATCACGGCGGCAAGTCGGCATCGGTAGAGAAGATTCGCACGCGGCTGGAAAATGAGAAAGAGGCGCACGTGCGGGATAGTTAAAACCAAATCAACCGCCAAGATTAAATGAATAAAAAACAGATGGCCGAGATTTCGCCGATCGACATAGTCACCGGACTGTCCAGTCCCCCAAGTTGGTCCGTGACTCCAAATCACCGAATTGTCTGGTGTTTGTTGAGAGATGATTATAGAGAAGCAACCGCTTCATCTTCCAATCACCAGACAATCCGATGAACCCGACGGAATGTTCGATGACTGTCTTAGTCTACAGGTCACTCGGTTCAAAGATTACAATCACCATACTGTCTGGTGAAGGCACTGGACTATCCAGTGACCTCAAGGAATTGCAGAACCAAGGAATTCTTTCTATACTTCAAGTGTCCTCACCAAAGAACTAAATAAACATCACACTTGTCTAGAAAGTGAACTCTCAAACACTTCTTTGCAAATAGATAACTCACGAAGAGTTTTGTATTTTCACAAATCACAATTAAGATTGAGCAATAAAAAACCAAAATGAGGAGGCTTCAAAAAGGAAATGTATGAACCTTAGTTCACACCGATGTTAGAGACTGTTAAGCATAGGGTTCAATGGGCATGAAGCCCAACAATTGCTTTGGTTACTCTTTGTGAAGTATATGAATCCATATGGACAATGTAGTCACTTTCTTCATATAGTAACACGCCTCCTCCGTGGTTCCTATATGCAGTGCATGTGAACAGGGTTCAATGGGCATGAAGCTCTTCTTCACTAGAAGATGAAGAGTCCAAATCACCATCATTGGTGAGCTACTCACCAATAATATAAGCTTTGTGCGTGGACTTCTTCTCCTTTCTCTTGCTCTTCTCTTTGACAAAGAACTTCTTCAACTTTCTCTTTGGCTTGCGTTCTTCGTCTTCACTCACTAGAGGCTTTCTTCTTGCTCTCCTTCTTAGGCTTGAGATACTCTTTTGCAAAATGACCTTTTTTGCCACAATTAAAGCACCCGAAGTTCCTCTTGGAAGATGAGAGTCTTTTCATGCGAAATAGCTTCTTTATCAAGAGCGCAAGGTCCTCGTTATCACTTTACTCATCCTCATCTTCCTCCACCTTCTTCTTTTTGTTGTTCTTACCATTGGGAGATTTCTCAGCTTGAAGGGCAAGATTCTTGGGCAATTGAGTATCGGTGGAGGTGCCCAACATATACCCCTCATAGGTCGTGAGCTTGTCGAGCATCAATGGTGAGAGTAGCCAAGTTGGCTTGAAAGAGACATGTGTGACGATGGAGTTGTAGCTTGGCGGCAACATTCACAAGAGCTTCCTCATGATCTTAATATCATCAATTTTGTTCTTGAGGCCTAAGGCGTTGATCTCCTCCACCACTACATACAAGCTAGAATAAACATCATTAGCTTTTCCATATGGTAGCGTGGTGATAGAATCATATTTGTTCTTGAGAATATAATAACGCTCTTCCTTGTCTTTAGCCTTTGTCCTCCGACACCTAAAAACTCCTCTTCTAAGGATTGTCCTTCTCATCCACCAAGGAAACCGTTATCTATTGTGTTCATTCAATCACCAAAATCAATTCATATCTTTTAGAAGACTTCAAAAGTCATGAAGCTAACACTTGGCGCTGACCCGCTCCCGCTACCCATACATTGACTTTGGCCATATTTTGGAGGGTTTTGCCACCGAGACGTCGCGATGTGGGAGATCGTCGCCGACTTCAACGGACCGCGGACATTCTCCAGGAGCAGTCAAACACCTGGCCCAACTGCCGCGGCACCCTTAGGCATTGTAAAGATTAGTGGTAGAGTTTTGTATCGGGTCTGTAATGAACACCTTGATGTAATGAAAATAAGCAAGTTTTCGACCCTTTCTATGCCTTTGAGAATGTTTGTACTTAGCATTTTTCGAGTTCCATTGGGTGTTTGATCAAGCGACTAGGTCAAGTGGAGCTCGTAGGGTCGATTGCCAGGCTCGATACAGCAGTAGAGCGTCACCAACTCCGGGTCATCGTTCACTAGCCGTGAGGAAAACTTAAAGGAAAGCACTTGTGGTTACTTAGCACGTCCGAGGGTCACCCGTGAAGCTCGGTGCGGGTCGAGGGGTTGGGCCCCGAGGAAACAAAAAGTGGCACGGAGCCTTAAAGCAAGGGACTAAGGCACGGAGCCTTAAGGAGAGGAATCATGGCACGGGGCCTAAAAATGAAAGGCGAAGGGGTCGGGCGCTCCGACCCTCGAGTGGGAACACTGAGACTAGCCGTCGGGTGGTGAAAGGCTGCCGGGTCGCCTGCGCTTCGTCGCCCAAAACAGTAAGGCAAGCAGAGGACGCACAAAAACTTATCTGATTTTATTTTGCATAAAATCGATGCAAGGTCTCGATGTGCTAGCTCCCTACCGCTCTCGGTCACCAGCTTATATGCGCCAGGCCTTAGAACTCACTTGATTACATATGGCCCCTTCCCAAAGGGAGACAACTTGTGTTGGTCGGCCTTGATCTGAACCCTTTTGAGTACAAGATCTCCTACGTTGAAGGTCTGACTCTTGACGCGCAGAGCGTGTAGTCGTTGTAGGCTTTGCTGATAGTTGGCCGATCGTAGGATGGCGACATCGCGTGCTTCGTCCAGCTGATCGGCGTCCTGTCGAGCCGTTTCCGACCTCTCTTTGTCGTAGGCTCGGACCCTCAGGGAGTCATAGTCGAGGTCGGCCCGCAGCACGACTTCTACTCCAAAAGTCATGAAGAAGGGGCTAAACCCTGTGGTCTTGTTGGGGGTCGTTCGTAGACCCCACAACACGGATGGGAATTCTTGGACCCACTATCCGACCGCCTGCCTGACGCAGTTGTAGATCCGAGGCTTCAATCATTGGAGCACCATCCCATTAGCGTGCTCGACCTGACCGTTAGTCTTTGGGTGGGCCATGGAGACGAAGTTGAGCCAGATGTGGTATTCTTCGAAGAATTCCTGGAACAGCTGCTCGGTAAACTGCATACCGTTGTCGGTGATGATGGAATGCAGGACCCCGAGTCGGCAAATGATGTCGCGAAAGAATTTGACCGCTCGGTCGGAGCTGATGCAGGGCACTGGTTTGGCCTCAATCCATGTGCTGAACTTGTCAACGGTGATGAAGAGGTGGGTGACGCCCCCAGGTGCTTTTTGGAAAGGCTCGAGGATATCAAGCCCAGACCGACATGGGCCATGTGATTGGGATCATTTGGAGCTCTTGAGCCGGTATATGCGTCTGTCGAGTGTGAAACTGGCAGCCCTTGCACGAACGGATGAGCTTCTCTTCGTCGGAGACCGCTATGGGCTAGTAGAACCCTGACGGAAAATTATCCCGACCAGGGTCCTCGGGGCAGTGTGGTAACTAAAGATGCCCGAGTGAATGTCATCAAGAAGGTGCAGACCCTCAGCCTGCGGGATGCAAGCGTTGAAGGATGCCGCTGGGATTTTGTTTGTAGAGCTCGTTGTCAACGATGACGTAGGCCTTGGCTTGGCACGAGACCTGCGTGGCCTCATTAGTGTTGGCCGAGAGAGTGCCATCTTGGAGGAAGGCGAAGATGTCTTGGGACCAGTCGAGAACGATGGCCATAACTTCTAGCTCTAGGGTCGAGGCCTGCTCAATCTCAGGGTCGGCGGCATCGTCTTTGATCTTGATGGTCGGCTTGGAGAGGATTTCAAGAAAGATGCCGTCGGGACCGGATCTTGCCCCGAGGCCATCTGGGCCAAGACATCAGCTGCTTCGTTATCGTGGCATAGAATGTGATAGAGCTCGAGCCTGTCGAACTTGTCATCGAGCCTTCGAACTTCCTGGCCGTAGGCCTCCATCTTTGGGTCTCGGCAACTTGATTCCTTTATGACTTGGTTAATGACAAGCTCAGAGTCGCCCTTAACATAGAGCCGTTGGACGCCAAGGGTGATAGCCATTCGGAGGCCATGGAGCACGGCCTCGTACTCGATAGAGTTGTTGGAGGTAGGGAAATAAATTTGCAGTAAGTACCAAAACTTGTCACCCTTCGGGGAGATTAGGATGATGCCAGCTCCCAAGCCCTTCAGCCTACGAGATCCAACGAATTACATTGTCGAGTGCTCGAAGTCAGCGGAAGTTGGCGGTTCCGAAGCCTCGGTCCACTCAGCGCTGAAGTCGGTGAGGGTCTGGGACTTGATGGCATGTCGCGGCACTAATGTGCACATGGTCCCTGATCTTCCGTCAGGTCATGGTAACTCTCGATTCGGTGGAGATGCAACACACAATCAATCCAACCACAAATCAACAAGATTCGAACCCCGCAATCGCAGCACCACTTCTCCTCTGGTTATCAACTGTGCACACACAATTGACCTCACCAAGAAGGCTAATCCCAGATTGCAAATCGAAGAACACAAGTAAGAACAAGAAAGAACGCAACTCAATTGCGTGATCTGAATTAAATCACGAAGTTGAAAAACCAACAAACCGTCAAACGAAAAAACTGTTTGATAACAGATAACAAATAATCAAAACCTCTCTATAATGACGGTGGCTACTGATTCTATAAAGTTAGGGGCAAACCCTAATACTAATGGACCTAGAAAAGATACACGGCCCAAAGGCCAAAAGATAGTGTCGCAGCACTCGAGGCAGTTTCACAATGTCATATTGTTTTAACTACTTCTACTGATTCCGGTCAAATATGGAGATGAGACCGGTGCCGTTGGAAAGGTTATCTTGTTAGCTTCCTATCCATATATAGAACGTCCAAAATGGAGCTCGTATGAGACCGGTGCATCCATTTTAGTGCAGACTGCTCCTGGAGTCCGAGTCAGACTTGAACTCGAGTTGTTTAGATCTCCTCCGGGGTCGAACGTGCGGTTCTGATCTTGAGCATCTCCGAGTCCTTTATGCTTTCTTTGACTCTCTCCAATATTTCTAATCATGATAAAGTTATTATTCTCAAATGAAGGAAGACATGTGTTTAGGAACGAGCCCACCTCTAAATTTAATTATTGTGCACGAGTTATAGTAGGAGGTGCGTTGTTAGTCTCCAATGAAGGGATGTCCTCATCATCCTCTCCCTCTTGAATCGGAGTTATCCTCGACTCAAGCTCATCATCTTCTCCGATGTGGCCCCATTGTGTTGAGGACGTGCGCCAATTCGTTCCCAAGATCAAGTCAATGTGGTGCTCAATCCTTTGAATAGGTGGCAGTCCTGGAGGTGGCGAAAAATTATCATGATACTTCTGCAAAAGGTTAGCTATAGGAGCATCCAAAGAAGAAGAAAGATGCTCAAGTGAAAACAATGCATCGTTGCATGTCAAAGTATAACATGAAGCAGTTTCATCATAAATTTCAGTAAGATCAGATTTTATTGCAAGCATTACAGGACTTTGCAAATTTATTGCTTGCTGATTTTCAAGTGTAGGAGGATGTTCTTTCTTTTTATTAGCAAGTCTGTCCACATTAGCAAAATATTCTGGAACTGATTTATTATGTTGTTCTCAGCGTTGCAATTTTTTACGCAAATCTCTTTGATAGGAAGGAAGAAAACGGTGACGCATAGTATCTTTCAATCTATCCCAACTATGAGGTTGCAAATGCGCTTTGCAAAAATCAGTCCACTATCGTAAAGCAAAATCTCGAAACTCACTAGTAGCTTGTCTAACTCTATGTTATTTAGGGACTATGTGAGATGTAAATTTTTGCTCTACAATCATCTCCCAATCAAGATAAGCTTTAGCATCATAATTATCAAAAAAGGGTGGGATGGTAAACTTAATCTTAGTGAAAGATTTGTAAGGAGCACGATGTTCATTACCTCTCATACCTTGGCGACAGCGTTGATGATCGCGTATTCTGTTTTATTGTTCTCTATCATTGTCAACATTATTCTCGAAATAGTTCTCGTCATTAACTTCATCTTCCTCTTCATCTCTCTGTTGTGGTCAACGTGTCTCAAAGGTTGTCATACGAGTTGAGAGACACTGTAATTCCTGATTCATTGTCTGAAATTGATCAATTAGTCTCTGATCGAATTTAGCAAAAGTGTCAGCAAGTTGATTTTGACTGACAATATAAACGAAGTTGTTCGGGTAGTTGGCGTCAGAAGGTTCACTCTTATCACCTGCACAAAGAAGCAAAGCAAGATATTATCCCTATACTACGGTGTTGGATCTGTGGGTGGCAGATCTACAAAAGAAAACGACTTACCAAGTTCTTACATAGTTCTTATCAATGCAATGCAAAGGATGGTACAATCGGTGGCAGAAGAGACTAGGGAGTCGTAATTTCACAATTACAAGGTCAAATGCAGTGCTGATCCAAGGTGGATATGTGGAGCTTAGAGGGCTGAAATAATAGTTAGTGGAACACAATTCTAAAATAGATAGTAATATTAGATAAGTGGTCTAAGTATTATGTTTTAGTTGCTGACCCAATCTTATGAAAAATCTAAATGTTACAAGAATATGAATGAAGATATCAAAGGGCAGCAATAAGACAAATGATAAGGTTTCAGAAATCAGTAAATTATTTAACACTTAAAAAATCAGCAAAGATTAATTCTCGTCTTCTAGGTCTTCAAATTTTTTTATTTTTAATTTTTTTTTTGATATTGTTTTCTGAACCAGAAGCACAAAGGATGGTACACGACCAAATTTCAGATCAATAAGATGAAAGAAGTGGCTTGGAGAAAATCTCAAATTTCTATTAAATCTATGCTGAAATTTCAGAGCGCAAAAACAGAAAGTTCTTTTCTGAATTTGTTGAATCTAGGATCATCAGAGGATGGAAAATTTTTTGTAGATATCTAAAAAGTACTTATACATCTAATTTAGAGTTCAGAAACTAAATTATGACTATTTTAATGGTGGATCTCCGAATCAGATTTTTTTAAGCTGAAAACATATTTGGATTTCAAATTGGATGCGAATTTTATAAATGTTTTTGTAGATAATTGAGCAATGGATAAATATGAAGAAATGGATCTATGAAGGGTGGATCTGGCTGTGATCGAAATATGAGGTGGGTGAGTGGGATAAAATTTCAATGCAAAAAAACAATTAACAGATGTGACACGATAACAGATCTGAACACGATGTGGATGATTGATGAAGAAAAACACCTGGATACAAAAAGATCACGAAATCTAACAACCAAAACACAAACTAAGGTCGCAAACTCAACACTACGAACTCTGAAATAAAATTATGCAAAGGCTAAACACAGCTTGGACAAGAGAAACTTAGATGATAGGATGAATATAAATTTGACAAGGACAAATTTGAACCTAATGGTATACCTAAAGCTCTGATTACCACTTGATGCGTACATGGTTCCCGATCTTACATCAGGTTGTGGTAACTCTCGATTTGGTAGAGATGCGACACACAATCGATCCGGCCCCAAATCAACACGATTCGAACCCCGCAATCGTAGCACCACTTCTCCTCTGGTTATCAACTATGCATACACGATTGCCTCGCCAAAAAGGCTAATTTCAGCCTACGAATCGAAAAACACAAGCAAAAACAAGGAAGAACGCAACTCAATTGCGAGATCTAAATTAAATCACGAAGTTAGAAAACCAACAAACCGTCAAGCTTCGAAAAACCTGTGGAAGACGACATCAAGTTTGTATGTGGTTTCGGGTCCTCTGCTCGAAAGGGTCACCAAGAGTCTGAGCCTTGGAGGCTTGCTCTAGCGCTTGGGTATTGTTAGCTACAGCCAAGGCACCGGTGTCTTCACTCCGTGAGTGAAGCGTACCCTAGTGAGCATCGTTCCGAGAATGACGAGAGGATTAGAAGAAGGTGCCATCCTTTCGAGACCTCAAGAAAAAATCGCTGAGCATCTCTATCACCGTTCTCTTTACTTACCGCATTTATCTTTTGCACAAGTAGAGTGATAGGTTGTTTAGTTGCTTCTCTTGGAGGTTCTCGTACCATCTCGCTTGCTAGCTTGATAGATTGTTTTCTAGCTTGTTTTACTCTTACATAGCCCTTACTTGCTAGGAGTTGATTGCTAGTTTAGCTAGACATTAAGAAGAGTGAGAAATAGGCTTAGTAGTGTAAGTGCCCGATTCAACCCCTTTCTCGGTCACTTGATCCTTTCAAGTGATATCAAAGCCAAGTGCTCAATTTAGGGCTTAACCGCGTTTGAAAAGTGATCGGGAGTGATGGAGACAAGTTCGTTCGGGGTCCAGTGATGGCTCATGGAAGAATTGCTTGCTAAGCCACTTATATGCCACAAAACCAGGAAATTCGAGTGCTAACATGAACAACCCTTCAATCTCTTCATCTAGCAACCCCTTATGTGCTGTCATGATTAAAAATTCTATCTATCTTGAGCTCATAGATGCTTACACACACTTTGGAACTCTTGATGGTAAAACTTTAGGTGCCTCCATGGTACGATTGCATGATGTTGTGGAAAAGATCAATTCCTTTGAAGGAGCACTCAAAGTCTCTCATGAAGAATCCATCAAGAAGTTTCTCTCATGCAAGGATGCTAGTGCAATTATCTCCAATGAAGCTTCATCAAACAAGGATAATCTAAATGCTTCCACCACTAGTAAGATCATTGGAGGATTCTTATGTCGTTCTATGTGATGAGTATGATAATATCATTGTCTTACCTAATGAAGCTCCAAAAGATTTGTGCACTCGCATTGTAGGTTGGATCAATTCTTATGAGAAGCGTCATATCTCTATTGTGAAGCAAACAAGAAGAAAGTTGACACATAGAAGAGTCATCTGAAGCACTCTAAGGAACAAAATTCATCTAAAGAAGCCGCTCTTATTGTTGAGGTGACTTTTGGAGACAATTCCAAAGGAAGAATCAAGGGGTTGGGCAAAGTCGCTATCTCAAATGACTTGTCCATTTCTAATGTCATGCTAGAGAAATCCTTGAGCTTCAATCTTCTCTCGGTTGCTCAATTGTGTGATCTTGATTTCTCATGCTTCTTCAAATGCTCGCTCAGTGAGGGAGCTCTGTTGGAGAAGAGTGGGACTAGAAAGATGGAATACCCATGTCAGGCCATGTACTCCCCTCTCAAGCGGGTAAAGATGACAAGGGTGCTGAATTGATCAATAAATCTTTGAGTCTCACTTTCAATGGTTTTTGGAACAACAATCTCTATATTGTGTATTTGTCTTCAAACGAAGTTGCGCCGCAAACTTGTCTTATTGCTAAGTCCTCCAAATGATGGTTATGGCATAGGAGGCTTGCTCATATTAGAATGGGTCAACTGAAAAAAGTCACCAAAAAGGGTTTAATTCTCGGAATTCAAGATGTTACTTTTGAGAAGGACAAGTTTATAGCGCATGTCAAGCAAAAAAGCAAGTGGCCACCCTTCATCCTTGCAAGATCATAATGTCTACATCAAGACCTCTAGAATTTCTTCACATTGATCTCTTTGGACCAACAACGTACAAGAGTCTTGGGGCTAATCTCTATTGCATGGTGATTGTTGATGACTTCTCTCAGTATATATGGACCATTTTTCTATAGCACAAAGCTCAAGCCATCACAAATTTCAAGAAGTTTGTTAAGAAAGCTCAAAATAAATTCAAAGCTAAGATCAAGAAGGATAGAAGTGATAATAGGACGGAGTTCAAGAACTCTATCATTGAAGAATATTGTGATGATCTTGGCATCAAACATAAGTTCTCGGTTACTTACACCCCGAAGCAAAATGGTGTTGTGGAGAGGAAGAATTGGACTCTCATCACACTTGCTAGAGCTATGTTGGATGAGTATGGGACTCCAGAGAGGTTTTGGGCTGAAGCTATCAACACCGCATGCTACACCTCAAACAGTGTTTATCTTCATCGTCTATTGAAGAAGACCCCATATGAGCTCTTGGTGGGAAGAAAACCCAATGTGGCCTATTTCTCGGTCTTTGGATGTAAATGTTATATCTTCAAGAAGAGAAAGAGGCTAGGCAAGTTTGCGAAGAGGACTGACATTAGCTTTCTTGTTAGGTATTCCGGTAACTCTAAAGCTTGTCATGTTTTCAATGCAACTACCGGATTTGTTAAGGAATTATGTGATGTGCAATTTGATGAAACTAATGATTCTCAAGAGAACAAAGAATCTTATAGTTGTAATGTAGATAATGATGAACCCTTGGAGGAGGCGATGCGGAAGATGCCCGTTGGAGTTCTACCAAGAGAAGATGACTGTTCTACACCTCCACCGGAAAACTCTTCCAGGACTCAACATGAGATCACTACATCAACAAATCAAGTGCAAGAATCATCAAGTGTTCAAGCACCAAGAGAACTACCACAAGAGCCTACTACACCGAGAAACCGAAGATCATCTACAACAAGTGCTACACCACCTTACCCAACAATTACATCAAGAATTGAAGAAGCTTGCAACTCTTCGCTCTGTCTACAAGACACCGTCATCTCAAAGGAGAAAGCCATATAAGATGCACAAAATGTCTCTCCGCCGCAAGCTCCACCGCAACAAGAGGCTCCAAAGAGACACAAATCTATTTCTCGAGATCACAGAAGTGACTTGATTATTAAGAGTCCCTCTCAAAGGTTAAAGACTAGGAGAAATCAATATAAGTCAAACTATACTAATGATAGTAATAATGATGCGGCTAACATTGCTTGTGAGAACTTCTCTTTTGTGTCTTTGATAGAGCCCAAGAATATTGATGAGGCGGTAGAAGAACACAAATGGATGTTGGGTATGCAAGAGGAGCTCAATAACTTTGAGAGGAATCAAGTTTGGGAATTGGCGAAGAGGTCGAAGCACAAGAACATCATTAGTGCCAAGTGGGTCTTCAAGAACAAGCAAGATGAGAACGAAAATGTCATTAGGAACAAAGAAAGACTCATGGCCAAAGGTTACTCTCAAGTTGAGGGGGTGGACTTCGAGGAGACCTTTTCCCCCGTGGCTCGACTCGAGTCAATTCAAAACTTGCTCGCTTATGCTTCACATTTTAACTTCAAATTGTATCAAATAGATGTGAAGAGCGCATTTCTTAACTACTATATTAATGAATAGGTTTATGTTGAGCAACCACCAGGCTTCGAGGATCCCAAGTATCCTGATCACGTCTTCAAGTTGAAGAAGGCATTGTATGGACTCAAGCAAGCACCAAAGGCATGGTATGAGCGGCTAAGAGATTTTCTCACCAACAAAGGCTTCAAGAGTATTGATAACACTCTCTTTACTAAACATGATGATGATGATCTCTTTATTTCCCAAATATATGTGAATGATATTATCTTTGGTTCTATTAATGAAGCTAATAATGCTGAATTTCGTGATCTAATGGCCAAAAAATTTGAGATGTCCATGATTGGTGAGCTTCATTTGTTCCTCGGATTTCAAGTCAAGCAAATGAAAGATGAAACTTCCATCTATCAGGAGAAGTACACAAGAGATCTACTCAAGCGCTTCAGAATGAAGGATTCAAAGACAATCAAGACTCCAATGGCCACAAATGGTATTCTTGGCCCGGATGAGAGTGGTAAACCGATCGATAAAAAGCTTTATCGATCTACGATTGGTTCGCTATTATATCTTACTACCTCTTGCCCGGATATTACGTTTAGTGTATGCTTATGTGCTCGCTATCAAGCTAACCCTAAAGAATCTATTTACGTGCTGTCAAAAAGATTCTTAGGTACCTCAAGTATACACCAACATTGAGCCTTTGGTTTCCAAAAGATAGAGGCTTTCATCTTGTTGGTTATTCCAACTCGAACTTCACCGGTTGCAAAGTGACTAGAAGGAGCACCTCTGTGGATATCAATTTTTTGAGAGATCATTGGTTGCTTGGAGTTCTAAGAAGCAAAATGCAGTACCTCTCTCAATGGCCGAAGCAGAATATCTGGCAGCCGATGCTTGTTGTGAGTAACTTCTCTACATGAAGCAAACACTGTGGCAGAACCGCCCCAAAAACCACGGGTGGCTCGCCTGTAGGATCATATCGGGTGATATCGAGCAACAATATCTAAATAGTACAATACGAGAGATAAAATATATTACAAGAAACCGATTTGAAGTATTATAATAAAGTTCCAGTTGTTCTTAGGATAGATATTTAAAAACAGAGTTTCAAACAGAGCGGAAGCGATAGATAGCGGATACGACGATACATTCTACAGTTTACTTAACCTGACACATGTCTTGCCCTAAGGCATGCCTCAGTCCTCACAGCTGAAGGCTGGTAAAGAGGGAACCCAGTCAATAGACCAGCCAGCAGAGGGTTCATCTTCCCCACACCACTTTGCCGTAGCAATCACACCAACCTGCAGAAAAGTCTACACACAAAAAGAGGAAAATAACAAACCGTGAGTACTAATTACTCAGCAAGACTTACCCATCAAAATGGCTAACTACAACCGACTCCTAAACATGAGGAGGCTGACTCATAGGTGAGTTCTTTTGCCAAAACCATAGCACTGATACTAAATCTTTACTTTTAAGGTTTAGCAGCGGTAAGTTTAGAGAAATGTAATTTTAGTTTGCACTATTAACTATATCAAACTTGGTTGCCGAACAATGTATAATAAATATCTCAAAAAATCATATTCACTTCATTATTCACATTCTTACTACGCTGTGACGCATTTAACAAGTGGTACTTGTATCTGTGAGGGGCAGCGATTATAATCGATTTACATCTAGCTAGAGAAACCTGAATTACACGACACGTACGCGCTTCTTAGAATCCGCACGTGGCAACCTTTCACAACAATCCCATAGTTCCGGTTTGACGCGCACCTCTCCCAAGAATATGGTTCTCCATACGATCACCACTTTAAGTGTATCCGTGCTTAGACACAAGTCTTTCTCAACTCCCCGCCAAAAGAGAGGTAGGGTTATATCCAACCACTACGGTATTGAGGTACATCGATTTCCTGGGTTTCATATATCTTGTATGTAACCTATTCAAACTTGCTCAATAGAGCCACACTCGATCGGTCCTTAACCGACACAGATAAGGCTACCACTGTGAAGGCTCCGCCTTCCCAAACCATCTTATACATCACCCCTATAGGGTCTCTAATTCATCTCTTCATACGATAAAAGTAAACCAACTTATCCTCTCATGTCATCGTTTCGAACCAAGGGTAGTAAGCTATAGCTCGCGAGTGAAGTTTCCATTCACTCGACTTCTACCGTTAATTAAGACTCATAGCTTAGCTCTACATCGAGTTACCTAAACCAATATACTTAACATAGGTAGGATACCTACCATGCAATCTACGGTTTCAATCAACTCCTAAAACCTAATGCACAATACATTAATCATACACAGTGATAACATATAAAAAGATTAAAAATAAAGTTAATGACCGGGGCTTGCCTTGGGTTTGAAGATGGTTAGCACAAACAAGAGTATGACCAGCAGCAAACAAATCCTCAGCAGCAACTTCAGTAGGCTCACCTTCAGCGTCGTTTCCTATATGCATGAGACGATATTCCAGGATAACACTAATTAATCAGGAGAATGTAAATATATATTTTTCATATTTTATTTATGCATGAAAATAGAGATATGTACTAATCCATATTGCACTCTATTTAATTAACATAAATATTTGTAATTTTACGAGTTAAGATGAATTTTTTGTGAAGTTTTACAATATTTATCACTTCATTGGACAATTAATACACTGATTTTCCTGAAAAAGAACATAGCTGGCTGGGCCCGCCACACCATGGGTCACAAGGGGGGGCTTGTCACAGGGGATCAACGCCCGGCCGCACAGGATCAGGCAGCTGGTCGCGCGGGCAGAGCATGGCCATGGCGGCCTCACACCGTTGCCGGCGGCGAGCATCGCCCGGCGGCTCCAATGACCAAAGACGACGGGGTCTGGCACTAAATCCACGAGCATGGCACAGGGAACATGATGGACATTGCGTCGGGGTGAGCTGCCAACCGGAGTAGGGACGTCGGTGATGGGCGGCGGCGGAAGGACTCCGGCAAGGTGGAGGAATGGCTGTCGTGGATGAAATCGGATGGCGCCTGCTCCTAGAGCTTTAGGGAGACCTGGAGAAGACCGGCAAGTGAGTTGTCACAGCCGAGAGAGCCGCAGGCGAGCTGTCCACGGCGAGGTCCGACAGTCTAGACGAACGATGGCGTTTGGAGCTCGAATCCCTGCACAACAACCCATGAAATCGGTCGATTTCTTGCCCTAGGACGTGCGCTGAGGGTACAGGAGCACTTATCTGCAAGGAATCGACGACTCACCCACTGAAATGCGACGAATTTCACCCAGGATGTGGAGCGGCTCAAAAAACCGATTTCGGGGAAAAAAGATTCGATCTGCTGGTTCAGCGCAGGGATGGAGGAGAAGTTTTTAGGAGAAATTAGAGGGCGTGGATGTGCTCTGATTTTGTGAGGAGGAGGGCTGTGGAGGAGGCTGGGCGGTTGCCGCATCTCGGGTTGGTAAAACTACGCGGAATCTCGTGTTTTTTTATACTTGTCTCATGATCGGCAACTACACACAAATATAACAGTGAAATCACAACGGCACAATACATCTACGAATTTACTTTGAACTTTTAACAAATTATTGGCTCTAAGGCCTACAAGAATACCTTCAGAGCAGCAAACAGCAAAAAAACAATCAAGAAAATCAATTTCCAGCATGAATATCTCATGTTCAACCACAGGCATTTGACTGGAAGTTGATCTCCTAGAAATCGTTCCTCACCGCAAATCTTCGACATATCTGGAAGCCAAAGTTACGGAGGCAAGCTATGCAATTTAATAATAATATTCACAATACAATAATACATGAGTGGCCAAACAAGGATAGGATAATATGTTTTAATTTTGCATAAAAGAGCACTGGACAGTCTACAATTAGTTAATGAAAATTACTAAATTGAAGAGATTAAATAAATGCATAATGAGATTGCATGTAGTAATCGCACTTGACCTCCATGTCAAGAATTCCTAATCATCCACGACCATCAAGCCGTGAATACAAATCTCCATCTAATCACGCACAATCAATATATGCAAGACCAATGTGAGTCATTTATATTCTACTCTAAACAAAGATCCATCATTAAGGAGCTTGATGCCGCAAGCACGGCTATTCGAATAGATTTATTACTCTGCAGAGTTTGTACGCTGTACTCATGGACTGTGGGTGACCGTCTGTGGTGTAGCTAGCACCGTGCACTCACGAAGTGTGCACATCGGTATCACATATCACTTTTTCACTAGTCGTCCGCTATTCTTGCCTTTTTTGAAAAGCATTGATTCCCCGTTTACCCAGATCTAACACCCCAGAGGCTAGTCCTCCTTATATTGGATGAAAGTCCCGGGGATGCAATCCATTGTACCGGTAAACCTTGGACCCAACACCGTAGTGATAGAGATCTCTCTGGATACATCCACTAAGTAAATTATCCATACATGCAAACTGCTCCTAGAAGGCAAGGTAGCTTTCAACTAACTACTTGGCCATAGCCGACCCATATCGACATCCATGGTCGCACGATATTTCCTTAAATCAAAAGTCAAATGTACCGGTCCTTATGTGATGTGACGAATCTCCCAAGTCAATCTCCACCT
Source organism: Zoysia pacifica (assembly GCA_001602315.1). Classification (NCBI taxonomy): domain Eukaryota; kingdom Viridiplantae; phylum Streptophyta; class Magnoliopsida; order Poales; family Poaceae; genus Zoysia; species Zoysia pacifica. The sequence goes on along the minus strand of BCLH01000009.1, from coordinate 452,581 downwards.
AACACCTAATTTTCATCATCATCGTCATGAACTAACTATCATGACAACCCATCACCATCGACTCATAGCTCTAATCAACTATCAATCAAGACTCCTCTACACAATATTAATTTGTCTAATAATTACTAGGTGTACATCATATTTATTTTTAGTTATAGACCCACAACTAAGCATGAGTCCACGCTGTAAATAAATTGCATCGTGATCCTATGGATTAACCCATCAATATACTGATTCTATGGTTACAAGGAAAAATACTAACTAGCGCAACAAGGTAAACATGAATAACAATAGAAAATGTCTACCATTACCCGATGATCAAATTTTAGTTGTCTAAATTATGCACAGATTAATCTACATTTTAGGCACTTAATTTCATTTGCAAACATAGCATCAAAATGATCAAGAGGGTGTGCTTGCCTCGCACCTTTAGTTAATAGATCAGATGTAGTCTTCTTTTCTTGTCGATCTCCATGCGATGAGCCCCCCCCCCTCATTCACTCACATTCGCATCGAGAAACACCAAAGAATCCGAATAAATCCAATCAAGAGAATCGGCTGCAATAAACATCAAATAATTCGAATAAAAATTAAATAAGAATAAGGAATGCATATTTTAAAATAATGCATGATGAATGAACATGGTTTAATCAAATTTAAGTCCTAGCTTCATAAAGTCCATATTCACCTCGACATATTATTTATTCCTCTTTTACTTCATAAAGAAAAGACTTAAGTGATTATTCCAATTGATCAACTAAGTTGTTCAGTGGTCATGCATAGTAATTAGGATATAATTTACAGAATTTAATTATACTGTTTATGTGCATATCTATTATATAACTTATAGATTGAATCAATCCTTATTTAAACTTCACCTATATTAATTTCCTTAAAACCATTGGTGTATGCCTACTGTTTGTTTCAATGGAAACTAGGGCATATACTATATATATAACATATAAACCTATATGTGTGTGCATGTGCAGTATTTTTATTTGTAAGAAATATAAAAAAACTCTTATTGACCTAATTTAATTAATAATAATCTATATGATCCTTATTCTCATGAAACCAGACGCCCTGATTATGTCCTTAATAGATTTTATTATTTACATGAATTTTTCTTTAATCTTATCTATGTCAGGTTTTCTTTTTAATGGATAAGAGAGCATGTGAGTGATATTCATTTCCTGTGTTATAAGTGCTACCGTGCAAACTACCTAATGGAACAGGAGGTTCACCTTTGAATTAGGAGGACTCTTAGTAGTGCTAACAATTTCTCAGTTTTACTGTAAAACATAAATATAAAGTACTTTGTACATTAATAATTATATAAATATGTATTTCTATACGGATATTCTAGAATTGATTTACCAGTTAGAAGTACATCTCGATGTGCAAAATTGGATCCTCAAACTTAAGTAAAAGATAATTGAATGTGATTAGTATCGCCAGCAGGAGTGTTTGGTATCTTTTCTATTTATTCTTCCTACTAGGTATTTCCCTGCTAGCTATACGTATGGAAGACAGGTGAGTTCATGAACGTGTGTACAAGCAGCTCTCGTGAGTCTTGCAGGCGGCGATTGCACAGCAGCTCCAGCAGGGACCTAGTCAAATCGATGCATGAGCTCACGAACTACCTACCAGTGGCAGGCTCAGCGGCGCGGCCGCCTGCAGCGGCGGCACAGTGGCTGTTGCGGCAGCGCGCTGGGTAGGGAAGCGGCGAGCTAGGACTAGCACTGTGGGGAATGGCCTATAGAGAAGGTAGAAGCTCACCGATACTCCGATTAGGCTGTGCTGGCCGGAGTTGTGCAGGCGGCGAGTGTCATCGGGGAAGAACGGACTGCGACGGCGCAGACCATGATTTCCCAAAAATCTCGGAACAGAAGGTACGCACACTCAGTCAACAACATATAGAGAAGTTCTAGGCTCAAGGAATTGAAGCAAGGCTCACCGGAGAGCTCCAATTTCCGGCAATGGTGGTGGCGGCCGGAATTGGGGAATTTTTTTCCATTTCTTCGATTTCAATCCGATTTGTGGTTGATCTCTTGCGCTGGGGTGGTGGAATGGCAAGAGGGATGACTAGGTAGCGTTGGGGAAGGATTTATTTGGCCGGCAAGGCGGTGCTCGAAGATATTTCTCCTCCGGCGGACCATTGTCAGAGAGAGAAGGATAAGAACGTGCTGTGGAGCTTGCTTGCAGGAGAAAGCGCGCACAAAGCATGTCATCTCGTCCCCAGCGGCACAGTGCGCGGCATGGGAGCTATCATCGTGGCGATGCCGGATGGCTCGGGCGGCGGCAGGTGCGTGCGACTGGGAACGAAGGGGAGAGGAGGAAGAAATGGCAGGGTGGGCCTGGACGCCATGTTAGCTACGCCCAGGTGCTTTGCTTTTTTTCTTTTTTTATCCTTTTTCATTCATTTTTTTTTAATCTAGCAGAGGAGGCTTTGGAACTAGTTAGGTTTTTGGAAGTAAAATTCGTGTTTCAACTACATTAATTTCCATTAAATTCCTGCATGAAATGATAGACAATGCATGATTTTTTTTAAACATGAAAAAAAATCCAAATATACAATAAAAATTACTTTAATACAATTAAGGATTTTAATTACATATTTTTACCTAATCTAATTTTTGGGATGTGACAGCGGCACTGCTCCACGACGGCTGTCGAAGCTTGGGCTCTAGGCAGCTGCAATGGTTGCGTCCTCTGGAACGAGAGAGAGAAGAGAGAGAGAGAGGAATGCGGGTGCGCTCGTGCGAGGTGAATTATTTAGAGGACCTAGTGGTGTGCTGCGTTAAGGCAAAGGAGGGAGGGGGAATGACAGATGGGTCTCAGGTGACAGGAGGCGTCCAGTCGGTATTAAAAATTAATGTTTTGGGATAGAAACGAAATGAGCAACTAAAAATAAACTTTGATTGAATTGAAACTTGATAGAATGAATCTGTAACATTAGTTCTACGACATAAACATCATTCACAGGATTTTTGAAAGGAACCTAGAAGATACGGAACTTAGAAATTGGTTAATTGATATAGACTCGGAAAATTTGCTGAAAATCAGATCATTGTACATTGTTTTATGGTACAAAAGAAATATTTTTTGAGCTCTAAACAAATTGAAACTTGAGGTAATAGTTGTTAATCCTGTGGTCTCCACTCTAGCCAACATGCACAAGCTGATTCAAAAGGAATTGAAATTTGAAACTGGTTATCCGATAAAGATACTTAAAATCTGCTGAAAGCAGATGTCAAGCTTAATGCTCAAGTATTTTGAGGACTGACAAAGAAAAAGCAAACAAATTCCAATTGGAATTAAACTGGGCAGAATTGCTTTTCAACAAGGATCTATAATATAAATCGCATGCACATGTTTCCTCAAAGGAAGGTGCACGATGTAGAATTTCCAATATAGTTAACTGTTAAGCAGACAAACAATCTGCTGAAAAACAGGTCACAACCAAATTTCGGAGGTCTCGAGGAAATACCTCCGAACCCCTAACAATTTGAATCTTCGCAGATAGGTAGATCAGGGATAGCTAAGCATCTCTCTTCCTAGAGTTGAATGCAAATTTGAAATAGATTGAATTCCACGGAACTTTGAAAACAACTAGGTGTTTAGAAATAGAATTGCAGTGCGGTCCTTTTTGAGTTAGATAAAAGTCATTAAACTTTTACCATATTTCAAACACTTTTGTTGTTAAAAGTTTGAGCGCTCATTTCGATTTCAAATTAAATTCAAATTTTAATTATTACTCGATTTTCTTGAATCTCTTTCAAACTTGAATTTAACTTTCGAATTTTTCATGTAAATTTTTATGCCTTGACTTTCAGAGGTGTTACAGCCCTCTCCCTTAATGAAATCTCGTCCCGAGATTTAGAATGAGAGAGGGAGGGGAGAGAGTGATATCTTGAGATATTGGTTGAATGTACATAATAATTAAATTAAGAAAAACAGTAAAGGGTGAGGTAGCGTCAACATAGGAGCATATTCCAGGCTAGTGGGGTCAATGAGAACGAGATCTTAGGTAGGCTTCAAATGAAGAGTTACATCCCTAGGATAAATTGTGATGAAGGTGAGGTAATCGAAATGGATAAGGGTCTACACTTCATTAAACATCGATCACCCCGCAAATTTAAAAACAAAGATAGATGGGAGATAGATGTGGAGGTTTGGCTACTCACTAGAGTCGGATTGGGATTACATGATGATCATCATGCTGAAAATAAGTGATCTGACGTCAGTCTTGAATTAAGGTAATGTATAGGTTTGAGACCTGGATATGGTTAGTTGTTTAGACAAGTGATTCCAACAATAACCTTCCTCATTTCGGTTGCATACTCTGGATAATACGCCATCTGTTTAGAAGAACGTTACAATTAGATCTCCTTATCCATAACGAGAAGGTGTCCTTTCCATATTATAATTCTGATTTTTGAGAAGCGTCTGGACGAGCCGGCACAATTCAAATATCAAAACTGTAATTGTGGAGAGCAAAATGACCAACAATATCAAAGGGCTCCTAATTCAAGATAGAAGATAACAAGGTGATATTACAAAAAAGTTGTTACAACAATTGGTGTGCTTTAGATAAAGGATGTGCGTGTTTCAAGGCATAACTAGTGGTCTGGAGGTGTCTAGATACTTGAGGACATCAAAACTAACGATGCGACGCGTCTTATGGGTAGGAACGAAAGGAGTAGAATATGCTACGCTATGAATACCATGGAAGAAGAGGTTTGAAATCGTCTTGATTTTTGGTAGGATATAAGTGAGTAATTCAAGGTAATTTGGTTCAAGTGAATGATGCTATAGAGGGATCCAAGAGAGCTTTACGAAACTTGTTAAGGTCATCCCAAAGGCGAATAAACCAAGTCATACAAAGCAAAGAGAGAGTCGAATTAGCTTCACGAATATCAAGTTAGAAGGAGTCAAGGTGGGGTAACAACCCATCAAGATAAAATGGAGTGAGTATCTAGTTATATAGATTGCTCCCTAAGGCAAAATGGGTCCTGGAAGCAGTCACACTTACTTTGGGTAACAAGGATATCAATGGTAAATTCAAGGTGTCATGGGATCATCTCATTCTTGCTCATGGTTGAAAATTTATTTATGCACCTCTAATGTTTAATGATTAATGCTCTTTATTTATGGTGCACTACATGCCTCAAATGATCAATGCCCTCATGAGAGGACAATCATGCAAATGTGTATATACATGTTAACATTATGCACAAGCTATGGTGCATAATGATGCACATTGCATGATGTGACGATGAATGAGCATGACATGGTTCCCAAGTACGATGCATATTGCATGATGCGATCATGAATGATCATGATATGGTGCATATGCTGTCATACATCATGCCATTATGGTGCACATGAGGAAGGGTGCAATGCAATTATGTCATGAGGAAATGCATTGAGTAATAAAATTGTGTATAGTGAAGTCGTAAGAGTGCACTAGGAGTTATGCCATTATGTTTCATTAGATTGAGCAAGAATAAGGTGGTACAACTACATGAGTTATGAAGACAATCTGGCTCAACAAGGCTAATTAAGGTTACAAGATTTTTCCTCACCTCTAGAGGTTAAGGAAGATTAGTTTGGAATCGAGGTAATGTTAGATCAGGTTATACTCAAATATGGTGCACACATGAAAGATGTAGGATCTTCAAAATTTGACAGCCAATGTCGAAAAGAATTCAAGGATACAAGTACAATTTCAGATTTGAAATTGTGACTACTGTACAAGTGACAAATTTGCTCGACGTTTTTCTGATCAAGCGCAAGGAAAACAGAACGACCCTCGGTCTGTCCTCTACTGGCAGCAGTCCCAGAAATTTTATTTTTGTACTTTTCAAGGCAGAGTCAGGAAGAGAGTTGAATAATTAAGTTGTAGAAAACTTTCATAGCTTTCCAACGGATATTCATTTGCCCTCGTAGGAGAAAGAGAACAGGAGTTATGCTATCTCCAATGTGACAGTCGAGTGCTGAAATTCGGTTCTGATCAGATGTAGGTTTAAAATAGTTTGGATTTCCAACATAGTTTGTGGGACGATTCTTCCATAACTTTGATTACAAAACTTATAGAGGACATCATGTATGTTCTAGAGAGCACTCAAACTCGAAAATTGGTCCAGCAACTAGGGAGTTTATGAAGGTTTGAAGTTGGCAAAAGTTCAAGTATTCGCTATTAAGTCCATTTAGGATGGGTGTTTGGAGATCATCGGGAAATTGAATTGGCAAGGCATTGAGTTAGGGACAGAGTGAGGTTTTCGGTTTAACCCAGAATGTCAAGTTTGAGACTTGAACTCAAGATTTTCAAAATTATCTTTGTAGGTTCAATTTGGGTAGGTTTGTTGATATTATATTTGCCTTCCATGCATATGCAAGAATGTAATGCCATAACAATATGTCGATCCTACGTCCTCACCAAGATAAAAAGAGTTGATATAATATAGTGACTATAAGCGATCTCGGTGGAAACTCGCTCTCTCTAGACTCAGTTAGTCGCTTTCTACATGCACTAATTTCGAAGTTAGTGTACCTACAGAAAAGGATCACACAACATAGGCAGACAATACAAAAGAAAACCTTATGTCCCATATCGTTGTCATACGAGGTGTCCTCAAGTAAGCCACGTCTTGAGAGACATGACCGTGATTCGCATCACACGGCAAGAGGTCTACGCTTACCATTAGATGGCGAATGGGCGCGCTCCCTATTAGGCGGCAAATGTTTCATATGTTTCGAAGAACATATTCACTTCCCGTACTGATTGTTGTACGGGACACTTCATACCCCTGAACCACGTATGATGCGCCCTCGAATTTTACCGCATTCGAGTGCGTACCTTACCTTCTTACTTGGGCATAGCTGTCGTTGCAAAAAAAAAAATTAAACAACGAAAAGTAAAATACATGAATGCAAGAGTTAGCATTGTCACTTGGGAACTAAACTAATATAGTCCTTAGGTGGGCTGACTAACAGTACTTCACCGTCGTGAAATTTTTGAAAATAACTTATTTTTAGTTGTACTAACCTCGATCTAACTCCGATACCAATCTGTGGCAGAACCGCCCCAAAATCCACGCGCGGCTCGCCTATAGGATCATATCGGGTGATATCGAGCAATAATATCTAAATAGTACAACACGAGAGATAAAATATATTAGAGGAAACTGATTTGAAGTATTACAATAAATTTCCTGTTGTTCTTAGGATAGATATTTAAAAACAGAGTTTCAAACAGTGCGGAAGCGATAGATAGCGGATACGATGATACATTCTACGGTATCCTTAACCAGACACATGTCCTGCCCTAAGACATGCCTAAGTTCTCGCGGCCGGAGGTTGGTGAGGAGAGAACCCAATCAATAGACCAGTCAGCAGGGGGTTCACCTTCCCACGCCACTTTGTTGCGGCAATCACACCAATCTGCAGAAAAGTCTACACACAAAAAGAGGAAAACAACAAACCGTGAGTACTAATTACTTAGCAAGACTTACCCGTCGAAATTGCTAACTATAGCCAACTCCTAAACATGAGGAGGCTGACACATAGGTGGGTTCTTTTGCCAAAAACATAGCACTAATAGTGAATCTTTACTTTCAAGTTTTAGCAGCGAGTTAAGTTTAGAGAAATGTAAATTTAGTTTAAACTATGAACTATATCAAACATAGTTGCCAAACAATCTCCACTCCTTAAAAAGAACAGTTTTTCTTTTCTACATCCACACAGTCAAATGTCCCCAACAGAGATGAGTTAGACTACGGACACATGAAAAATACACCCAGAATTATCCCTTTTTACAAATCTGACAGATGAAATCTCTCCACATACATCTCTTACAAATCTAACGGATGAACTCTTTCGGATCTCCTAGATAATAGGCCCACACGGATCATTGTTAGTTAACAAAATACAACTACTCAGAACAAATATATGAGATCCAAGAAAAGTTGTTAAAAAACAAAACAAATTCATTTAAATATTAATATATTATTTCTTAAGTAAATATTTTTTAAGGCGTAGTGTTAGCACGGGTATCGAAACTATTTATAATAAATATCTCAAACAAATCATATTCACTTCATTATTCACATTCTTACTACAATGTGACGCTGTGAACAAGTGGTACTCGTTTCTGTGAGGGGCAGCGATTATAATCGATTTACATCCAGCTAGTGAAACTCAAATTACACGACATGTACGCCTTTCTCGAAAGCCGCACGTGGTAACCTTTCACAACAATCCCATAGGGCTGGTCCGACACGCACCTCTCCCAAAAACATGGTCCTCCATGCGATCACCACTCTTGGTGCATCCATGGTTAGACACAAGTCTTTCTCAGCTCTCTGCCAAAAGAGAGGTAGGGTTACATCCAACCACTACGGTATTGAGCTACATCGGTTTTCTAGGTTTCATATATCTAGTATGCAACCGGTACTGTTCAAACTTGCTCAATGGGGCCACACTCGATCGGTCCTTAACCGACACAGACGGGGCTACCACCGTGAAGGCTCGGCCTTTCCAAACCATCCTATACAGCACCCCGTCCGGTCTCCAATTCATCTCTTCATATGATAAAATTAAACCAACTTATCCTCTCATGTCATCCTTTCGAACCAAGGGTAGTAACCTATAGCTCACGAATGAAGTTTCCATTCACTTGACTTCTACCGTTAATTAAGACTCATAGCTTAGCTCTATATCAAGTTACCTACACCAATATACTTAACATAGGTAGGATACTTATCATGCAATCTACGATTCAATCAACTTCTAAAACCTAATGCACGATACATTAACCATACACAGTGATAACATATAAAAAGATTAAAATAAGGTTAATGACCGGAGCTTGCCTTGGGTTTGAAGATGGTTAGCACAAGCAAGAGTATGACCAGCAGCAGATAGATCCTAAGCAGCAGCTTCAGTAGGCTCGTCTTCAGCGTCGTTTCCTATATGCATGAGATGATATGCAAATAAGCAAATATATGCATTTTATACTTAACCTACGCTATGCCATGCCCATGCGATGATATGCCATGCAAAGATGTGATCATGGTCAGTATGCTAATGAGTTTATGAACCCAACTTTATCAATGTGCTAATCATAGCTATATACTACATGATCCTAATTAATTAGAATGAGGAAACAAGTCCTACATTCCTTTAACATGGTTCTGGACGACCTAATTCAACATCTTACTCAACAATTATATCAAGGAGATGCTAAACCAATTTGTTACCAAATCTTAGAATTTATTGACAACTAGTTGATTTACAGTGAATTAAATAGCATCTACGAATAATAAATTGTTTCTAATTAATCTACAAGCCTATAAATTCTAAATAATTCTAGGATAACACTAATTAATCAGAAGAATGTAAATATATATTTTCATATTTTATTTATGCATGAAAATGGAGATATGTACTAATGCATATTGCACTTTATTTAATTAACATAAATAATGAAAATGCAGGAAATGCACATTTGATGGTTCTAAAATATTCTTCATGTGACAAGGATTCCAACGATATATTATTTGTAATTTTTACGAGTTAAGATGAATTTTCTGTGAAATTTTACAATATTTATCCCTTCACTGGACAATTAATACACTTTTTTTCTGAAAAGGAACATAGCCGGCTTGGCTCGTCACAGGGGATCAGGCTCCGGCCGCACGGGATCAGGCAGCTGGTCGCGCGGGCAGAGCATGGCCATGGCGGCCTCACGCCGTCGCCGGTGGCGAGCATCGGCCGGCTGCTCCAGTGACCAAAGACGACGGGGTCCGGCACTAGATCCACGAGCATGGCACAGGGAACATGATGGACATTGCGTCGGGGTGAGCTGCCAAACGGAGTAGGGACGTCGGCGACGGGCGGCTGCTGAGCGACTCCGGTGAGGCGGAGAAATGGCTGTCATTGACGAAATAGGATGGCGCCTGCTCCTAGAGCTTCAGGGAGACCAGGAGAAGACCGGCAAGTGAGTTGTCACAGCCGGGAGAACCGCAGACGAGCTGTCCACGGCGAGGTCCGACGGTCTAGAGGAACAACGGCATTTATTGCTTGAATCCCTGCACAACAACCCATGAAATCAGTCGATTTCTTGCCCTAGTGGTGCGCTGAGGGTGCAGGAGCACTTATCTGCAAGGAATCGACGACTCGCCCACCGAAATGCGACGAATTTCACCCAGGATGCGGAGCGGCTCCAAAAACCGATTTTGTGGAAAAAAAAGAATCGATCTGCTGGGTCAGCGCAGGGATGGAGGAGAGGTTTTTAGGAGGAATTTGAAGGCGTGGATGTGCTCTGATTTTGTGAGAAGGAGGGTTGTGGAGGAGGCTGGGCGGCGCTGCTCCACGACGGCTGCCGAAGCTTGGGCTCTAGGGAGCTGTAATGGTTGCGTCCTCTGGAACGAGAAGAGAGAGAGAGAGAGAGAGAGAGAGAGGGCGAGAGGGGGATGGGGGTGCGCTCATGCGAGGAGAATTATTTAGAGGACCTGGTGGTGTGCTGCGTAAGGCAAAGGAGTGAGGGGGATGACAGATGGGTCCCAGGTGACAGGAGGCGGCCAGCCGGTACTAACTATTAAGTGTTTTGGGGACACAAACGAAATGAGCAAATAAACTTTGATTGAATTGAAACTCAATAGGATGAACCTGTAACATAGATTCTACAACATAAACAACATGCACAGGATTTTTGAAAGAAATGTAGAATATATAGAATTAAGAAAATAGTTAATTGATAAGGAGACTTGGACAATTTGCTGAAAATCAGAACATTCTACTTTGTTTTGTGGTATAAAAGAAATATTTTTTGAGCTCTAAATAAATTGAAAACTTGGGGTAATAGTTGTTAATCCTGTGGTCTCTACTCTAACCAACATGCATAGGCTCAATCAAAAGGAACTGGAAGATATTAAAATTTGAAACTGGTTAACCGATAAGGATACTTGAAAAATCTGCTGGAAGCAGATGTCAAGCTTAATGCTCAAGAATTTTGAGGACTGACAAAGGAAGAGCAAACAAATACCAATTGGAATTAAACTAGACAGAATTGCTCTTCAACATGGTCAACCGTTAAGTAGATTTAACAATTTGCTGAAAAACAGATCACTTAACCAAATTCGGAGGTCTTGAGGAAATACCTCCCAAACCCCTAACAATTTGAAACTTGGCAGATAGGTAGATCAGGGATAGCTAAGCATCTCTCTTCTTGGAGTTGAATGCAAATTTGAAATAGATTGAATTCCACGGAACTTTGAAAACAACTAGGTGTTCAGAAATAGAATTTCAGTGTGGTCCTTTCTGAGTTGGATAAAAGTTATTAAACTTTTACCATATTTCAAACACTTTTGTTGTTAAAAGTTTGAGCGCTCATTTCAATTTAAAATTAAATTCAAATTTAAATTATTAAGGGATTGTTTTGAATCACTTTCAAACTTGAATTTAACTTTCAAATTTTTCATGTTAATTTTTATGCCTTGACTTTCAGAAACGCAAGGTGTTACGCTCTCATGGACTATGGATTAGTATATAATCAAATTTCTCTGTATTGTGATAGTGAGAGTGCAATCAATATGGCTCTTTATAAGGGTGATCATGGGCATGCTAAACATATTGAGGTCAAGCATCATTTTATAAGGGATCATGTGGTCAAGAAATATATTAAACTTATTAGTGTGAGAACAAATGATTAATTGGCCGACATATTTACGAAGCCCCTTGATGAGAAGAACTTTAATAGGTTAAGAGGAGAGCTCAACATTTTTGATCTTTCGGACTTTACTTGAGTAACCTCCAAAGCTTAGCATTTTCTCTTGTATATATTTATTTGCTTGTGTTTGCTTTGTTTTTATTGTTCTTCTTGTTTTGTAGGACCATCATCTAACCCTTTCAAGATAACAATGCTCATGGAGAGTTTGATAAGAATATTCACGGGGTACCCAAGGCTAGGAGATGAGGATCATTGTGAGTAAGCTTGCGAGGGGATTTCAATGTGATGAGGGTAATTCTTTTCTAGTCCTTCTTCATTATAAGCATGCATCTTTCTTTTTGTTATTATGCATTCATGCGCATTTCATGCATTGCATTTAGTGTCTTGACGTCAAGCACGGGTGTAAGGGAGTTAGTCATAAGCAATATAAATTGATTGTCCCTAGACTCTTTCATAACAATTGTGAGCTTCATGCCATTGAATCACGATCTTTCGAGTTCTAAGGTTAAATCTACTTACACGGCCCAAAGAACATGATTCATACATTCCCATGTGCATCTTTAACCCCCTCTTGTTGAAAGAAGAGGAAGTTTCTTAGATGATCTTTTGTAGGAAAGGTACTAACTCGAGGGAGAGAAGGAACTGTGAAATCAAGAAGATGATCAAGACACAAGGGGATGATGAACAAGAATAGAGTCAATGTTTGAAGAAGAAGAGAACCGTGAAGATCCGGTAATATTGTTTCATATCTCATCTTGATTATTGTCTCATTGTATCCTCCTCCTTTGTGGCTTTCCTTTTTGGTTGATAGATGACAAAGGGGGAGAGAAATGAAGATGATGAGAGAAATAAAGATGAACGGGAATGCTCAATGGAAATATGAAGAGATAATGATCAAGGGAGAAATGAAGACTTGAAGATTGGGGAGAGAAATATGACAAGATAAAGTGGTCAAGAAACCAAAGGGAGTAGTCCTTCCTATTCTTCTAAATCCATTGATTACTACCCATTGCTCTCTACTCGTCTTGTGGTTATTTTCTATTTGTAGGAGACGGGTAGAGGGAGTCGAAGATATGAAGATGAATGAAGTCACAATCAACAAGACCAATCAAATCATGAAATATAAAGAGAATAAGCAATGCACTTATCAAGGGGGAGCTCTAAAGCTATGGTATGAAACCTCGTACATTTTAATGGACTTCTTGTCAAGAGATGGTAAGACAACTTGCGCCTATCTTTTTCTTTTAACGTTATCTCGTGCTTTCATTTCTATCTTTTGTATCATCTCGATCTTTTGCATCATGGTTGTCATCAATCACCAAAAAAGAGGAGATTGTTACCTTTATGATCATGGAAGCTCCTCAAAGGTATGAATGATTTTGGTGATTGAATGAGAACCATAAACTAACTCATTGGATGCAGGTTTATCAACACTATTCTTCACTTTTATGAGTTGGTTGCTTCAAGCGTGTTCGAGTTTCTAGAGTGTTTCCAATAAGGGAGCTGGTCCAAGGGTAAGAATGATCTAAGCCATGTGTGGCTTAGTTTTTAGACCTTGAGTCTATAGGAAACACAGGGTACTATTAAGAGGTGTCGAGTCACTCATCTCGATTTTACAAGAATTAGGATGTGTGAATGCTCTAGGTTCTCTAAAGCAATTGAGTGATAAGTGGAAGTTTAAAGATGTCAAGAGTTGCAGTGGGAAGCATAAAGATCTTGAAAAAGTCAAGTTTCAGCAGTAGTTGAGCCACCAGACAGTCCATCGAGGTCACTGAACAGTCCAGTGACGATCGAAGTCATGAGTCCAGAGAAGATATTTTCTAAAAGCTGAGGAAAGATGGTCACCGGACAGTCTAGTGAGTGCAGGAGCTCGAAGTCCAGAGATAGGTGCTCTCTGGAGCCAACAAAAAGAGTCACCGGACAGTCCGTCATTTAGAGACCGAACAGTCCGATTAGCCCCGAAGATGGTGTCTAGAAGTGGTGTCCCTAGAAGTCCAAAAGAGAAGTTCACCAGACAGTCGGTGATGGTATGAATTGGATAGTCTGGTGTCACGTAGAATGAATTTCAAAGAGGTTGTTTTCTGTCAGATGAAGACAAGGAGTCATCGTAGTCTGGTGACTGCAAAAAGCAGACAACTTTTTGGCAACGGCTCTTAATGGTTGATTCATGGCTTGGGGCCTATTTAAACCGTTGAGGGAGCTGTTCTGGAGCTTGCTCGTGACCAGAATAGTTGGAGGTCATTTATCAAGAGCCAAAGTTCACCAAGGAGAGCAAAAAAGAGCATTTAGTGAGATCTTGAGTGCTTGTGAAGAGTAGCAAAGAGCATCTATACATTCCTAGAGCTTGTGAGGCTGAGAGGAGTGTCTTCAGCTTGTTACTCTTGGTCTATGGCAACCTAAGCTGGTTAGGCGTCGTTGTCTGAGCTTCTGAAGACTTGTGAAAGATGACATCAAGTTTGTACGCGGTTCCGGGTCCTCCGCTCGAAAGAGACACCAAGAGTGAGCGCCCGAGCCTTGGAGGCTTGCTGTAGTGCTTTGATATTGTTTGCTACAGCCGGGGCACCGTTGTCTTTACTTCGAGAGTGAAGCGTACCCTTGTGAGCATCGTTTCGAGAACGACAGGAGGAACCAAGACTCTGACGGGAGTGGTTCAACGAGGATTAGGGGAAGGCGCTATCCTTCCGAGACCTCGAGAAAAATCGATGAGCATCTTGATCACCCTTCCTTTTACTTACCATATTTATCTTTTGCAAGTAGTGTGGTCGGTTGTTTAGTTGCTTCTCTTGGTGGCTCTCGTGCAACTTGCTTGCTAGCTTGATATGTTGTTTTCTAGCTTGTTTTACTCTTACATAGCCCTTACTTGCTAGAAGTTGATTGCTAGTTTATCTAGAAATTAGGAAGAATGAGAAATAGGCTTAGTAGTATAAGTGCCTGATTCAACCCCCCTTCTCGGTCACTTGATCCTTTTAGGGTACATAATCTCGATAGTATTCCACCCCGTCTTGTATGGAAAGTGTCTTCTTGGGTTCAACGCTCTAGTTGTACATATAACAATGGAGTTAGATATAGGAGTCAATACTGAAATAATACATTACTTGTGTTGCTAAGTAAATGTTACCTGCATTGACAAAGGCTTCATTGCAAATGTGATGCATCCTACATAGCATGCTCTCAAGGAACCTTACCAGCTCACAACCAATAGCATGAGACATCATAGAGCGCAAATGATTATGATTATACAACCAACGAGAAATCTTACGAGCGACTCAATCATAGCTTTGTGCTCCATGAACTCACCAATAGTCTTCATCATCAAGTAGATTGTATGTGCTACACAAAGTTACCAAACAATACGATTATACTTCTTTATCAGAGACCTGCATGCCTTTTCATAGTTTGAAACATTGTCCGTAATGATCTGTACAATATTGTTTGGACCAAGATTAATGCATACTTGTTGATTTTCTGCACAAGTACAGACCAATTATCAATATAACAGTCCTAAAAATGAATTCAATGGTTTTTCTTAGTTACATCACAAGACTTATTGGAAAACAGTTGACTAGTTGTTCTTAGTAACATCACAAGACTTATTAGAAAACATAACACCATTATAGTACACCCCGAAGTTGATCAAGTTCATCTCTATGGGCCCCGTCCAAGAGTAACACGTTATCGTAACACCGTACATCGTCCAATCTTGCTTGAAGACCTCAAACTGCTTCTTGATGTCTTACTCATTGGCATCAAGGTACATTCCATATATTTCTCTCCCAGTTGGCTAGTCACGCTGTCACCTGCAAAACTTATGAAATTTAAGATTAGTATGTTAAGATGTAACGAAATAAAATAAAAGTAAATTACCCCATCTCTGTGTCTCTTTTATAGCACAAATGAAGTATGGATTATCCGTCTTCGTACTAGGGACGGCTTATGTGTGAAAAAATTTGGACCATGCCTTCTGAATTGCCGATTTCGCAAGCTTGCTCTTTACCGTCTATGGACCAGTATCAATCCCAGTTTGAACCAGTTCCTTGCCACTTTTCCTTGGTGGCACTAGCCTCCTCATCGTGCCAAAGAATCCAAAATCACCACCACCTTGCGATGAACCACCAACAGCATGCTAGAACTTACCACCATACCAATGCATCCGCTACTGAAAATCCTCCCCTTCTCTAGATTGCTTCAAGGCTAGCTCCTCATCGTCCTCCTCATTTACATTTCCCTCACCTGCAACCTGCTGCTTACTCAAGACCTCTCTAGCTTGGTCCTTCCTCCGCTCGGAATCCTATCAAGCTCACAACTGAAATAGTCCTGAACTTCGGAGAGAACATTAGGACACCCAATCACACTGCTGCCATAATGTGCCAAGTGTTGCTTGAATCGTATGGCACCACCCCTCTCTCTTCACGCTCTACAATAATTGCAATGGAACCTGGGATACACATTCCCCCTGTGTTTCCAAACGGAGTCCGACTGATGTGCCATCCTACATTGAACAATGCCTCAGAAAATAAGCAACTATGTTCTCAAGTTTCAAAGAAATTGACCAACAATTGACAAAAATTGACCAAACTAACAAACTCACCTTCTCAGCAGGAAAATCGATTAGATTGGCCAGTTAGCCACTTAAATTGACCAGGTAACCACTAATATCGGTCGGCTAGCTGATTGGAATGACTTATCAGTGCAACCTACCAGTTAATCGACCCAACAGCTCAGCTAATCACAAGCTTAGGGTGGCTTACCGCTCTGACAGGAAGCTGGACATGGCCGCCTGGCAAGCTGCTGGAGCTGCTCAGATAGTCACCTTTCGGCAAGCTGCTGGAGCTGCTCAGATAGTCACCTTCGAAAGCTCGCTTTCTCGGTGGCGGCGGCGGATGGGGAGCTAGATATGTGGTTTCACCTATGGAGGCTGCAGATGGCTGCAGGGAGAAGGTCACCAGCATGAATGTGTGGTCCTGTAGTCACGGGTTCAGATAAGGAATGTTTTATTTCTTCCATATAAACTTTTGTGATTTTTTTTACATGTAAATCATAAAATATTTTCAAAAATCAGATTCCACGAGAATGTTGCATTTTTCACCTTGTTTTTTTTTACATATTTTTTGTTTCAAAATCCGTCAAAATTTCAAAAAGTTTGAATACGAAAATCGATCTATCGCTCAAACCAGACTGGACCATTTTTCGCAAAAACCGACCTAGTTTGGGCGGTTTTGTAATATTTAGCTGTCACTGCACCCGATTCTCCGGCCGCGCCAGCTCAAGACTAGATTCCTGTAGGTCTGGATACTTGTTTGGCGAATTTCATTTGCTCTTCGTGATATTTTCACGAGCTTGTGTTTATTTGCTCGCTTTAGCACATTGAGATACACTTGTTTTCAAACTAACCTCTGTTATTTACTATGTATGATTCTCCTTGTGGTGTGATTGTCAATGCAGATTCACTTGTGCATTGCGTGCCCTTATTATTCCTTTGTTGTACTAACTTTGTCTATCTAGCGTCTTTCTCTCCTTGTGTTGACGGTCCGTAAAAACCATACTTGACTAATAAAAATATCCAAATGACAACCAACATAGCGGCAAGACTTTATTATTAACTATTTCCACAAGTGTTGGTGAAATTTGCATGGTGCAAGTGATTTATAGTTAGAATTGAGAGAAAGCACAAGCAACTAAGAGGAAACACACTTCTAGGAAATCAAAGGGAGTAAACATGCTCAAAATGACATTTGCTAGTGGTATAGACCTTAGGACACCCAAAAGGGCCACCTGGAGAAGGATCGAGCCAAAAGGAGCCGATCCCAGCTGACTACATTCAAATACCCCTGTAGCCTCCACCTTTTCATGTATGTTGCAAGGCATGGTGGAGTCGAGGTATGGACAATGAACTTGAGTGGAGGACACTCCAAAACAGGAAGGTGATGAGGACATCTCTCTTTTTGATACACACAAGACTCCTCAAATTAGTATTGATGAAACTCACACATGACAGTTGAGATTAGAGAAGAGCTCGTTTCTAAATATATGTCTTCCTTCCTTTGAGAATAGATTGCTACCTAATAACTTTATCATGATTAAAAATATTAGAGAGAGTCAAAGAAGGCATGAAGAAGGATTTGGAGATGCTCAAGATCAAAACCGTACGTTCGACCTCGGAAGAGATCCAAACAACTCAGGTTTGAGTCCGACTCGGACTCCAAGAGCAGCTTGTACTAAAACAAATGTCCCAGTCTCATAAGAGCTCCGTTTGTGACGTTCTAAATATGGTTGGAAAGAAAACAAGATAACCTTTTTAACGGCACTGGTCTCATTTCCAAATTCTATCGGAATCAGCGGGAAAAAACAATATGACATCTAGAAACTACCTCCAGTGCTGCCCCTAAGTTCATCCTAAACCCTATATAATCTGTAACCACTATCATTAGAGATAGGTTTTGATTAGTTTTCCTCTGTTATGAAATAGTTTTGCTTTTTGACGGTTTGTTGGTTATTCATCTTCGTGATTTAATTCAAATTTTGTAATTTAGTTACATTCTTCCTTACTCTTGCTTGTGTTCTTCGATTCGCAGACTGAGATTAGCCTTTTTGGCGAGGTCAATCGTGTGCACATGGTTGATAACTAGAGGAGAAGTGGTGCTGCGATTGCGAGGTTCGAATCGTGTTGATTTGAGGCCGGATCAATTGTGTGTCGCATCTTCACCAAATCGAGAGTTATCATGACCTGACGGAAAATCGAGAACCATGTACACATCAAGTGATAATCAGAGCTTCAGGTATACCGTCAGGTTCACATTTATCCTTGTTTATTTTGAATTCATCCTATCATCCACAGAAAAGCCGCAACACAAAAAAAATAGTAGATTGTTAGGTGTTTCTATGTTCAAGCTGTGTTTAGCCTTTGCATAATTTAATTACAGAGTCTATAGTGTTGATTTTGTGTCCCTTAGTTTATGTTTTGGTTGCTGAATTTCGTGATCTTTTTGTATCCAGATGTTTTCCTTCATCGTTCATCCACATCGTATTCAGATCTGTTATCATGTCACATCTGTTAATTATTTCTTTTGCATAGAAATTTTATCCCGTCCACCCACCCATATTTTGATCACAACCAGATCCACCATTTATAGATTCACATCTTCATATTTATCCGGTGCTCAATCATTCACAAAAACATTCACAAAATTCACATCCAATTTGAAATCCGAATCTGTTTTCAGCCTTTCAAACAAATTTGATTCGGAGATCCATCGTTAAAATAGTCATAACTTTTGTTACTGGATTCCAAATTAGACATATAGTACTTTTCGGATATCTACAAAAAATTTTCCATCCTTCGACGATCCTAGATTCAACAAATTCAGAACAGAAGTTTCTGTTTTCGCGCTCTGAGGTTTCAGCACAGATTTAACAGAATTTTGAGATTTTCTCCAGGCCACATCTTTCATCATACTGATATGAAATTTGGTCGTGTGCCATATTTTATGCTTCTGGTTCAGAAAAAAAATTAGAAAATAGAATAAAAATAAAAAAATTTGAAGACCAAGAAGCCGAGAATTAACCTTTGCTGAATTTTTAAGTGCTAACCAGTTCACTGATTTCTAGAGCCTTATCGTTTATGTTGTTGCTGCCCTTTGATATCTTCATTCATATTCTTGTAACATCTAGATTTTTTTATAAGATTGAGCCAGCAAGTACAACATAATACTTAGAACACTTATTCAATATTACTATCTGTTATAGAATTGTGTTCCACTAATCATTATTTTAGCCCTCCAAGCTCCACATTCTTGTAACATCATTATTCTAGTTGTGATGAACATTCTTTGGAGGAGAAGCTTTCTACTGTACCTCCTATTGCATCTAACATTTTATAGAAAATTGAGATAAAACAAGAAAATGAAAGTGATACATAAAAAAGAGATACACAATGTTTCATGCATAGCTCAAGATGAGACTGATGATAACACGCCAAAAGGTATTGCTGAAAATGAGAAGAAACTTAGTGCACATCGATCTATAAAAGGTGACAACATTTTTGTTGCTCTGAAATTTCTTATCTATCCTACTTTTATAAAGCAACTGCTAGTATCACCTTTTATCTATTTATCTTTGTCAATGTTTGATTTGTCCACTAGTTCTTGTGATAAGGAAAGGTTGTGTGCGGATATTTCTATTCTTCCTATACAACAAAAAGTGAATGAATACGATAATCCTAATTTTTATCTATTCACTAGTACTGAAATTAAACATTTCACGCCCATTACATATGAAAATAATGAGCTAAAATTGCTATCTTCTTCAAACACTGTGGGTTATATTGAATATGATTCTTTTTGTGACTTTGCTACAGTAGAGAGGATGATATTTTCTAAACTTGAATTGCCTTTGTTAACTAGAACCCATTTTCATGTTACAGACAATTCTGATCATGGAGGTGTGTTTATGGTGCATAGAATTTATATTTGCTCAAATTTAAAATCCTTTTGCATGGTAAAAATAAATAACAAATTAGATGATGGAAATACAAAATGTCATGTCATATCATATTTATCTAGTTTTTCTAAGACAACACACTTTATAACTTCTCATAAGAATGATCTTATTGATTTTTTTGATAAAAATACTCCATGTGATGCTTTAGTGTGCAAAGATGCCATGTTTGCATCTCGTCATCTTTCTAGCTATTTTATGCACTTCTGTTACTAACTATTTGCAGAAGTATTATGATACCCAAAGGAGCAAGCCGAGGACGGCTTTTCATCAAGAAGGGGAGAATGATGAGATTTTAAGGATCTTTGAGCCACCAAGTGATTGCGTTCAAATGCCTCTATGGCCTTCACTTTTTCATGCAGGTTGCAGGGCATGATAGAGTCGAGGGCTCGACAATGAACTTGAGTCGAGGATGACTTAAAAAAAAAAGAGAATGACGAGGACATCTCTCTTTTAGATACACACAAGACTCCTCAAATTAGTATTGATGAAAGGGGACACAAACATCACCTTCTCGAACATGTCGTACTTGGGAGAGGACTGCACTGAAGAGATAGCAGTGTTCCCAAGTTATTCATTAAGGCTCCCTTTGGTGTGTTTGTGGTTCTCGATTTTTGTTAGATTGTGCTAACTCTCGACTTGGTGGAGATGTGACACATAATTGATCTGGCCTTAAATCAACACGATTCAAACACCACAATCGACTTCTTCTACAGTTATCAACCATGCACAGACGATTGACCTCGCTAAAAAGTCTAATCTTTGCAAGCGAATCGAAGAACACAAACAAGAACAAAGATAAACGCAACACTGATGTAAAATCTAAATTAAAAGCACAAAGTTATCATTACACAAACCATCTATTGGTGAAATTATTTGATAACAGAATTAACTAAGCAAAACTTATCTTTAATGATGGCAGCTACTGTTTATATAGAGGTTAGGGTGTCTTTAGGCTGGAAACCCTAATATTAATATTAATGGGCCTAAGAAAGATATATGATCCAAGAGACAAAAGATGGTGTCACAGTACATTGACAGATTTTGGATGTTGTATTATTTCGATGATTTCTAAAGATCTAGGAAGTATTTTGAGACTGGATTAGATCCATTGGAATGCTTATCTCCTTAAGTTTTCATCTATATCTAGAAGTCCAAAACAGAGTACGTATACGACCTATGCATCTGTTTTAGTGCAGGCTGCGCATCTGTTTTAGTGCACGCTGCTTCAAAAGTCTAACTTGCACGAGTTTCATTAATACTATTTTGAAAAATTTTAAGCGTATTAAAGGAGTGATGTCATCATAAAAAATTAGGATTGAAAATGGACGGGATCGATAGAAAAAACACACGCACCATTTTCATTTTCGTATTTTTTACGAGACAGAAACCAAAACGGAAACGAAAAAGACGGTAACCAAAACGATGGGTAAAATGTCCGGAACCGGAAACTGAAAAAATCCAGATGGTAATACACTGTATAAAGTAATCAATACTGAGATAAATATGTTTATTTGTACAGTAAGTTGCAATAGTGAAGCAGCCCTCAAAAAAAAAAGCTATACGGACCATCTCGTACCGAGTAGTAACATCGCTAGCAGGCCGGAGCTACTACTCGCTCTCCTCCCCGTCGAAGTCCAATGGCTTTAAATTGGTGGATTATGGATGGTGGGTAATTGGGCCCTGATTTTGTCTGCATTCCGTATAAGACTAAACGGGAAAAAAAAAAAGGATACTCACATTTAAAAATCGATCCCAGTAAAATGGGTGGGAAAATAGGCTACCAATTTTGGATTCTGTATCCTGTATTATTTTTCTCATTTTCGTTTCATTCCTGTTTATCATCTGTTAAACCGAAAACAAGTGGGAAATTTGTCTAGTACAGTATACAGGGATGGGGGGGCAGAATTTTCATGTCTGTTTTCATCCTTAATCAAAGTTAACATAAAAAAAAAGATATATGAGAAGAATACTCACTAACTCTTCTAACTACTCTTCTAGAATGACCTGCAAACTAGAGATCCAAGCTAATTGTACTCTAACAATGAAGACCTACTCAAGTACAAGTGGAAAATTCGAAATGTGCCGTGTGTCTAAGTGAGGGGGCGTGCTGTACTATTTATAGCCTTCAAATTTCGGTGAGAAAACTTGATTCATGCGTCAAGCCTCCATCAAAGTTTTCAAAAAGCACAGGAGAGCCAACACGTGGAAGCCATCCGAAAAAGGTGCCAACGACCCATTGGTAGACTAGGGGGTCGACCGATCATGCAGTTGGCCTCCCGGGCTCATCTTTGGTGGGTCTCTTTTTTATAGGTTTTTTGTGGGATTCTTTCGTAAATTCTTCAGAATATTCGTTCTATCTTTGTAGTTTGACTCTTTGCCATATGGCATCATTGGATTCGTCGATTTGTTGACTTTTATCGTATTAGGTTATTTCCTCGCTTTATAAAGTTGAAATAAAACTATATTATTTGAAATAAAATGTGTGCAAAAAATGCTAACTATTTATTTATTTTCTAGATTCATTTGTGATATTAGTACTTAAGAGCCGCCAAGAATGCCTTGCCACCACCAGAGCCTGACCACCGAAATAACCTGTGCCATGTAAGGACGGCGACGGCGGGTTGCCCAAGTGTATCGCCATGTAAGAAAAACCGCCTCTAAACCACATTACAGGGACAATTATTTGGGTTTGCATCGTTCGAGGTTTACAATATTTGTTTTTATTAATTGAAGAGGTAAAGTAGACTAATCAGTCAAAAAAGGTAAAGTAGACTAATATTAACATAGGAGGGGGTCAAGTAAACTTATCCCTAATATTTTACTCTCTTCGTTATTAAATTGATGTCATGGTTGACTTTTAACATCAACTTTAATCATTTATCTTATTCAAAATTAGTTCAAATTTATAAATTTTTAAGTTATGATTCAAATAACTCTAATGATAAATTAAATCATAATCAAATATATAATATTTATTAAATTTTTTTGAATAAAACGAATGATTAAAATTTATTTTAGAAGTCAACAGCGACATCAATTTTAAAATGAATGGAGTGCATGTGATGATTCATAATTTACAAGAGTTGGCACCAAAGACACGAATGTGTAAGTGTGACTAATTCGGATTCTTGTTTCCAAAAACAGTTTGCCACATGTGTACGCTTCGTACCCAAGCGTCACCCGATTGCCGAGTCTCCGATGTACTCAATTCGTGTGGCGTGAGAACCTGCAGGCCAGCCAACGTTTGTTTAAGGCAAATAACAAGGGTTTAAGTTTTTTAAATTTAATCACTGGTAATCACTATTTGGCGCCAATAAAGGCAGGCTCAGTTTTCAGTTTAAAAATGGGCCTGTTCTATTACACACCAGGCAGGATCGTCACAAAGCTCCACCTGGACATGTTGCATTTTCTGTTCCCTATAGCAAGATGGAAAACAGCATGGTAATGAGAGATTTGTCTACAGGACACCGTATATGTGTGATATTGTTGAAAACATGCTACCCAACTTAGTTTTGTCTGCAGTATACTGTGATTTCGGGTATTTATCTCCAGAACACTGCAAGTAATATTCTGAGAATATTTCATAGCAAAATGACAATGCTGCCCTTGTCTCCTCCTGGCTAGGTGATGTGCAAACTCCAACGTCCTTTGTTTCAACTTTAATGCACCAGCCATCTGCGCCGGCTGGTGCCACACACGGGAATGGAATGACGATGGCACAAAGTTGGAAGGAGATCAGGGGCAGCAATAGAATATTCTTGAAATATTACTTGCACTATTCTAAAGACATATACTCAAAATCGCAGTGTCCTGCAGATAAAATTAAGTCAGATAGCATGTGCTGAGCAATACCACCTATAAACAGTGTCTTTTAGACAAATTTCCTAAATGATAATAGTATCCTTAATCAAGCAAGTCATCCCATTTGCAGTACTGCCCGCCGGCGAGCGCCCGGTAGTAACGGTCCCTGCAGTAGACAGGGCGTCCATCGGCGGCCTCCGCCGCAGCCGCTGCAAGGTCGTCATTTTGAATCACTTCCACGGGAAGACGCAGCAGCTCCTCCCTCCTACATACAGTGATGCAAAAATGCAGCCAAATCGTATGTTGTGCACTTGTGGAGGTACAGCGCTATGTCCACATGACTTCGCACCTTAAGCTGGGTTTGGATGCAGCCGAGGGAAGTTGGTTCAAGGAGAGGATGAAATCCTCGACAGGAGCGGCAAACATGAACAGGAACACCGCCCCGACGAGCAAAGCTCCTGTTCCCACCAGAGTCTGCTTCAACAGGTTGATCACCGGCTTAACCTGCAGAATTCGTCAGTTGAAAGAAAATCTGGCTCTTGTATATTTCTGCCAAATTTGACATGATGCCATTAGATGGATGGAAAGTACAGCCATGCCAAACGGTAATATCTTTACCTTGTAAGATCCAAGGAGCCTGTCACGAGCCAATACCTAAAGCAAAGTGAAAGGAAGAGATGTTAATCTGTTCATCTCTCTGCTGTTACAGAAAACTCTCAGCCGGTAGTTTAACCTAAACTATCTTGAATTGTCCATGCCATACATAGTTTTCTTACTCCCCAAAAAGAAAATGGGACATAACAGAGGGAAATCAAGAGGACTCTAACGGAAGGTAACTAGAAGCTTTACATTGCTGTCAAAAAATAGCAGTCTTGGTATAAGGCTAACATTTACCTCCGGTGGCTTGACCCACATTTGCCCATCGTACCACCCGGTTTCTTCATACGGCACGACTGCTGACAATAGCCTGTCGCCAACATAGCTCCATCCCTGCACGTAGTAAATAGGAGCTAGATTAGCACACATTAGAATCAAGCAATCTGGATTTCTTGACCAGTTAATTGTATTCCTAATCCATGTGCAAGCAGTCTTTTTATTAGTACCGGCAAGATCATACGCTAAAGTTCTCCTTTAGTGCTTACAAGATATATCCTGAGAACCACCAATGATACCAGAAGCGAAGTCCCAATTCCCGCTGCTAACACAAACTTAAGTGGATCCTGCAAATTTTATACAGCGTTACAAAGTACAATGATGGTACATGGCCAAGGAAATTGCAAGGACGTGTACGAATAGACACGCAATCCATGTTTTCAGTTTGTTGATTCTGGTTTGAGATTCCATTTGCACGCAAATGAAAAAGGACTCTCACTTTTGTCGGAGAAGACAAAAATATTGCGTACCTTTCCAGGATTAAAGCTTGCGGCCGCAATTGGAGCGGCGAGTACTGTGAACGTCCCTAGCCATAGGCTGCCCAGCCGCAGGAAGAATGAGCCAGGGCTCAGCTCTGCCCACGAGTACAGGATGCTACCCTTGAGAGCAGAGTATTCATTAACCTGCAAACGATGATCGAATTAACACCAGAAGCAATATGCACCAACAATTCTTTGATAAGCTCGTGGTGCCTTCATTCATGCAAAACATTCTATCTAGTGCAACACAAGGACGATCGCAACAAGTTTTAGTTACCGGTCTTTGCTCGAACGGGACTTCGATCTCAAGCCCCGGGTCCCAGCTCGGGCCACTGCCAGCGAAGCCACGGCGGCTGCTCTCTGGCTCCTCCCTGAGCGCCATCGTCACTGTGGTGCTTCTCTGCCGCCCGGCAGTGCTGAAGGGTCTCTGGCCGCGCCGGCGATCTCGGCAGAGTACGCGACGTGCTACGGCGGCGGCACCATGATCAGGACCGAGAAGAACTGCCGAGTGGACGCTAACGATCTTCACCCGGAGCAGCATGGATAAACTCCGGGGTGTCTTTCAGATATCCGTGGCCGTTCTGTACTTGCTCTATAGCGCCTTGCAAAATTGCTTAATGCGCGCCGCGCTGCCAAAATGATCTTTTACGTGGTACAGAGGCCTTGGCGGCGGTTTGTGTGGCTGTGGCCGCGGGTGTCGCGACGCCGAAGTCTGGAGACGCTGCCTACACGTGGCCGGTGTCCCATGGCACGTTGCCGGCTCGTTTCGGCGCGCGCCGGCTCATGGTAAGCGTTACCCTGCACGTACGAATTCCGTTTTGGACACATATACGCCAGTGAACAGTGGTCCAGCAAGAAATAGAGTTACGGATCTTAAAGCAGCTTCAGAAAAGCAATTTTGGGTCTGTCAAAAAAAAATCATGTATATAAGGGCTCATAAGGTAATAAGGTAATGTACTCTCTTCGTTCATTTTTATAGGTGGTTCTATTTTTCGGTATAAGAATTAAAAAAAAGTGAAAAAATATGGTAAGCAGAAAATAAAGAGGAAAAAGATAGAGATAAAAATTTATTAGGAAAAAAAAAGTGTATTAAAAAGAGAGAAATGTGTATTGAGAAATGAAAATGATATATATTAAGAAATAAATTTTGAATGCTAGTTATATTTATGAACGGAGGGAGTAGCTATCAATGATCTAAGAACCGGAACTCATACGTAGGTCAAGGTCAACAGGGCGAAGCCACGAGTAAGGCTGCCGACAACTCGAATTCGTGATTTAGATTAACAATAAAAAAATATGTAAATATTATTTTAAAATAATACAAAAGGTTATTTAGATTAAAATTGATAAATTAGCAGATATAAAAGTTAAAAATTAGTCATCCTAACAAACCTGACCGAGCCCAAGCTTTGAATAGAATTCGAGTCTGGCCTTTTACTTTCGAACTGAGCTCGAGTCAAACTTTTAATGAACTAAACTCGAGTGGCTCGGGAGCTGAAGCTTCTTTTGGTAGCTCTAGCCACAAATTCGCAAGAGGTCGGGGTGATGAGATCTTGGCCCAGTAGTAGTATCCACGCACATTGAATCCTGGAGGCACAAGGTGGGCACTCGGTTCCTCTTTCTCTCTCCTTATACACGCTCTCCTTTAACTCTTCTCATTTCTAAATGTTCTCTGGTTCTTAATCTCTATGTTTCACTCCTAAAAATGTCCATATATCCATTGACATAATGAAGTTTAGCTCTGATACCATCTATACTTAGTACAGCTCAAATATGCCTCGTCCTTACCCACACATTATATAGACCACACCTATACATCAATTCATTTACGTTTTCTTTCTCACTTCATGTAAAATGAATAATTTGGTGTTACTATTGGGTCATTAGTTATTTAAGTTGGTCTATCTCTCTTTTGTAACAACCCATATTTCTCAAGTCAAAGAAATTTAATTTGATGATTAATATTCGAAAGATTTAAGGAATCAAAGTCAAGAACTCAAATTTGAACTGAATTCGAAAAAATTAAAGTGAGCATTCAAACATTTCAAAATAGAGTTGTAAAAATAAATTCTTATTTTTAAAGTGATCACCAGGATTAGAAAGTGTAAAAAGAATTTTTGTAAAAATTTAAAATCAAAGATTTAAGTCACAAATTATTTTATTTCTACTAAACCAGCCGTTTTTGGAGTTTTGTGGAATTAAATCCCCTTCGAATTTTAAGATGCTACCAAAAGGACAGTTGTTCATCATAAAAAGTTCTTCGACCCTGCAAATTTTCAAATTCATCGGACCTAGCGAAGGTGACCTTTTTGAAGGAAAAACAGAGAGCTACCGCAAAATTCCGGAAAATTTTCGAAAATGGAAGGTTCTGGGCCCTATCTGTCAGCCGCTCCTTCTTCCTCCTCCAGCCGCGTACGGACAGCGCAACACGCGCGCGGCACGCATGCAAGGCGCCCACATTGCCAAGACGCCATGCGCCCCTACCCAGCTGTCCGCTTCCTCCTCCTACTTCTTTCGCTCGCGGCCTCTCTAGCGTGCCTCTCTGCTTCTCTCTCGCGCCCTTGAGACGACCAAGCAGCAAGCTGCAGTGGAGCACCAACGTGTTAATGATGAAAATTTGCAGCAATAATTGATTGGGCTTAATCTAATAGTTAAATGATTAAATAGCTGAATTAGTTATTTATATAATATCTTTTTTCTGCTTATCTGCATCATACAGGTGGTGGCCAGAGATTACAGTCTGTGATATTGTGTTCGTTGCATGAGCCAGATTTTATTTTTTGAAGACACCTCTGCTAATCAACGTGAGAATTAGTAGATGTGAAATTCAACGTGATGCATGGAACAGAGAAGGCTCCGAAACTTGTTAGTGTTTGTTAGCTGGATATGTACGGAAGCTAGTTAGTTTAGGAATTTGTTTCAGTTAAGATCCGGATAGGATTTGTTAAGAATTAGTTTCATTTAAATAGGACCCTAGCTACGTGAGGAGGAACCAGAACTATGATTCCATCCATTATTTCAATCTATTTTCGTTTGCTTCATTTATTTCTTATTCTTTGCCGGTTTGTTGTGTAAATCGGTCATTCTGCTGTTCGTAATACGGCGAATTCATCTCATTGTTGCCCGGCGATGATCGCTGAGCAACAAAATTGGCAATTCCGCTAGGGAAGAAGCGTATGGTACACACGGCAGCAAGTCGCGATCAATTGGCACCTTCTTTGCCGATTGTATCTGAATTCGAAGTGGCTCTAGCAAGAGGGAAGATGGCTGGAGGTGGTGATGCTTCGAAGGATGATTCTGGGAACGTGATTGATGTCACGTTTGAAGAACTCACAG
The DNA here is from genome assembly GCA_001602315.1 of Zoysia pacifica. Classification (NCBI taxonomy): domain Eukaryota; kingdom Viridiplantae; phylum Streptophyta; class Magnoliopsida; order Poales; family Poaceae; genus Zoysia; species Zoysia pacifica. Next base: position 423,802 of record BCLH01000009.1, on the reverse strand, counting down.
AGGAGAATCAGAGAAAGACTCAAGCTGAACTGGAGAGCGAGATGGAAGCGGAGAACGCGGCGAGGCTACGGGAGAAGATGGCGTGTTTTCAGAAGACAAGAAACGGCGTGATCAAGAAGGTGGACACGGCAAGAACATCTAACAAGAAAGTAAATCCATCATTCAATCTCGAAGAACTTGTTGAGATGGTAGATATATCTGTTGCTAGCAAGTACGAGGCTGATCTTACACAGTTTACACGTGTGATTTCTGAAGAGATGCAGCGCTCGTTTGCTACATTTAGACAGGACCTTGATAATAATCTGCCTAAGCAAATCAGGGCAGTAGTACAGCAAGTTCAGGGTGAAGCGCAAGGAAAGCAAGTAGCAAACCCCTCCAATGGGTCTGGTTACGGTGCAGCTACAAGTCAAGGTCTGCCAAACACGTTTGCTAATGGGGCTCATGGAGACCAGGGGGCACATTTTAACCTCCAACAGCCCTTTTACCAAATCATGGCGTATGGTCCATCTATACCACCTTCAGAGAACGGTGGGATACATGGACCAGTGCCAAACACATTTTTTCCTGAAACATACCATTTGGGAACGGATAGAGTGGCGAGTGGTGAGACATCTGACAATGTTAGGGAACAAGTGGCTAGGATGCTTAGAGAGTTTGGTTTTACAGCAAAGGGGCGTGCTAGATCATACCAAAAGCCCTACCCAGAATATTTTGGCACGGTGCCATATCCTAGAGGTTTTCGAATGCCTGATTTGATCAAGTTTACTGGAGACAAGTCTAAAACTACCTATGAGCATATAAGCCAGTTTTTGGCACAGATTAGTGAAGTCGGTATAACGGATATGCATAAAGTTAAACTATTTCCTTTATCTTTGTCCGGCACTGCATTTAATTGGTTACATCCTTGGCACCTAACTTTATTAATAAATGGGCTTGTCTTGAGCAGAAATTTCATGAATATTCTTATAATGGTGAAACTGAACAGAGATTGTCACACCTCACTGAAATTAGGCAAAAATATAATGAAACAGTTTCTGAATATGTTAAAAGATTTAGGGAAACTAGAAATAAATGTTATAAGCTGACCATTGGAGAAAAGGATTTGGCCGATCTAGTTTTTGCAGGATTGTCTTCATATTTGAGAGAAAACTCGAGGGACAGGATTTTATTGATGTAAATCAGGTCATGCAGCGTGCCATTGCATATGAAAATCATGCTAAAGACAGCAGGTCATATAGCCGATTTAAGGATGGAGCTAATAAAGAGCGAGATCGGCAGAGTGTTAACTTCTTAGAAGAAGAATCGGCTAGTGATGATGGCACTGAAATTTGTGTGGCCGAGTGGGTGGATATACCAACCATAAGCCTATGGCCTGTTCTTTCTTAAAGCCGAGTCCTGGGAAAAAAGAAGAAATGAAATACACATTTGATGTATCTAAATGTGATCGGCTCTTTGACGTGCTACTGCAAAATAATATAATCCTGTTGAAAGAGGGTCATGTGGTGCCCACATCTGAGCAGTTAGCTAGAAAGAAATATTATAAATGGCATGATTCATTTTCGCATATGACTAATGAGTGTAATTATTTTCGACGGCAGATACAATCGGCTTTGAATGATGGCCGATTGACCGTGGGGGACAGAAGCAAGATGAAGCTAGATATTGATCTTTTTCCAGTGAACATGATTAATTTTGAGGAAAAGAAGGTGCTAGTTCAGACTGATCAAGGAAATACAACTAAAGGTAAAAATGTTATTATCTCTGATGAACTGAAGCTTAAGATGGTGAAGCCAAAAAATCCTAAGGTGGGATTCTAGAAGGTCAATGAACCGAGGAGGTGTAGGCCAAAAGTCAAACCAACATCAAATTTCTTGCTTGAGAAGTACGTACGACAACAATAGAGGAGTATTTTCAGGAGGATGAGCGGTTTCAAACATGAACGACCAACATCATGCCATGTCAGGTTTAATAATCCAGACTGGAACATAGCACCAGCGGACCCAAGGCCCGGCGAGCCTGGGCGGCTGCCCGGGCTCCAACGCCGAGCGCTAGTCCAATGGTTCAGTCCTCAGATGTGGAATTAGTGAGTTGTTTCTTTTCATTCATGAACATGCTCGTGTACCTAGTCAACGGTTGATTTGATAGAGAAAATGGACTGCTTTCCATTTTTTTTCAGTCTGAAACTGATGCTATAAAGTTGCTTGGTATCACAAATGAACTTGGAAGGTTTTCTACATTAAGGCCTCTATTTGAAATACATGAATTATTTCAATTTCACAAAAAAATGCAAGAACGATAAAAAATCTCGCATTTCAAACGGGGCTTAAAAGGGAACTATTTAAATTATTTGATGACGCTACTGTTCTTTGTCAGTTTCATTAGATTAATTAAGAATAAAAAATGCTGTTTTTCCATACACCTAAGCTTGCGTAGTCTCATTTGGATATTTATTAGAACTTTTGATCTAAATTAGTAGCGGACAATTTATTTTAGTGTTCTAATGAGACTATTTCTATCATATTTCTATCTTATTAATGTACTAAATGATGTTTAGTTCCAAAATTATTATGTTTATAGGTTAAAAAAATTATTATGCTAGTATCTATGCTTATTTTAATGAAAAATATATTTTATAAATTTATTATCCATCAAATATTCGCCCAGGCTCCACAAAAATTTTGGATCCGCCACTGGAACATAGGGAGGTCAATGGTCGATAGTTCAAATTATAGTAAATGGAACAGAGCTACAAGATCATACAAGAGGTGGGATTCGGGTACTCCATATATGCAAGCTGCAAGAAGTTTTGATCATGCTGGGCAGTGGAATCATGGTGGTAAATACCAAATGAGACGGCCAGCGTGCTGGAGCAGTGACGCTATTGTGTTGTGCAATGGAGACCGAGAAAATTTTGGCACGCATGGTGATAGGAATCAATCTACAATCACTGCTGCTGGAAAGCATGCTAATAAAATAGGAGAAAGCCTGGGTTCACACACTGATGAGTCGATGATATTAGTAGACACAATACCTTGCAGATTACGATCTGAGATAAAAGTGGTGGAGCGTCAGGTTGCCAAATTGGCTGCAGCGGCCGTTCCTGACAATGGAAAAACAATGAACAGAAAGGAGACAGATGCAGCGCAGAGCTCTAAGCGTGACCGGCTATTGTCGGCAGCAGGCCGAGAAATTGTTGGACCTGGCCTGACACCTGTCCCTGCGCCAAGAGCAATGTGTGTGCCTGTTCATGTAAAAGGACAGGCAGTGAAAAAAAAAAACTATTAGAAGTCGTGTAGAGCAAAATTTGAAGTTCAAGATGGACACACCAGTGGCGCGCGGAACAGCGCCAGCACCTCGATGGTGCCCGTCTGGGCTAAAAAAAAAACACAAAAAAGGCATGTCCAGCGACTGCGTATGTTGGAGATCGCAGAAAAGAAGAAAGAGGAAGAGCGAGACAAATGGTTCAATGAAGATCATCCCATGACCGTGCCTAAGTAAACTTGAAAAGAGAAACGCCTTGCTAGAGAGGAGAAGGGTAGTGACACAGAGAGCAATGGCAGCTCCAGTAAACATGAGCAAGATATTGTTGAGACAGGAGTCAGTATGGATGTTAATTGCAGCAGTAACATCCAAGTGCAAGATTCGTTGAAGTTATGTGACATGTTCAGAGGCGTAGCCACCTGTTCAGTAGGTAATGGAAGCACGGTGCTTTTCTGGTCAGATGTGTGGAATGACCACCTTTTGCAACATCAGTTTCCAAGACTATATTCTCATGCTAAACACAAAACCATTTCAGTAGCAAAATTCTTGCTGAACAACACGGTTGAACAACAATTTTATTTGCCCTTATCAGCTCAAGCACATCAGGAATATCAAGCTTTACAAGAAATTATCCAGCAAACACAAGCCATACAGTAGGACAAGGACACATGGCATTATCTGTGGGGAAGCGGGAAATACACATCATCAAAATTCTATCACTTTCCCTACAGAAACATGCAGCCACCTAAACCCTACATATGGATATGGGACTCCAAATGCTGTAATAAGCTTGGAGTTTTCCTGGCTGCTCCTCATGGACAGACTGAACACTAGGAACATATTGAAGAGGAAAAAGTTCAAGCTTGAAGCCAATAACTACAACTGTGTTCTGTGCTCCCAAAACAGAGAGGAGACAACTTTTCATCTTTTCTTCTCCTCCATTCAGCCAGAATTGTTGGAGACATCTAGGAATTAATTGGTGCCTAGATAAGTACTTCTTCACCATGATGGACCGAGCAAAGATGCAATGCCCCCACCCTTTCTGGTGACGCCGAAATTGGGTCCGGGCCAACACACCGCTCGCACGTCTGTGTGCGGGAACGCCAATGTTTCCTCAACGCCGGGTTTGGGGCAGCACCTAAATAACCCTGCCTCGGGAGGGACCTCATCGAAGGAGAATCGTCTTAGGGATGATTCGGGCTCGGTCAGGCCAGCTAGATTGCCTTCAAACATCGTCGAGACGAAGGAAGAACAGCACGAAGGTTGAGTAAGGGGGTTAAGGTTTAAAGAAGAACGAAATGTAAAGATAAAATAATTTGATTGATTGGGATCATCCTCAACCGGCTATGGGTCTCTGTTTTATAGAGGAGAGATGGTCTTATCCCACAGGGCAACTAATTCCACGAGTTAGAAAAGAAATTGGAATCAATCTGCTGAAAACTTTTCTAAATCAGCATTACTGAAGTCTCCGGTAAAGTGCCGAACACTTCGGTGATCGGAGTCTCCGGTAAGGTGCCGGAGGTTCCGTCGTGTAATTCCAAGAACCCGAGAGGGCTCACCGGATACTTCGTCAATGTGCCGGACACTCCGGTGGGTTAAATGCCCGAACCCGAGAGGCATCACCGGACCTTTCGACAGTGTGCTGGACACTCCGGTGGACTAAGTGCCTGAACCTGAGAGGGCTCACCAGATACTCCGGTAACGTGCCGGAAACTCCGTTGGGATAAGTGCCGAACCCAAGAGGGCTCACCGGGCACTCTGGCAATGTGCGGGACACTCAGGTGGGCTAAGTGTCTGAACCCAAGAGGGCTCACTGGACACTCCGGCAACATGTCAGATACTCCGCTGGCCCTGTGATTTTTGGGTGTGAACATATGTCCTCTTATTTTTTGGTAAAGTTTCTACACCATAAAACATTTAAGCACCCAAAAACCTCTAAGGGCGATGATTTTTTTGACTCATCGGCCATTGTATTCAACTTTGGCAATGATGTTCTTCACATCGGCCACTTTTCTCTTACGCTTCTTGCCATACACTTGAATGATACTTTTTCAAATATCGGCCGTTAAGGGTCCTAGGTAATGATTCTCCGCGAACATCTTTCAATATACATGCGTTTCTGGCGATGACTTTTATTTTTCGGTATGACCCTTCCCAACTAGGACACTATTTTTCAAACTTGTTGCTTCTTGAGCCCACGGGTAGAATAGTTTTCCAAACCAATTCGTCCACCAGAAAAGTTTTGACTTTCATCTTCTTATTGTAGGCTCTAGCAACTCTAGCCTTATCTCTCTTAATTTCTTTTAAGGCATATAAACGTCTATCGGTGACTTCATCCATATTGTCTAGCATTAGAGTTCTATACTCATCGGTGGATAAATCATTTTGTTTGGCAAATCTTAGAGCTCTTAGATTTACCTCGAAGGGTAAAATGACCTTTTGTCTATACACAAGTTCATAGGGCGTTACCTTAGTTGCCCCATACCTAAATATCCAATGAGCCCACAATGCTTCTGATAAGACTTCATGCCATCTCTTGAGATGGTTCTTTATCTTTTTCTTAATGAGTTTAATCAACGTTTTGTTACTAGACTCAACCTAACCATTGGCTTGAGCATAATATGGAGATGAATTGAGTATTCTAATTTTATAGGATTCGACAAACTCTTAAACATGACCCGACGTAAAGAAAATACCCTGATCGATAGTCAAAGTTTGAGGTATGCTGAATCTATGAATAATATACTTGGTAAGAAACTCAATTACCTCTTTGTGCGTCATGTTCTTGAGAACCACCGCTTTGATCTGTTTGGTGAAGAAATCCATCGCAACCAATACGAAACGATGTCCCTTCGAAGATGGAGAACATATTTGCCCTATGAAGTCCAATTTCCATCCTCGAAATGGCTATGGTTTTATAATGAGTTCATCATGGCTGTGAGTGCCAATTGAATATTTTAAATCTTTGACACTCTTCACATCTTTTGTAGTAACGGTAGCAATCAATAATCATGGTTGACCAATAGAATCCGGCCCTCCTTACCAACATTTCATTTTTGGAGACGATTGATGCGTACCACAAAAGCCCTTATGAACTTCTCCCATAGCTACTCTAGCCTCGTCGTCACCCAAATATTTCAAAAGCAAATCATCCCCCGTTCGGCGATATAATTCACCATCGATCAAAGTATACTTAAAAGCCACATGCCAAACTTTTCTATCTACACTTTGGGTTGGGCTACGAATATATAAAATTATGGGTGACCTCCAATCAAGTGATTTAGTACTATCACGGTTTGACATGTTAGTGTCCGAACGGTCTAATTCTAACACATCAAGCATCGGCTTCTTATGGATTGAAAATCTACCTTTACTAACATTGTAACCCAATACTTGTTGAGCCAATACATTGGCTTCACTATTTTTTAGCTTAGGCACATAATATATGTTGAATTCATCCATTCTTTTAATGATGTCTAGGCACTTATCTAAGATGGCATTTAAGGATCTATCTAAGCATTGAAAATTTTCAGAAATTTGTTAGCAATGAACCACCAAAAGCCTCTACATGCTTAACCCCTATGGACTCCAACATCTTTAAACCGAACAACAATGCTTCATATTTGGCTTGGTTATTGGCGCAATCATACTTTAATCGGTTTGAAAATTCAAAGTGTGCATCATGAGGAGATACTAAAACCACACCGATACCTTGACCCTCTTTACAAACCGATCCATCAAATTATAACTTCTAAGGGTAAAAGTAACATATGCAATACTTAGATCATGCTCTAAATCAATCCGATGTTCAACGATAAAATTAGCAACAATTTGGCCTTTCATGGATTTCAATGATTCATAAGCCATATCATTTTCAATCAATGCATAACCCATTTACCAAGCCTACCACTAGAAATCGGTCTATGCAACATATGCTTAATAACATCGGTTTGACAAGCAATCACACAAGTGCTAGATAGCAAATAATGTCTCAACTTGGTGCGAGCATGATACAAGAAAAAACATAATTTCTCGATGAGAGTATACCTTGTTTTCGCATATACCAACCGTCGGCTCACATATGTGATCCCGTACTTCTTTCCTTCGGCTTCTTGTGTCAAAACAGCACCAACCACATCATCTTCCGCTACTATGTAGGGACGGAAAGGAACACCTCCCTTAGGCGCCCTAAGAACCGGTGGTGAAGACAAGTATTCTTTGATCTTCTCAAAAGCTTCTTGCTATTTTGCCCCCCAAGTGAATTCGACTTTATTCTTTAGCTGAAGAATAGGAGTAAATGCATTAATCTTTCTCGATAAGTTGGATATGAATCGCCTCAAGTAATTTACTTTTTCTAAAAAGCTTTGCAATTCTCTCTTACATGTAGGCGCTTGCACATTCCTAATTGCTTCTATCTTCTTAGGATCTACCTCCGTGCCTTTCTCTTGAATTATGAAACCTAAAAACTTCCCGGCTGATACACCAAAAGCACATTTGAGCGGGTTTATTTGTAAACCGAAACGACGCATTTGGTCCAAAGCGAGTTGCAAATCGATCGAGCGAGAGTCTAAGGCGGCCGATTTGATCACCACATCATCTATGTAAACCTCTATAATGACACCAAGCAAATTATGAAAAATAAAGTTCATGGCTCTTTGATACGTGGCACCCGCATTCTTTAACCCAAAAGTCACGACAACCCATTTAAACAATTTTACAAAACCGAGACATCTAATAGTGTCGATGTAGAGGATGTTGAGGGCACTGCCGTCGTTCATAAAGACCTTGGTCAGGCGTGTGGTGCCGATGATCGGATCAAGCACCAAAGGCAGGTGCCCCGGTTGAGGGATGTAGTTAGGGTGGTCGGATCTGTCGAAGGTGATCGGAGCCTCCGACCACTTCATGTAGGTGGGAACAGGGGGTCGGCGAGGTTGACCTCTCGCCATGTTTGTTTCTGGTGGCGCCATGACTCGTAAGCCACCGGCCCGCCAAAGATCATCAAACCGTCCTCCGACTCGAGGAAGGCATTGTCAACATTGCTCTCAGCTTCCTTTGCAGGAGGGTCAGGATTCTGAGGTTGGCGAGAGTCGAGTCGGAAATTACCTCCGAAGAACACTCACATCAAGTGGCAGTCCCGCAGAGTATGCTTGATGGGGGTCGAGTGTTTGGTGCTGGGCTTGTCGAGCATCTTTTCGAAGTGGTTGTTGTGGTTGGCCGGCTTCTTTGCTTGGGTTCCGGGCTGTCGCTCGGTGACACCCACGAACTCTTCATCTTGCCGGCGGTTCCTCTGCTTCTTGTTGCTCTAGCCGCCCCCCGACCGGTCGTCCCTTTGGTCAGAGCATCGGTCAAAGCGGCTGTCATTCTTACAGTCAGCCTTGGACTTGTCCTTGTCCTTGGTCCAATCTCGATCGAAGTTGGCCAGGATGGCCTCCTCCTAGGTGACGAATGTGCTGGCGATGTCGAGAAAAATGCACGCCGTCCGAGAGTTTTTGCACCCTAGCTTTGACGACCGCCTTGAAAGTGGTGCCGCAGGTGAAGGCGTTGATGACGTCGGTGTCACTCACGTCGAGTAGCTCGTTTTGCTTACGCAAAAAACACTGGATGTAGTCATGAAGCGATTCGCCAGGGTTCTGCTTGTAGTTCTTCAGATCCCAGGAGTTGCTTGGGCGCGTGTAGGTTCTTTGAAAGTTGCCGACAAAGGCCCGACAGAGGTCAGACCAGTCACGGATGCTACCCTCAAGTAGGTGCTCGAGCCACCCCCTGGCCGAGTCGGACAGGACGAGTGACAGGTACTGGATGACAAACAAATCGTCTGCGCCCCCGGCACTGCATGCAAGGTGGTAATCCTCAAACTAGTGGGCAGGGTAGGTCTCACCCGTGTATCTAATGATGTTGGTCAGGGCGTGAAATCTCTGCGAAAAGGTGGCCCTCCAGATCTGGGACCCGAACGCTCGAGACCCAACCTCATTTGGACTGAGGCTCTGGATGTCGTCGTAGCGACGCCGATGGCCGCTACGGTCTGGTGTTTGTTCCCGCCTGGACTCGGCATAGCGCTCGCTCCTGACTTGCTTCCGCGCGTCGATGGTGTGGCAAGCATTGTGATGTTCCCCAAGGTGCCAGTGAACGTTGCCAACCGGTGGATGCAGATCTCGTGCCTTGATCTGACTGCGGCGGCTGTCGCGGGCCAGACTTCGTCGGTCGGCACTTGGCCGGTGAGAGCTGTGCGCCTCGAAGTGCTGTGGCCGAAACAATGGTTCAGGGTGTTGGAGCACGCCATCGAGGTAGACGTTTAGACAATCGTAGGTCTCCTTGAGCATGGGGTTGTTGGGTATGGCGGACTCGTGAAGGACATAAGCCGTCACCGCCAGGTTCTCATACGGCGTATCGAAGATAGGTGTACTGCCGTCCATAATCTGCTGATAGGTGGAACAAACCTAGGCTCGGGCGCCACCGCTCGTCGCCGTGGCACCCTTACCCGAAGCTCCATCCCCAGCGACAGATTTGCGCCAGAGGGCATCCTCGACGATAGAAAGAGCGCGACGATGCGGAGAAGGGTCGTCGTCAAGAGCCTTACCAGGAGTGGGGTTCTCCGCGGCCGTGGGAGGCTGCAGCATGAAGCACTCCCGAGCCGAATCATGGCCCCGCACGTCGTGAGGTAAACGACGACGAGGCGAACGATGGTGAGGTGAGCGCCACTTGCGCGGAGCTTGAAGACGAAGCTCACCGCTGTTGTTTGCAACAAAATCCAGGCTCCCAAAATGGAAGGCCTGGCCGACAGCGAAAATCGAGATGTTCCATGATCGACGAGCGATGGCAACCGCAAAACTCCCAAAACGCAGATGAGAGATTGAAGTTTCTTCCACCAAGGAGAAAATCAAAGCCCCCTACCTAGCGCGGTAACTGTCGATATTCTGACCACCGGCACAGTAAGATTTACGTATTCGGAGGGAGTATAGGTGCGCTCTTCGTATTCGAAATGGTCTAGTCTATGAAAGACTCAAGAGTTAGCCTGGTTTGGGCTGCCGTCGAGACGTAATACCCTACGTCCAGGATTGAGAGAGATCAAATCGTATGAACTCAAGAACATGAGTACAATGGCGGAGGGGTCTCACACGAAGAGGAGCCCCTACACTCGTGGGTGGTGTGTGTGATAGAATTGAATGACTTGTGGACTAGCATCCCCGGTGCCCCCTTTATATAGGGCCGGACTGGGGTTACATGGCTTGGTGCTTACGGAATCAGATGACCCCTGACAGGTGGGGCCACGGTCTTATGTGAGTTTGGTCCTCTAGCGCCCGCTGGCATTGGAGCAGACGGTCGGCATCCTTCAATCGTCTTTCTGTCCACCGCGGTAGGACAAAAGTAGCTTTACCGCCTGGCAGGCAACTTTACCTCTCACTGGATTGCTTTATGTGCTTCTACAATGCTTTACCACCCCCGTCTGGTTGCTTTACCGTCTTCTGAGCTGCTTTTCCTCCTGCTGTACATTGTCAGAAATCTCTGTGTTCATCAGGCTTGACCGTTGGAGCGGTGGTCGGCCGTCGGATAGGTGGCCAAGTCTTGTCGTTGTCCAGTCCTGGCCTTCGAGGGTCGGGACTGCGTCAGTAATTTTAGTGTAGGTGCTTGAAGCAGTCGACTTGGGTCCCCGACCCCTGGGGCCGGGTCGTCGTCCTGGTGTTTTATTTGCTTAAGCCGTTCGTGGGCCGTAGATGGGCCGTGGGCCGTAATTCGCGGATGGGTCTTCACGTAGAGACCAGATCCATAAGTACCCGGAGTATATTATCCCGATAGATAATGATTCTTGATGTTTAATGGCCGATTTATTAAGTTACCTTGAGAAATATAGCCGGAAGTGTGGTAAGTGGATTAATGTTTTTCAGCACCTGAAGCTGTACAAGAAAAACAGGGGGCATGTGTTAATGATGAAAATTGGCAGCAATAGTTGATTTGGCCTAATCTAATAGTTAAATAATTAAATAGCCGAATTAGTTATTTATATAATATTGTTTTTCTCTGCTTATCTGCATCATACAGGTGGTAGCCGGAGATTACAGTCTGTGATACTGTGTTGGTTGTATGAGTCAAACTTTGTTTTTTGTAGATACCTCTTCTAATCACCGTGAGAATTAGTAGATGTGAAATTCAACGTGATGCATGGCACAGAGAAGGCTCCGAAGCTTGTTAGAGTTTGTTAGCTGGATATGTACGGAAGCTAGTTAGTTTAGGAATTTGTTTCAGTTAAAATCCGGATAGGATTTGTTAAGAATTAGTTTCATTTAAATAGGACCCTAGCTACGTGTGGGGGAACCAGAACTATGATTCCATCCATTATTTCAATCTATTTTCTTTTGCTTCGTTTCTTTCCTTTTCTTTGCCGGTTTGTTGAGTAAATCGGTTGTTCCACTGTTCGTAATACGGCGAATTCATCTCATTGTTGCCAGGGATAATCGCTGAGCAACACACCGCCGAGCACTCCTGGCCTTCCTTCCACAGCGAGCAGGCTCGCCACCCCTCTCCCAAGCTTCTACGACTCTCCTTTACCTCCGTCTTTGCATAGGGCGACTGGAATTTTGAGTTTCCCCAAATCGGGCTTTGAAGCCACAGGTCGCCATTCCTCGAGAAATCAGGACGCCTCCGGTGAGCTCCTGCCGAGTTCGCTTGGCCTTTAGCGTCCTCATTCCCCTGCGCACATCTCGGGCTCAAGATTTAAGAGGAAATCAGGCTGGTTCTGCAGGGAATAACGAGGTTGTCCGGCGCCGGTCTTTGGAGCCGAGGGCCTCACCGTCGATGACCCCTTTCCGAACCCGCTTGTCGACCACAACCTCCCCGCCGCCCTTCTCCTCAAGCCTGTGAACCTGTACGGCTTTTTTTTAAAAAATTCTTCATGGACCGTAGCCCTCCCGCGCCGTCGCCAAACTCTGCCTAACGAGGCTCGCCACCATCGACCGCCGTCCGGTGAGGGGTTTTCCTCGACAACCTTACTTCCGAAATCCCCACGTGGTGCCAGCCATTTTGGCGCTTCCCCAGGGCGCGACGCTGCCTGCGACGGATCAGCTCTGGCCGAGCGGATCCGGTGCGCCCGAGGCCTGTCGCCATTTTTGTGGCCAGCTACCCAAAGCCGCCACGTGGCCAGAGCAGAAAATTGTTAAACATTGCAAAAATCACAGAACATTCATACTAGCTCAGAAAAATATGAAACCAACTTTTTTAGACTCTTAAAATCATGAAATTTTTATTTATACTATTAAACACCAATATTTAATTATTTAAGTAATAATTAATGGCTGATAATTGCATTTGCATGTTTAATTCATAATAAATTTTGTATGTATATTTAATTAGTGATCCTTTGCATGCTTGTCATATACATGATGTCAGAATAGGATAAAATTGTTTTAGACTATATCACTAATAATTATTTTATAATTGAATTATTTCTAATTTCTAGTAATTAATTCATAATGATTAGAGTAGCTATCGATAATTAACTAAATCATTTCATAAATTATCTTGACTGAATCTTGACCCATTAAAATTGATTAAGGTCCAGTAACATTGCTAAATATTATTAAATTAGTTTCTCACATCAAATTAAGTTAATTGCTTTAGTAATTGATTAAGCCGCTATATTACACAATTAAATTATGTTAAATAGCTATGATTAATTATAATTAGATCTGGATCCCTATGAGTATTTTGACCCCTAAGTTAGTTGAATTTAATTACCTTATACTATTTTAGAATATTGAACTAATTAAATATCAACTTCAACTATTAAAAGAAAGGTTATAAAATTAAGAGACCAATTAATTAATCTTCGTAATTACAAACCCATTTTATTCCTATGTATAGTAATCCAATTAAGAATTATTGGTTAATTCACTACATCTCTCTCATTGCATTGCATAGCATGCATTTTCATACTAGTGTTTATTTCTTGTTTAGTGAATGACGCTCCGAGAGTGACGTGGGTGATGGGAAAAGGGGAGCTGTTGTGCTTGATTGTTGTGGAATGCCTGCAAACTCGAGGCAAGCACCATGCATCTTGAACCATGTTTTGGATCAGTTGTTAATATTTACTTGTTTTAGGTATGGTTTTGTTGTGAATTAGGTCGGGTATTTGTGGTATATATGGGTTGAACCCTAATTTCTGCATTTTCCCTTCCTTGATTACTTGTTATACCCTATCCTTGAATGTTCTTGTCCAGGGTGAGAGTTTTTCATTTTACAGTGTGTCTTGCTTAGCCTTGCTTAGAGCTGTAGAAGTCGAATCAGTGGAAGGTTAGCACTATTTCACGAGTATAGGATCTTTATATTATCTGATTATTCATATTGTTGGGCTAAACCTGAGGATGAATATAATTGGAGACCAGACAGGGATGATATATGTGATGGATTAGAAAGGCCGAGCCTTCACGATGGTAGCCCCGTCTGTGTCGATTAAGGACCGATCCTTGTTAATGTTGCCCTAAGCACTTTTTGTTCATACCACATGTCGAATATAATGGTAAGACAAGCTGAATATCTCATTTGCATACCGGCGTTTGTGCGATGACGGCATGTCTTAACTAACACGCACAAGTGACCGCTGGGCTCCCACGAGACACCGGACCGGTCCTCTCTGACTTGTTGATTATCCAACCGTTTGGGAATGGGTGAGAGAAAGGGTGACATGAGTGCCCTCTTGTGTCACTTTAGCGGTTACATAAGATGGATGGTCCTCAAGTTGTGTGGGTACAGTTGGACTCCTCTGCTGGGTGTATAATCGATTCGAATCGCCGCGATCCCGGTCATGACCAAGCGTAGTGTCTATCATTGTTCATCTTAGTAAAAACTTCACCTAATTAGTCACCGGTGGGAAAGGTTGTGAGCTAGTATAAAGTTGATGAATTGTGGACATATCTTGGTATTGTGGTTTTCCTGTTGTCTTGGGATACTTAGGGACATGGGTTATATAGGTGTCTTATACCCTAAGGTTGCGTTGCTTTATGCTTGCTTAATTTGTCACTTTACCTTAATCATCGCTTTATGCAAAAAGTTTTAACCTATAGCCTTATCCTTGCTATTTAACCCTATGCATTATCCTTAGAGTCGGGACTAGCCCACGGGTAGTCTTGCTGAGTACCTTCGTGCTCACGTTTGCTTTATTAGAGTTTTGCAGGTACTATTATTGATTTCCCCTTTCTAGCTTGATGGTGATGTTCGTGGGTTGGGCACAACAATCGTTTTTGGTTTGTTTTGAAAACAAAATTTCTTCTGCTTGCATTGTCGTCAATCCTCGTTAGAACCTAAACTAAATTAGCCTATGTTGAAGTGTGGTTTTAGAAAGTTTGGGAGTTGAAACATAGGACCCTACTACCCATTCATGTAAGTTTTGTTATATCCTTCTTCACTTATGAATTGTAATAATTTCTCCAATTATTTAAAAAGTATGTGCATCTCTTTGCGATGTATATAATGTGGGTTACCGATATGCTCGTCCTGGGTGATGTTTGAGCATATCGGGGGACTAACGGGGTTAGTTTCTCGTTAGTCGAATTTTGGGCTTGTGTGTCGCTTATGGAGCACAAACTAATTTGACTAATTGAAACTCAACTTGGACGGCTTCTGACATCTTTGGACTATCACTACAAGAAATTTGACAGTGTATGACAAACAAAATTCATCATGGAATGCAATTAAATTGTCGCAAAACTCAGTTTATGATGAAAATTTGAATTGTCACGTATTGTGTGTCGTAGATTGTAGCGGATGACTTTTTTCTAGTTTTCGTCACAGATGGTAAAATCCATGACGTTTATAGTCCGTCACAGATGAACAAACGAGCCCAAACCCAACCAAAGCCCAGATCTTAGTGACAAATTTAATTGTATACAATTTAATCGTCACAATCAAATAATAACATCTTTATATCATTAATCATACCATGCTCATACAAATCTTACACAACAGACTGCAACCAAGATATAAAAGCCACTATTCTCATTAAAACCAAATATTCTCATTTATTAGTACAACACATAGAATAACTTAGATTTTGATCTTATAAAGCACTACAACTCACAAAAATACACAGCCGAGGCGGAGCTGCGCCTGCACCGAGAAGGGTCGAGCTTGGGGCCGCGGCCGAGGCAGTGCCACGATGGCATCGAGGAGGGGTCGCACGGTGATGGGGGGCGGTCGAGGCTGCGCCGCACCGGCGCCTAGGACGGCAGTCGAGGCAAGGCTGCGCCGCCGCAAGTGTCAGCGGTCAAGGTGGGCTCGCTCCCGGAGCGCCGAGGGCGGCACTGCAGCTTGGTCTGGCTTCGGATTTTGTTAGGGTTAGCCCCGCGTGTAAGGAGCTATCGACTGTGGGCTGGACTCAAGAGAGTATCAGTAGGTAATTTTGTGCTCTGGTATAGTGACACTTATGAATAATTATAATTTGCAAAGAAAAATATTTTAAGCACAAAAATATGTTTTCCATTGTAATAGACAACATGTATGTTTTCTATGTCCTTTGAATAATTTCTGAATTGTTTTACAATTTTTGTAGTTTAAATGAATTTATGCTTGTTTATTGAAAGTGATTTCAATTTGAACTATGTGTTCCATATTAGCTCATATCTTAGAAGTATAAAGGTCCAAAAAAAACCTGTGATGATTTTTTTAATTCGCTATATGACAAATATTATATTTTCATGACGAATATTCTCAAATTTGTGAAAAAAATTCATAATTCATCGTATATGTGGTCTTTTTATGACAGTCTCTATAAATGCAACTCAAAATCCGTCATAGATTAATGGATTTCTTGTCTAGCTAGTCGGGTGCGTTCTTATATTATACCCCAACCAATAAGCTATAGGAGTTGGGACCTTTTCTTGGCATCACATTTAATTAACTTGACCGTATGAGATTTATAATTGTTTGATTCATCACGAAAATATTTTAAGAATAGGATAAAATTTAATTTACTCCTCTTAAGTATAACCAAAGTTCAAATAATACTCTGAACTATATTTTGGTTTATTTTACCCCACTAAAACATGATTTTAAAATCAATTTACCCTCTCATCCAATTTATCTTTTTTTAATTCTCCATATATAAGCTTAATCTTAAAATAAAACTTTATGAGATACTAAAGCACATGATAACACACATTTAAAAAATATGTCTTGAATTTTTTATTATTAATTTGCATACAGTTTTGTAAACCAGAGATTAATTTTCTATTAAATGTCTTCCCTATGAAAAATGATGATAAAAAATTATATTTTTTAAAATATGTGTTATGATGTGTTTTATCATCTCGTAAAGTTTGATCATAAGATTATGCGTGCATTGAGAAAAAAAATTTGCATGAGGAGGTTAATTGACCCAAAATTATATTTTGGTGGGGCAAAATGAACCACAACATAATTTAAAGGATTAGTTGGTCTTTCATTGTACTTGAGGATAGTAAATTGGACTTTATCTTTAATAATGTATAATTAAATTTATATAAATCATTGATTAAAGTCGTAGTCAACAAATTGTAAAAGCTTCAAATAAGACATTTCCAAATGGGATAAAGGGAGAAAGTAAAGGTGAAGGGAGGAAGTACGCTTTAATCTGGTCCTGCTGATTGGCCCGTGATGTTTGGTTTTGTGCCCTCGATTGTTGCTTTGCACGCTAACACAACACATTGCCTATGTCAGGCAGAGTATGTCGTACACGGTACTCTGTTTGTTGACTTTTAAATTTAACTTTGATCATTCGTCTTATTAAAAAATTATAAATTTTATATATTTTGATACAATTTGATTTATCATTAGAATTATTTGAATCATAATTTAAATTTTATATATTTGAGCTAATTTTTTAATAAAATGAATAGTCAAATTAATCGTAAAAGTCAACAGCAACAACAATTAAAGAATGAAGATAGTACACTGCAACGGTGCAACGTGATTCTGTGTACTGGAGAACAAAGGAGGCGTGGCCGCAGAATGGATTCGGTCGTTAGACCACAGTAAAATGAATAATCAGACGACTTTGAATTGTCTCAGTGGGCACAACAGCCTTGGTATCTGAAGAAAAAGTTTACGCAGCCGAGGCAGGGACAAGTGCGAGGAACTGTCTGACTTGAGTTTTAATTAGTCGAATTATCTCGCCGTTCATAAACAGCATGCAAGAACGAGATGAAACGACAAGGTTTTTCTTACCTTTCAATAAGTCCCGATCTTCCGTGACCTTGTCAATCTCAAGAGATTGACAAACACGACATCACAAGCGATCAATTAAAAAACTATAACAGAAGCATTAAACAAAAAATAAAAATAAAAAATAGCAAGTCAATACAAATTTATTAGAATATAATCCTCTAAAGAGGTCTATAGACACAAAAACCGAAAACATCTCAGAGCAGAAAGATCACTATCGAGAAATCCATAGAATGCAGTAACCAAAGCATCATCATGGCAACAGTAGCGAACCTTCTGCACATAGGCACGCTTGAGTGTAAAAGCTGACTTCACAGTCCGTCGGAGACGTAGTCGAAGTCGAAGATGTGGATATCCTCTGAAAACAACAAATTAGGAAGCCGTAAGTACGAATACTCCGCAAACCGCGTACTATCTATCAACAATGTATGCATGCAAATGGTTTCAAGGATAAAGGATAGCTCAAGTGCTAAATGCAAGTTTAAAATATTATTTTTTTTATTTTAAAAATACAAGAAAGATTTATTTTAAAACTTATTAAATTTTATTATCTTGCCCCACAGAGATCTCCGTTATCCCAGACGGGCTTCATTTTAAATACCGTTGTAATCTCCACACCCGGCCATACCTCAAAGACCGGAGTCAAAAACATTTTGAAATAGAAGAGGAGGGAAGAAAACAAAACTACTCAACAAAAGCACAACTCAGCGGATGTCCTTCAAAAAGAACGTGGCAATGCGCATTGACTGTAACTCTGCAGAGTATATGTAACTAGACCCATGAGAAGTGCCATCGGTAACTACCGTCGTAATTCCGACAAACACACAAGACCCATCCTCCTCCAAGATAGAGATCCTTAGTACCTACGCAATCGGGTCCTGAAGCTGTGAAGAGCCTACCACTGATCAGGTGGGGTATCTCGATCTTATGTAGAGAGTCATAGCTCTACACCACACTAACACGTCATCGCCAACCCACGAGTAAACAGCCAGTCTTGGCAAGCATTAAAATTAAACCACTGTCCATACAAGGTAATGTGGTGTGCATGGTTATCAACTGAGCGTACAAAGCTCGAAGAACTCGATCACAGTTCAAAATCATTTTACACAAATTTTATTTTTATAGTGATAGATGTCAGATAAAAATAAATGCGACTAAGCATGACTAAGCATAAAATAAAATAATTATTCCAAAGCAATCTTAGGCTCATATTTGTAAAACAATAAATAGGCACGGTTTAAAAATATTGTTAGCATATTTTAAAACAGTTGACATGCAAATTAGAGTTGCAAATAAAACAAGCAGTTTAAAATGCTGGGTACAAAAGTGATCAAGAAACGCAGCTTATCTGTTAGCTCAAGATCCGAGTCGTCTAACTGAGCGGGTTTGCGGTACTCTTTCTCCAAGTCACCAGCTAAACAACAACACGAACAGGGGTGAGACACTATGTACACGATAATTTAAATTCAAATAATTAAATCTAAATTTAAATTACTAGGCTAAACGTGCTCAAAACGTTCCTTAAAAAATTCTACACGACCTTCTCGATGAGACGAATTTAACAAAATAATTTTGAGAATCTTTGAAGATCAAACAGAGTTTCCCTAAAATCCCTGAAAATTCAGCCCTAGGAAAACAATTCTGGAACAGAAATGACTTACTTGCTTCACTAGAACAGACCCCGACAGCACTCAAGCGGTGCCCTCTGCTCGAGGCTGGCTCTCTGCCACAAGCGCACGGCAACAACTCATGGTCAAACCACCACCGAACGGCACTAGCTATCAACTAATAGATCCATAGCCCACGAGTACAACCGGCAGCTACTGACATGAGAGAATCGATTAGCTGAACGGAAGAATAGAATAGCTCACCACGCCTTGGACAGGGACTGCGCAGCCGAGCAGATCGACGGGTGGAATGAGATCCGTGTTGTCAGGACGCGGTCGGTAGAAGAATCGCGCGCAGAGATGGATCGGGTCGAGGATGAAGCGATGGAGGCGAGGACGGCGCGCGAACGCGAGACAGCTCCAAGCGATGACGGCGGCTGTTGACGGATCGGCGACGCGCGATGGGTGGGGACGGCCAATCGGGAGCGGCGGTTCCGCTCACCAGACACGCTCCTCTATGCTGGTCTGACTTAGGAAGTGGAAAGAAATAAGAGGAAGAGAGAGAGAGGGGTTGGTGGGAAAAGATAAAATAGAGAGGGTATTTATAGGAAAGATTAATTAGGAAAGTTTAGGGATTAATTTCGGTCTAACAAAAGCTCATAGACCAAAATATCTCGGCGACAAAAAAATGAAATGAAGAAATTTGAATTTAAACGGAACAAAATTTGAGATAATCTTCATTTCGATTAATTTGAAAAATTCCAAACTGTTACACGGGACAAATCTGAAATTTTACAAGAATGAGGGCCGCAAGATTGTATTTTTTAACTCTCAAACTTGTTTCAGGTTCTGACGAGGAGAAACAACGAGTATGCAGCGGAAATTGTTTTCAAAATAAACCAAAATAGATAGTTGCGCTCAGCCCACAAACACCACAATCACGTTAAAAAAGGCAACCAATATTACCCTACAAAACTCCAACAAAGCAAATGTAAATACGAAGGTACTCCGTAAGACTTAGTCGTGGGATATATATCCTAACTCCAAGATGACGAATGAGGCATTGGTAAGGAAAAATAATGCAATGATACTCAAACTATCTTGCGGAAATTAAGGCACTAATAAATAAATGTGTTAAGCAAGGACATATGGGCAATTACATGCTAATAAACCAGCCATCCTACCCTTAAGTATAAACAGCAACAAGGGATGCGTCCGAAATACATCTCCACCAATATAGCTCACAACGTTTCCCAAAAGTGATTACTTAGATGAAGTTATTAACTACAATGAAAATTGATAGACACTAAGCTTGATCATGACCAAGATCACAGTGATTCGAACTGATTATACACCCTACAGGGGAGTTCAACTGTACCCACGCAACTTGAGGACCATGCGACTCATGCAACCAGCTAAAGTTATACAAGAGGGCATTGATCATGTCAACCTTTCTCTCATCCATTCTCGAATGATTGGACAATCGATATGCTAGGGAGGACTGATCCCATTTCTCGTGGAAGCCCAACGGTCACTTGTGCGTATCATTCAAAACATGTTTCCATCGCCCAAATGCCGGTATGCAAATGATATATTCAGCTTGTCTTACCGTTATGTTCAAGATGTGATATGAACGAAGAGTGCTTTGGCCAACAACTAATAACGACTAGTCCTTAATTGACCAAACGGAGCTATACACCTATCCCCCTTTCAATCCACAATTTAACATTCTTATGTTTTAACCATCCACAACATTACCTCAAAGATAAACGTCCTATGCTCGCAAAAACGGTGGTAACACTGAATCGACTTCTTCCAGTCTAACCATGGCTAAATGTTAGCTTCATGACCTTTAAAGTCCCCTAAAAGGTATGTATTGATTTTGTTGATTGAATGAACAACATAGGTAACAGTTATGATTGTAGGTTTCATCCCGCTAATTCTACATCAACATGGTAGAGTTACTCTATGCACGGCAAGGACGATCTCAAGAAGAGGAGTTTTCAGTCGTCAGAGGACCAAGGCTAAGGACAACTAAAGAGTCTATAAGAACACCGGTACTATTAAGGGGATAAGGTCATTTGTATCCTGTCATAGAAGTATTAGGGGGTGTGAATGCTCCTTAGATACCTCAAAAGCACTGAAGATGGAAAGGAAGTGAAGTCAAAGACCAAAGCTGAAGTTCAGTCGAAGAAGCAATCATCGGACAATCCAGAGAGCCAGGATTTTAGAGTCCAGAGAGAGGTGCTCTCTGGAGTTGCTGCAAAGAAGACACTGGAGAATCCGATGTGGCAGTCACCGGATAGTCCAGTGAGGTTGAAGCCAAAGTCCAGAGAAGATGTCTCTGGTAGTCTGAAAGTGAAAGTCACCGGACAGTCCGGTGAAGGTATGCATCGGACAGCCAAGTATCCTATGGAATGGATTCTAGAGAGGGTGTTTTTCTGGCCCAATGGAGGAAAGGGTCATCGGACAGTCCGGTGGTCTAGTCACCGAACAGTCCGGTGATTGAGAAAAGCAGTCAGCTTTAAGACATCACATTTCAATGATTATTTCCGGGCTTAGAGCCTATTTAAACGGTGGAGAGGGATGTTTTGCTGTGTGCTTGAGGTTTGATTAGCCAGAGGAAACTTTTGAGAGGCTCAGAAACACCACCAAGAGAGCACATAGCAAGATTGGAGATCTTTAGTGCTAGTAGGATAGTGATAGGAAGCATTCATATACTTCTAGAGCTTGTAGGGCTTGAGAGGAGTGATCTTTGACTATTACTTTTAGTGTGGGTAGCCTAGACTGACTAGAAGTAAGTGATCGAGCTTCCGAAAAGATTCTAGAAGACGGCGTCAAGTTTGTACGAGGTGATGGTTATCGAGCTTCCAAGAATGCCATGTTTGGATGCATTTCTAAAAATGTCTTTTCTAGGATCAATGCATCATCTACCGCGCATGATATTTGGGTGCAATTGCAAAATATCCACGAGGGCTCCTCTGAGGCCAAGGAAAAGCGTTATTATGTTCTCAAGAATAAATATGATTTCATCACCATGCTACCTCATAAAAAGCCTAATGATGTTTATTCTCGTTTGCATGTAGTGGTGGAAGAAATCATGAGTAAGCTCTTGAGGATGTTGCCGGCAAGCTACAACTCCATCGACACGTGTCTCTTCTAAGCCAACTTGGCTACTCTTTTCATGGATATCATGCTTGGTAAGCTCATGGCCAATGAGGAACATATGTTAGGCACCTCCACCGACACTCAATTGCCCAAGAATCTTACCCTTCAAGTTAAAGAATCTCTCAATGGCAAGAAGAAGAAGAAAGTGGAGGAAGATGAGGATGATGAAAGTTACAATGAGGACCTTGCGCTCTTAATTAAGAAGCTATTTCGCAAAGAAAGACCCTCATCTTCCAAGAGGAGCTCCAGGTGCTTTATTGTGGCAAGAAAGGTCATTTTGCGAAGGAGTGTCCTAAGCCCAATAAGGAGAGCAAGAAGGAAGCATCTTGTGAGAGTGAAGACAAAGAACGCAAGCCCAAGAGAAAGTTTAAGAAGTTCTTCGTCAAAGAAAAGAGCAAGAGCAAGAAGAAAAAAAAGTCTCTACACAAAGTCTACATTGTTGGTGGGTGGCTCACCGATGATGATGATTCGAACACTTCATCTTCTAGTGAAAAAGAGCTCGCGGGTATTGCTATGACAAGCTCCTCCAATGAGATACCACCACCTCTTTGCTTGATGGCTCAAAGTCGTGTGGGCTATATGAATGAAGATGATGATCTTGATGAAGAAGAGGAGGACTATGAGAATGAAGATGATGGACCAAGCTACAATGATCTAGTCCTCTTTCTTGAGAAGGCCAACAAGACTAAGACCAAGAAGATCGAGGTGGTGATCAAAGAGCATGAAGTAGCGGTATTCTGAGTTCGGGAGCTTGAGGAGGAGCTCAATGCCCTTAAGCATTCTCATGGTGTTCTACCTGAGTTTTATAAGTCTCTCAAGGAGAAGCACGTAGAGCTAAGTGAGAAGCATAAGGCTTTAATGCGCACGCATGAAGCTTTCGATCTTAACTCTATCTTAAACTCTTATAAGCATTTAAATGAAGCTTCTACTTCTTATGATCTAACCCTCTCTAAGGAGATTACTACTCTTGAGTCATCTATTTTGAAGGAATACATAAAGCTCAAGGAGGAAAGAGAGGCTGTGATGGATGCATTTGAGCGGCTTACTAGAGGAAGGCACATTCAAAAGGAAATTCTAAGTAAGAATCTCATCAACAACCACAATAACAAGGGCTTAGGATCATATCCTTCATCTATAAACATCATTGGCAATGAAGATGAGATCTCCAAATAGATAGTCTCACTCATGACGGATCTCCAAGGATTGTACCAAGGTAAACGTGCCTAAGATTATGCCTAACACTAACCTTTTCCATAAGAATGTGCACTACAAGCTTTTCAGTGATAAAAATAGAAAAGTGAAGGCCAAGCCGCTAGGACCGCCAAATGACAACAGGACAATCAAGAATATATAGGTCTCCAAGGTGGTCGTGGACCGAGAAAGGAAGCCTAAAGGTTCCCAACAAGAAGTGAAGGGACCTAGGTGGTGGACCGTAAAGCGAATTGAAGATTCTTGAAGTTCACCACATGTTGATCTAGCTACAACACCAATCTACTCTTTAAGGAGCTTTATTCTTGTACATAGTAGAGTAGATTTCTTTTCTTGTCTTGCATGGTAGTTAAAACTCCTCCGTGGATTAGATGTTTGCACTATCTTGCATCATATGTAAAAAGATAAAAGAAAAGAACAAAAAAAATTAGATCAGTGTCTAACCACCTTAGATATCTATATGCATGGAAAAAGAGCTTGAGAAGGTGGTTTGGCTATCTCAAGACAAAGCAGCGGACATATGATGAATAAGCTTGAGATAGGTCAAACTTGCCACCGGATAGGTTTCTTTATGCAATATCCTTAATTTGCTTGTATCTACATGGCATGCTTTAAATTACTTACATTAGCTAGCTTGTTTGCATGCATTGCATATAAGAACCACAGAGGAGGCGCGTTACTCTATGGAGAAAGTGACTACATTGTCCATATAGATTCACATACTCCACAAATAGTAACCAAAGCAATTGTGAGCTACATGCCCATTGAACCACAAGGGTTCAAACATTTCCTTTTTGGAGCCTCTTTCTCGCTGTGGTTTTTATCGCTCGATCTTAAATTGGATTTGAGAAAATGCTAAACTATTCGAGAGTTATCAATTTGCAAAGGAGTATTTGAGAGTTCCCTCTCTAGACAAATGTGTTGTTTATTTAGTTCTTTGGTGAGGACACTTGAAGTACAAAAATAATTCCTTAGTTCTGCAATTTTTTGAGGTCACCGGACAGTCTGGTGATTGGATCTTTGAACCAAGTGACCTGCAGAGTTGGATAGTTACCGAACATTTCATCGGTTTCACCAGACAGTCCGGTGATTGGAAGATGAAGTGGTTGTTTCTCTGAAATCGGAATTCTCCAAACACCAGACAGTCTGGACTATTATAGTCACCGAACAAACCCTTGAGGACCGGACAGTCTAGTGATCATTTCGATCAGTGAATATCGGCCATCTATTTTGATGTCATTTAATCTCAACCATTGATTTCTAATATCTTAAGCGCACGTGCTTTCTCGATTTCTATTCCTCAAATGTGCGTCTTTCTCCGTCGACTCGCCTGCCAATGGCCGTTGCCGCCGTGAGCCGCCGCCGCATGCCCCTTACGCCACCTCCAGCCACCGCTTTCGTGCCGCCGCCATGCACCTGTGACCTAGCTCGTCCTCGCGGTCGCTGCTCCGCGCCATTCCTCATGCGCCTTGTGTGCCCTAGCCGAGCGCCGCCGCCCTGCTCGTCGCTGCTGCTCGCGGCGCCGCCAGCCGTGTTCTAGGTTGCCGTAAAACACCTCATCGCCACCAAGCACCATCTCCTCTGTGCGCATTTCCTAGAGCTCGTGCTCGCCGACCCTAGCTTCTTCCCACTAAACCCTCAGTGGGGTTTTTGAGTTGAGGTGATCGGACGAGATTTCAGCATTTCTTTTGGCGGATTTCAGCTCTATTCCTTGGGGTATTGCATTCTATCACACTCATTTCATCGAAAATGTGCCGCATGGCATGTTTGTTGATTAATTGAGAAAATTGGTAGCTTTTGCAAGAAAGTTCAATCTTTTATTGCCAATTGATGTGATTAATTGACAATTTTTGTACTTATTGCCATATTGAGGTCATCTCTTGCTTATATTAGTATGCCATTGAGTCTCATGTCGCTAGTATCACAATTTGGATGCATTGCTATTATATGAATTATGGCATTAGTCTGTCGATATTACCGTTGATCTTATTTTCTTTATATGATCATTGATATATCCTTTTCCACCGCTAGGATTTCATTTCGAGTCGCTCACCTTTTGTGCTTGCAACCTATATTTTATTCCTATGTGGTGCAGTGCCAGTTGGTCAGTGGATCAGGAGCGGAGGATAGCAGCAGTTTTCAGAGGTGTCTGTGGCAGTCCAGATTCTCTTGAACGGGTTAAGAGCTAAGCTCTTAATCCTATCTTGAGAAGACAGCTGGTCAGTTGAGCTTCAGTATCAGTTGATCTTGAGTCAGTTGTCTGTATGAGCAGATAGAGATCCTCTGCAGATGAGAAAGGGAAGGGCAAGGCCGTAGAGCCAGAGAAGAAGAAGAAGAAGCAATGAACAGAAGACCCTGGGTGGGATCGAGTGCTAGCAGCAGCGGATGTGAATGTACCTCCACATAGGAGGTCTGGAGCTCTCAGAATAGGAGGAGCTGAGTCTTAGGGGGAGCAGAGGAGGTTGACCTGTCAGAGGGTGACGACCACCCCTTTGATGGCAGATGTACAGCCGCAGAGAGCTCCAGCCAGTAGGCAGTCGAGGGAGAGGCAGCCCAGAGGAATTCACAGCCGATGTCACAGAGTTGCCCTCACCAAAAGTCTAGGGTCTGCGAGGTTTGCACATCCAGAGTCGAGAGGGCTCACCAGGCCATGGCTAGAGTTACAGAGGTTGAGGTGGATTTTTTGGAGCTAAAGGGCCCGACCATTAAGGCCAAGAGGAGAGTGGAGATCACTACTTCAGTCCCCGCTGGTAGATACACTGATGCAGGACAGTTCTGAACGATTCTACAGTGGAGGATCTATGAGGCCTACAGGAGACAGCTTGCCACTAAGGGCAAGAGCTCAGTGTTTGCAGCACACCGTCACTGTTCTTTAGAGGCACTGAGCAGAGGAGCTGGAGTTGACATGGAGGAGCATATCTTTTACCTTTTAGACTGGTCAGATTTGGTCACCCAGCCTTTGAGGTATAGTGAGGATGTTGTGCTGGAGTTTTACGCCTCACTGTGGATCTCCCCTAATCGCTCTTACTTTTGGTTCATGTATTGAGAGGACCGATGTCTTGACTGCTCTTGAGTTTATATCTTCAGAGACTCGGATCCACGCACTGGCCCATCTAGACTTCTCACCACCTTTCAGACATTTTGGAGAGATGGAGCCCAGTGACTACAGGATGAGTGTTGCTTTCCCTCCACCTCATGGGGAGCACAACTCGAGGCACCCTCTACGTTGACACATGAGACACGTATATTGAGAGGGAGGCTAGGGAAGTCAATAACGTCTCGAGTTGGTTACAGAGAGCGGGTGATCATATTGCACCAGTGGCTGCTTTGCTATTTGCTAAGGCATGAGAAGTTTGACTTCACATATCTATTGCTTGCTCAGATGGAGGACGTCATCTATGAGGGGATAGGAGCACGTCAGTTACAATTTGCCCCCTATATTTGTCTGTTGCCGAGGAGAGCCTGTGTTATGAATGAGGAGGAATATACAACACTACCAGACTATCACTTCCTTCAGTCCCGCTGAGCCATCTGACACCAGGGTTCTTCGAGTGTCTGCTTCCCAGAGCACCCCCTGGAGAAGAGGAGACCACAGCCCCGAAGGTGGTTGAGACTGAGGCTCTAAAGGGAGCACAGCCGGGGGCTGGGAGCACTGAGGCTCCAGGTCAGGCCGAGACTCCGACCTCTCATGCCACACTAGACCCTGCGCTAACTGTCAGATTGGATGCTATTCAGGCAGAGCAGGCCGACTAGAGGAGGCATAGAGCGGAGCAGGATGAGTGGATACGCCGAGAGAGGGCCGAGTTCGAGGAGAGGATCCGACTCAAGTGCCTCCAGATTGAGGAGAGGCTACGGATGGAGAGAGAGCTTGCTAAGAAGAGGAGACGACAGGACAGGGAGTTCTTTGAGAGGTCACAGCGCACTCAGTTGGAGATGACAGCGGCCATATCATACATGTCTGCCAGATTCAGAGCTATTGCATCATATCTCCAGGGGGTCGGTATGCCACCATTACCAGCGTTCCCGACGACTACACTACCAGGTCCCCTGCCTTCACAGCTTCAGCCTACAGCAACTTAGCCTCAGTATTCTTCAGTGCCAGCATTCACATCTGAGCTCCAGAGTCAACAGCAACAGCCACCCACATTCACTACATTGCTCTCAGCCCCGCTTTCATCGTTTGTACCATTTGGGGCAGCCAACACTTCAGCGACTACTGGTGGAGTCTGTGTAACTTTTACTGCCAGTTCTCTCCAGTTTTCTCGTACTCCGTGTCGGTACTGTTTGCTTCAGCAGAGCCCAGAGTGTCTATATCGTCATTGGAGTCAGGGATAGCAGTTGGTAGTTCTCCGCTTTCTCCGAGAGAGCTTTCCTTTGAGGCTACCACTGCTGAGTCTATTTTGACAGAGCCACTGCTGAGTCTATTTTGACAGAGCCACAGCCAGAGTCTTTAGAAGCAGAGCTCGCAGCCACCACAGCCGAGCAGCCCAGTGTGTCAGATACAGCTATCTTGGTCGAGGCCGGATATTCTGCAGAGGAGGCAGCTCAGGCCCTTGCCAGTGCAGTTCAGCCAGCTTTAGTTGATGGCAAGGAGCCCTCCTCGACATCTTCCTCTGGTCTGAGTGCGTTTGATGATGTTGAGCAGCTAGGAGGAGATGAGTCAGCACCAACAGCCCAGCTAGCAACAGAGGAGCAGCCACCAACTGTCACTGCACCCCAGCTCTTGAGTCGCGCAAGATTAGAGTTCTTCTATGAGTTTGGTTGTGAGACATGAGGTGTATCGTTTTTTAGGGCTAGCTGTCCAGAGAGGCTGTGGATGGGTAGTTAGGGCTCTGAATTTTGTTTTGACAGATTTCATTGGCTCTTTGTGTTATTTTGAAGAGCTTGTGTTTCATTTGACTCTTTTAACTCACTGGAATACACTCGGTTTTTGGACTAACCCCGTGGTTTCAGTGTGTATGGCTTCTTGCATTGTGATTGTTTTGCAGGTTCCTTCGTGCATGTGCGCTCCCGATCTCTATCTATCGTGCACTATCCTTTGTCTACCCAGCGTTGTCCCTCTATATGCTTCTTCAGTGCCATCTTTTTTGATAATTAGATGACAAAGGGGGAGAGAGAGCTACCAAACAGGAGAGAATAGCGGAAAGCGACGCTTCCTACCCATGACAAAGAAGGGGAACTCTTGCAAAAAAAATTTGAGGAGTCATCAAGGTATGAGAGTAAGTGTTCTTTCGAGATATGCTTTATTCTCTATCTTCTTTCATCTCGTTTGAGACTGTTTGTGAGTGCTATAGTTGTCATCCATCATCAAAAAGGGGGAGATTGTTAGCTTCATGACCTTTGAAGTCCTCTAAAAAATATGAATTGATTTTGGTGATTGAATGAACACTATATGTAATAGTTGTGATTGTAGGTTCCACCCCGCTAATTCTACATCAACATGGTAGGCTTTCTCGGTGGATGGCAAGGACGATCCTAAGAAGAGGAGTTTTTGGGCGTCGAAGGACCAAGGCTAAGGGCAGCTAGAGATTCTATAGGAATGCCTGTACTATTAAAGGGGGTAAGGTCATTTTTCTTCTACCATACAAGTGTTAGAGGGTGTGAATATTCTTTAGATACCTCAGAAAGCACTGAAGATGACGGAGAAACGAAATCGAAGACCGAAGCTGAAGTTCAGTCGAAGAAGCAGTCACGGGATAATCTAGTAAGGTCACCGAACAGTTTAGAGAGCCAGGATTTCATAGTACAGAGATAGGTGCTCTCTAAAGTTGCTACAGAGAAGACACCGAATAGTCCGGTGTGGCAGTCATCGGACATTCCAGTAAGGTTGAAGCCAAAGTCTAGAGAAGATGTCTCTGGGAGTCTAAAAGTGAAAGTCGCCAGACAGTCCGATGTCTTGTGGAATGAATTTCAGAGAGAGTGTTTCCCTGGCCTAGAGGAGGAAAAGGTCACCAGACAGTCCAGTGATTGCATAAAGCAGTCATTTTTATGACATCACGTTCCAACGGTTGTTTCTGAGCTTGAAGCCTATTTAAATCGTGGAGAGAGACGATTTGCTGTGTACCTGAGGTCTGATCAGCCAGAGGAAATTTGTGAGAGACCAAGGGACACTACGAAGAGAGCACATAGCAAGATTGAAGATCTTTGATGCTAGTAGGAGAGTGATAGAGAGCATTCATACACTTCTAAAGCTTGTAGGGCTTGAGAGGAGTGATCTTTGACTATTACTCTTAGTGTGGGTAGCCTAGACCGGTTAAGAGTCGGTGATCGAGCTTACGAGAAGATTGTGAAAGCCGTCATTAAATTTGTACACGGTTCTAGGTCCCCGCTCAA
Source organism: Zoysia pacifica (assembly GCA_001602315.1). Lineage (NCBI taxonomy): Eukaryota > Viridiplantae > Streptophyta > Magnoliopsida > Poales > Poaceae > Zoysia > Zoysia pacifica. Next base: position 394,040 of record BCLH01000009.1, on the reverse strand, counting down.
AAGGGACATCAAGAGAGGGTGCCCGAGCCTTGAAGGCTTGCTGTAGCGCTTGAGTATTATGTGCGACAGCCAGACCGCCGGTGACTTCACTCCGGTAGTGAACCATACCTCTGGGAGTATCGTTCTGGGAACGACGTGAGGAACTAAGACTCCGACGGGAGTAGTTCAACGAGGATTAGGAGAAGGTGCCTACCTTCCGAGACCTTAAAAAAATCACTGAGCGTTTTCTATCTCACTTTTTTTATTTATCGCATTTATTTACCATTGAGTAGTGTGATATGTTATTTTTTGATTCCTCTTGTTGGCTATTGTGCTAGTGCGTGCTTGTTGTTCTTATCTTATTACTAGTATTGTTACGGTTCTTGGCCTACCAGAATTGCTTAGGTTTGCTTTCGTTGCGATCTAGTCTTATAGTTTAAGTTCATAGCGAAATTAGTCTTATAAGTCCACTGATTCAACCCCCTTCTTGGTGTTCTTGATCCTTACACTAAGCAAGACACATCAGAAAAGAAAAACCTCCCACCCTGTCCAAGGACCTAAGATACAACAAGGAGTGGATAAATGGCAAGAACCAGCTTAACCATACTTATCCTAATACCTGACAATGCAACAATGACACAATAGTTTATTTCACTTATTAAGTAAAAACAGATATCAGTATGCACGATACTTACCTTCAGTTTGTAGGTGTTCCACAAAAAAATAGATCACTAGATAAAGAAAATACGCTGCCATGAAAATATTTGCCATGATGCGATGCATAATGCAAATGCAATGAAACTTTGCATAGAATTAGACACTGAAGTTATGTACATGTTGCAATTTGAATGGTGTGATTTGGAGTAGTATAGCTCAAGTTATTAATGATTTACTTCTGCTCTGTCCAGAAACAAAGAAAATGGTATAAGTCGTGACATTGTTCTTTTAACGGACATTTGTGGATACATTATAGTTAGGGGGTTATTTGTAGTTGCTTTGGATCATCAAAAATGTGGTACTATGGATAGTTCTAGCATCAAGTTGACTTTGAATCATTTAATATTTAATTGCCAAGTTGCTTAAACATAGAAGTGATTAAATTGAAGGAACACGTAAACATCTTATATGCTAGTGAAACTTTGAATGCCAGCTAGATGTATTGGAATAGGATTGTTAGCATAAGTTTTTCATAATTTTAAGATGCATACATTTACCATGGTGAAAAGGACAAAAATCAAATGGACATAAGAGCTAGAAATTCCTTCATGCTTTTTGGGATTACATACAAGGTGCATGTGAACTAACACAACTGGAATTGACATTTTATCATTTTTAGTTATTGTACTATGATAAAAAACAATGTGAAACATGGATCATAAATCTGTAACTTCGTTTTATTAAACAGGATGTATGTTGGAAACTTCAAAAAACAGGTACACCAAGTCAGCAGATTTATATACATGCGGAAAATTATCTGTTACATAAACATTTATATTAAACTTTTATGTATATATGCAGATATATGAAATTCCTAACATGCAATTATTTTTACTATGCAGATCTCTTCCTAACGGTACTAACAAACTTTGTTTCACACTTTTCTGAATTGTATTCATTTTTCTGTGCATTTTGGAAGTTTTAGCTGATTTGTTAACCAAAATTCGTTTTCGCTTTAAACAGGGGGTGCTCGCCCGAGCATAGCAGGGCCTCACTGGAGAGCATGCTGTTGGCTCAATGGAGGCATGGCTTGGGCAGCAGAGGGCGCCACCAAGACCAAAAGACGATGGAGAGCACGAGGGCTGGGGAATCTATCAACGGCGACCGCCGGAACATGGCCGGTGACAGCGACCGCTGCAGGATCGATGTTCGACGAGGTCATGCACGTACCACAGATCAGGGAAGTGGCTGAAACTTGAATGAAAAGCCTTACCACTGCTAGTGCAAGGCGGGCATGGGGTTGGCTAGCGATCGAGGGCTGGATGTGGCAACTCATCGCCAGGTTGTGCTCCAAAGGTGAATGGCGGCGAGGAAGCTTCAAAGTCCAGCGACTACAAGCACAAATCAGCAGGGGAAAAGAGTGTGGATGGTGGGGCAGAGGGAGGAGAAGTCCCAGCTGTGAGCAATTGAAGCTAGCCTCACTGGAGGAGGAGCAATCAACGATGAGCTCCTTGGTGGTGCAGCAGCCGGAGTTGGAGAAGACTGATATTGATCCACATGAGCTCAGCACGGGAGAGGAGAAGGGAGCAGCATAGGGACGTAGAGGACCTCCTGGGACAGCTCTCTGTGGTCCTTTTTGGGTAGGGGCGGGCTAGAGCAGGAGCATCAGCTTCACGGAGCTCTGATGGCAGCAATGGTTGGCTAGATGGGGATGAAAAAGGGAATGGGGGAAGAAGAGCTCTGATTTGGGGAGGATAAGTGAAGGAGAGGGGAAGCTTGCAGTTGCACCCTGACAAGGTGTGCAGGCTGAGGAGCTGCCGCTCAGGCTGTCCAATTGGGAGAAGAGGGAAAGGAAACAGGGACTAACAGGTGGGACTAAGCAGAAACTCGAAATTTTTTGGAGTTTGAATTTGTGCTCAGTTTTTTTACTAGAAACCATATCTTTATGTCTTCAAAATTTATAAAACTTTTTACGGTGATGGAAAATTAGGTTTTGAACTACTTTTGTTTTTGGACCAAGTTCTGATTCTGCCCAGATTTTAAATTATAAATTCTGCAAAACGTTGATTTTTGAATTTGGACTGAATTGTTAGGTGCATTATATGAGTTGATAAAATTTAAAAAAACTTCCAAAATTCTATATTGTGATCCAGTTCATTGTAATATATTTACATTGTTATACTTCTGTTAGAGAAAAGTGAGTTTCCTAAGGGCTTGTTCGGTTCTTAGATTAGGAATCATTCCCGAGAGGATTGATTCTCAGTACGAAATAACTCATCTTACGTTAATAGTTTAATTTTTATTTATAAAAAATTTCACTAGAGTGAGAATCAAATTCGGTCTATTAATATATTTCATCCTTCTATAATCTGGAATCAATCCACATCTCTTACCACATGAAACGAAACTCGGTCGCGGAAGACAAAATACAAGTATAGACCGGGTTTGATTCTCACCCTAATGAAATTTTCTATAAATAAAAATTAAACTATTAACTTAAAATGACTTATTTCATACCGGGAATCAATCTTCTCATAAATGATTCCTACTCTAGCAACCGAACAAGCTCTAACACAGGTTCATTTGACAATTATTTGATAAAATGACTTGAGATCAAATCCAAATTCATAGATGTTCTGGAATTAAAAGGAGGTGTATATAACCTGATTTTAATATATTTTGTCTAATGACATTATTTGTTGTGTCCACTTCTATTGAGATTTCAGAGTTGTTTCACATAGTTCCATTTAACAATTTACTGGTTATTTCACATTAACTAACACAGAAATCACCAAATTTTTTTACCAAGGGATTTCAGCTTCTTACAAAACTTGTTTTTATTTTTTGGGCTGTGACAAGAAGCGTCCCCAACTATACGCTCAATCTTAGGGCGCGTTTGGTTGAAGCCACCACGCTCCACACCTCACCACACCACCGTTGTAGCGCGCAGGCATGCTGCTTGGTTGCTGCTGAAGCTTCGGCGTGGCGAACTCGCCTCCACACATCAAAAGTTTGGTGATCGAATTCACCACCGAACCTTGCGTGCGGCTGGAGTGGCGGCTCGCATCATTAGGCAGCATCAAAAGGCACCCTTATTTTGATAAATTGTGCGCACAGAATGAATATCCTACTTTCATTTTTCCTTTCCTTTCTTTTGTGAATACTAGCTCCAACATTGAAATAAAAAAAGAATGGATGCAGAACAAATTAGTAGTCCCTTTGTTCCAATATATAAGTATTTTTTAGAATTAATCAAAGTTAAATTCTTTTAACTTTGATTGATAATATCTAAAATATTACACAATTTTTAGTATAAAAGGTTATATATTATAAAATTTATTTCATTACTAATATAATTATATAATTTATAAACAATGGAATATCATTAATTCTTTATTATTAATAGTCAAAGTTAAATTAATTTAACTTAGACCAAATCTATAAATACTTATATTTTTTTAATAGAGGGAGTAATTCATATGCCACATATATAGTGTATATAGGACTTGACCTGACACGACTAAGAATCCAGGCCATGCCCTGCCAGCCACAGGCCGAGCTGCCGGGCCAGGCACGACAAAAATCAGTTTAATTGTGCCAAGGTGGGTGTTTGAACTGTAGATCTCTAATGTTGCAGGGAAAGAGCACTTTAGTAGTTGATCTGCTTTTCTCTACTCCTATAAACATTGATTGTGGTGAATCTGGCCTTTCTACCAGGGGCGACGCCAGCCGTTCATTTCTATCGGATGGTTCGGCGCATCCCCGAGCCCATCTTCTCTCGCGCATCAGGGAGCCGCCGTGCCGTCGCCGCACGAAGGGGCGTCAGTACACCCCTTTCGTGTCACGCTCGCGAGCTCCGCCCCGGTCTGCTATCGCTCGCTGGCGTCCACACCCCCTCCCCCTCCCTGGGCACCCTGGGCACAACAAACCCCAGCTCGACAACCACCTCCACGCGCTACTGCCACGCAGGCGAGACAAAGCAGGAGAGGCGGTCGCGGAGGCGAGGTTCAGCGGTGCGAAGCAGTCGCGCTCGGTCAGCGTGAGACCGGATCTGGAGTTGGGGTTGCCGCCGTCGCCGTGCCCCTGGCCCGTCGCTTCGCCCCCAGTCCGCCATCACTGCTCAGGGAGGAGCGTGGGAGGGGACATCTCCCGGGCTCCAGCGGCAGCGCGTGTCCAGGTAGAGCGCACCATGATGCTCTTACACCCTCGCCTTCGCCGCTTCTGCTGTGGCCCACCGCCTCCCAGCCCGCTACCATCGATTCGTCTTCACACTTGCCTGTTGGCATGTAGATCGCCCTTCCCCACCGGGATTCTTGGCTATTTTTTTAATGTTTGGTAAGGTGAATCAGCTTGATGTTTGATTAATTGTAGGTGTGTGCCTATAGGAGTCGAAGAGCATTGGCTTCGAGGACCAATCAACCATGATGACTCGCAAATTTATTTTATTGGGTGCTATTTCTATTCTTAATCTGTGGGTTTTTTCACTATTATGTTCTTTCAAATCTGTGTTTCGTTTCTAAATATGCTTGTTCTGGCGTTTAGGTTTCAATTTTTGGACATCAATTGTGAGGTTAGTGTTTTCTCCAATATGACAAATGCCTACCGTCGGGTAGCACTTGGAGGTTCAGAGAATTTCTACAAGTTAGTGGCCATATGTTATTTCAAATATTCTTTTGATGAGTGATAGATTATATAGGTGAAAAAGTGGAATCAGTTAAATGCACCAGCATTTTTAAATTGTCCATGAGTCATAGGCAATTTATATGTGATGTTCTTCGCAATGGCAACCCAAATTATTGCAGTTGCAAACTAATTGGAGAAAGTAATAGTAACAAATCGTACGAGACGATCAGGCACTGAATTTTCAGGTAATTGAACTCTGCTACATCTTTGTCTTATTGCAATTCCGAGAAGTATATGTTGTGTTGAAACATTTTAGTTCTATATATGGTAGTATTATTTTAATTTGACTGCAAGTCTATTTTAATTCACATACCATTGTTTGGGTTATCTTGGGCTTCGTGAAGAATTCAGCTCATTTTGGTTTCTTTAATAAATTACAGACTATATTTCTTTCTGTAGTTGGGTTAGTTGACCCTCATATACTAAAGCCTGGGGATTTAATCAGAGTTAAAAAGACAGCTATATAATACTGTGGAAACATTGCCGTCAGAGTATGACACATGAAGGCAAGAAATTTTATGAAAAGTAAGTTTTCTTTCTGGAAGTGGTAATTGAGGAACAGGATGACTGAATTCGTTGCATGAGAATGTTAGAATTGATCATAAGATAGGGTCAACATGCAGGACATGCAAGATTCTCCTAATGACCCACTAATGATGCCTTAATTGGGGGTATTACTTTTAACTAACCTTGGCTAGGTCCCCACCACTTCACCCCTATAAGAGAGAGTGTGGCCCCTGCCTGAATGACATGAGAAACAGATCAGGCCTCCAACTCTCTACTTCTTCTGATCAGGACTGGCGTGCATGTGAGTGGAAGGCCGATGCCACTCGCCGGCCACCAAGTGCTGGGGTTCATCTTGTCAGGAAGAAGGCGGCCAATATGAAGAGTGCAAGCCATGTCTAGCCGCCGGCATTGCCTTTCCCAAAAGGCTTCAGAGAAGAGGAGATCGCCGTAGCTTCCTACAGGAGAAGGACAGAAGGCGTATGAGGATCTCAGTGAAGAAAGATGAACTTTTCCAAGGAGAAAGGCAACCCGAAATCTCATACTTTTAGGTCTCAATATGATAATTAATTCACTAAGAATTATAGGAACTCCTTATGTTCTAAGTAACCTTTTTGGCATTACGATATAATGATAATGTATGTCATAAACTGACCAACGTCTTTTATGGCTGTGGATACATTGTTAGCCAATTACATTTTTGAGTTCCTGCACGTAAGAATTAATGTATATAATGTGGGTATAACATTGAGACTATTTTTAAGGCAATAATGTTTATATTCACTCATGGGAATAAGACAATAACATTTGTTAAGCGTTATGTTTTTTTCCTAGTTGAATTTGCCCATCAACTAATGTATTTGCTTACGCTTCCGCACTTAGTTTTTATGAGTTATAATAATGCAAATAAGATTACCTCACTGTTGATACACATGTAGTTTGAAGCCTCATATCATTATCCTTAAGTGACTCATGACTAGTAGATAAACAATCTTGTCATGATAAGTGTCACTTTAAGAAAATTTGTTACCTAAGTTATTGAGTCTCAAAGTCTCAAGCTACTGTGCTCATACTTTATTGTTATGCTGTCATGTCATAATCCACCAACCTTATACTTCAGCAATAAGATGTCTCCAGTTGAGATGGAGCCAACGGAAAGTCTTGATTGAAGATTATTTGCTGTTCAAAATTAAGTAATGGACAGGAATGCATTGTGATCAACGTTGACTACGTGCTGTATTTCATCCCTTAATTTAGATTACAAGCATAAGAAAAATAAATTTTGGTGGGATTATTGCATAAGATAATAAATAGACTTTATTTTTACCCAACGGTGATGTAAAGGATTTGTTTATGTTAATATGACACTAGTTCGACTCATTGGTTCTGAGTTATGTCCTCATAAATAATTCTAAGAATATGAGTTATATTTATTGTATTTCTATTGTTACAATCCATAAGATATGGGTTTTCTCTTAGTTTCTAGAAAACAAAAGAAATTTTGAGTTGTCAAATTTTATTTCCTTAAATTATAGAGAAGCATATTTAAATAATTACCTCCTATTAGAATATTATTGGCAATATAAATTTCTGTCAGGAGTAAAATGCCTCTTCTATACTTGCTAAGATCTGGGAGAGCGATCCACTAGAACACTTAAACTAAAGAAGGCTTGAGTTTTACATGTGAATGCATTCTGACCAACGTCTAATGCATTTGGTGTATGAAGGTTCTAAGTACACTACATAATGTTTGGTGTATGAAGGTTCTAAGTACACTCCATAATGTTATAAGAAGTGTGCTAAATTTGAGCCTAAAGAAATATGTGCTTCTTAGTAAATTTGACAAATATTAAGATATAGTTGAACTATCTATAACATAATAAGAGTCTTCTAAGTCCATGTATTAGAGTGACACTTGGATAAAGGCTGGTGTAGAAACTATTGGAAATTTTCTATTTAAGTGCAAATTAAGTACAGTGTGGGATTATTTTGTATCGATCTAAAATTTCACCTTTTCAAATTTAAAATTTCAAATTTTAGATACATTTCCCAAATTAGAAAAAAAATTCTAATCCTACCGAGCTCTCTCTCTCTTTCTCCCTCTCCGAGCTCCCTCTACAGAGTTAAAACTGACAGTCGTGTTCACGGTCACGAGCATTGTATAGATCTTCACATGATTAGTGAGATTTGATAGGGTTTGGTTGATGATCACAGTGGGATACTGTGATGGGTTTTTATGTTGGTGCTACAGCTAGGTAAGCTGTAGCCAGGATTGGAGCAATATCTTTCACTCAGTAAATAGGTGATTAATAGGATGTGTGTCTCTATGATGTGCTTTTATGTAAAACAAATTTATGCTTTTTTTCTTATTTAATGTCACATGTCATATTTTCTCACATTTGTTGAGTACATTCCGTACTCAACCTTGTCTTTATAAATGCTGCTTAGTAGAAGAGAAAGTCTGAGAGAACATTGAAGACTTTGGAGCTGAAGTCTAGACGAGCTACTTCAGTCATCTGTCTATGGAGCTCAAGACGCTTTATTTTATTTTTCGCTGCTTTGGTTTGTAATAATTTTTGTAATAGGTTAAAATAGTTTATTCGAGACATTGTTTTGTTTTACCATTAATGAAGTTATTTTATGTGTGAAACTAGATTCCTTGGCACATATAAAGAGTTATTTAGTTTCAACCTTAAAACTGAGTGTGACATATTTGTGGTACATATTCAATTTTTGACCATCGTTGATTTGACTATGTGTTGTGCCCACTGTTAACCTATATCTAAGTTCTATATTAATTTGCCATTTGTCAAATAGTTATGCAAAATTATTCATATTCGTATTTATGACAATGTATGTTATGGGACAGTGGCGAAGCCACGTTGTGGCTGCTGGGATGCACTCACGTTTGATTTATTTTTACACTAAATTATTCAATTTTTTACCATGTATTGTGTTGAATATTTGAATTAGATAAAGGAGATGCACCCTCACCCTCACAGTTTTTGTTTAGCTTCGCCATTGCCCAGCGCCACCAATGGCAGCTCTGTCCTTGCCTCTCTCTTAGCATCAGCAGTCGCTGCCCTCTATCTTGCCTCCATGAAGAAACATGTGTCGGCCACCCTCAACTTCAAGGCATTAACTATTCTCGAGGTCCACCTTCAAAGCCACATGTGGTGAATTAAAAGTCATGGAACACATTAATGGCTCCCCTCCACAACCTACTAACCCTGAGCCCAGTGGATTACACTGTGCACACATGGCTGATCAACCTGCAAGCAGGGTGGGCTGCGGGCTGCCCGCAAGCTACCGCTTTGTCCACTTAACTTACTAACGGGTTTAACAGGACCTACTGGTGATAATGCTGATACCCGCTTGATACCAGTGGGCCTTGCGGGCATGAGCTTGCGGGTAGCAGTTGTCGCTGGGTCTTGATACTAGTGGCAACGACATTAGATGAGTGTGGGTGTGTTTTAGGCCTCCAGCCAAATTTTTTGTTCTTCTTTTTCTCCTTTTGTAGGTTTATTTAATTCTCTACTTCTTTTAGTTTCATTCAATTCAATCTTAATCATGTCTTATCATATGAACAAATTATAAATGAATTCATTGAATAACTTGGTTGCTGAGGAATACCCCCAGGTGATTTGCATACTGTTGAGAAAACTTTTTGGATTGCGTTGACAAAGCATCCAGGGGGCAGAGAGCACGCAGGAGTAGGTATGGAATCAGGGTCAAGATTGAGTAGTAGATGACCTTGGCTCGGGAGACCTTGAGCCACTCCCCATCCCCCATCGCTCCACCTGCGCTCGCCGTTGCGCAGAGGAGCCATCGCGCCGTGCAGGGGGCCCGCCGTCATCGTGCCGGGGATCCGCCTTCATCGCGCAAGAGAGCCACTGCGCCGCGCAGGTGGCCGATATTGTTCTGTGCAGGGGAACCACCATGCCGCGCAATGGGTGGCCACCGCTGTCCCGTGCAGGGAGTCCGCCGCTGTCGCGCAAAGGAGCCACCGCGCCGTGCAGGGAGTCGGCCGCCGTCGCCCAAAAGGGCCATCGCGCCACGCAGGGGGGCCGTCACCATCACGTAAGGGAGCCGCCGCCGTCACGCATGGAGCCGTGGCTGTCCGCGCTGCCGCCCACCTTTGGTGCTACTCTGCTAGAGCCGAGAGCAGGTTAGGATAGTGGTGCCTGTTGGGTTTAGTGGATAATGCAGCGGCTTCCACCTTGTCCAACGGGCCGAGCAACTGCACCTGCTTCCAACCGCTAAGAGATTGCGGATCCTCGCAACCGTCACTAAGCCTCTTTTAGTGGAAAAAAATTCTCTGGAGACCGGCCGCAGCGCGCTCCGCTGCGGACCGACCCTCGATTTCCACCTCGTGGAGAGCTTGGAGATTGAACGGAGTAGATCATCAGGCGCAACGCGGCTTCTCTGTCCAAAATCGCAAGCCACGGCTCGGCTCTAGTGCAGGACACAGCTGCTCCCTCGTCGTCTCCCTGATCCCAAATCGACTTCCTCGTCCCGAACGAATCACTCCCTCCGAAGCTCAATCCTCCACCTCGCCAACACCTCACTCCTCTATATCTGTTGGAAGATGTTGAATCTGGTGGTTGCGAAGCGAGTGGCCAGCAGCGTAATGCGCCGGGTCGTGAGGAATTGATTATCATGGTTTATTTGGCCATGGCTTCGAGCTTTAGATTCCGACATTGGCTGCTTGCCGAGCAGCCCGACACCGGTGCTTGTCGTGCATGCCGCCTGGGGTGTACTCGCAGAAGGATGGAGCAGCTTCCATGGCACCGCGCGGGCTACTAGTACGAGGCAGCAATGGAGGTCTGGTGCAAGAGGCAGGATAGAACGCATCGAGGCCGGCGCTAGAGGAAACCGTCATGAACGCTGGTTGAATGAAACAACATACGATTTGTTTCTCCCTGATTCATTGCAGAGCCGGTGCGAGTTGCGCGACCCGCAAGCTGCAAGCCTGCGAACAAGCCGTCATGGAAACGAGCCATCGCAACAAGCATATCGAGCCGCAGCTGCACAACGAATCAGTTGCTCCGTTCGATATCCAGGACATACCCACGCGGCAGGAATCGAGGATCGGTCGGCAGCGGGGTGTGCTGCAGCCGGTCCGCAGAGAATTTTGTTTCCCTTTTAGTGGGGTGGGCGTAGTGGGCTAGCAGGCAGACCCGCGCCACTACAGATTGAATAGCTGATCACATCCATTGTCAATGGTGCACTACAACCTTCATAGTTGCACTAAGTGCGCTTGCATGATGCCTTCAATTTTGAGCATTTCTAATGACAGCGGCTGCAGTTTATATAGAGGCTAGAGTATTTTTAAAAAGCAAACTCTAATACTAATGGATCTAAAAAATATACACGGCTTAAGAGCTAAAAGATGATGTTGCAGCACTAGAGTAGTTTTTAAAAGTTATATTGTTTCGATGATTCTTGATCACTCCAATCGAATTTAGAGATGAGACTGGTGCCATTGAAAAGCTTATTTTTTTATCTTTTCATTCATACGTAGAACTCCAAAATAAATCTCGAATGCGACTTGAGCATTCGTTTTAGTGTGGACTGCTCTAAAACTGGAGGGCAACTCAACTTCAACTTGTATTGAATCTCCTCCGAAATTGAATGTGCTTTGCTGATCTTAAGTATGTTCACTATGTTCAAGTATTTTTTTATGCTTTTTTTGATGTTTCTAATTATGATAAAGTCATTAGGTGAAAATTTATTCTCAAAAGAAGAAAAATATGTGTTTAGAAATAAGCTCACCTTTAAGTTCAATTGTCGGACACGAGTATTGTAGGTGAAGAAGTGTTGTGTATCTAAAGTAGTGATGTCCTCGTCATCCTCTTCGTTTTTTTTAAGTTGTCAACTCAAGTTAATTATCAGAACCTCAACTCCACCGTATCCTGCAACATACAATTACTTTGTGGCTAAAAATCCTCGTAATTTCATCAATGGCCCAGGCATGGCATAATCTGACATCTCAGTTATACCCGGGCCAGCGTGGGCATGATCGTTGAGACGTGCTTCATCCGGAAGTGCAGCGAGATCACATGGGCATCACGATAGCATGACTTGAAGAAAATTTAGATTTTAAGTTATACTAGTCCGAGTGCCTGTGCTATGCTACGGACAGAGTAACGTAATGCAATTCACATCCGATACAGAAAAATATTATGACATATTTTTCTTTTAATAAATAAATATAATATAACATAATTTCGATACGATATAAGTAAGACAATATGAATTATTCAATAACTTACACAATGAATAATGAATAAACAAACACCTCACAATTCATTAAGTCGTACATTTTATCCAAGAATTTGGTTTCCTTAAAGACATTGATATAATAACATTTCAAATCCAATAGAAAGTTCAAACATTTCAAGGATGCTATATTTTCTTGTCCGTATCGAAGGAGATTACATCACATTGTCCTGCCTGTAACGTAACAACACGGGCACTTGATTTAGTTCAAATGGTTTAGTTCAAACAATATACTGAATCAAGGATGCTTTCAAGGAAAATGAACACATACAACTATCAGCTCTGTCATAATACGGATGGACAAAAAAAAATGAAAAGTAGAAAACATGGATTCCCAAACCAATGCATGGTTACTTCGAAAAGTGGGTATGCGCTAGCTCAATGATATGTTCATTCCTCTAAGAAGCAGCTTACCTAACTGATATAAGATAAACTGACATATTCTCACTCCACTATGAGCAAGACAATGTGACACAATTTCGATATGATACATGTATGAACCTGTATCAATACCCGTCGAGCTAAAGGCAGAACAAAATTACATGATACCTGTTCCAATAATATAAAACCTACAATGATTAAATTTATTTCACCTCATATGATACAGACAATGCTTGCGTTTTGTTTTGTGCACGCTTCTATCTGGCTCGTAGAGAATGTCGTCTTTTGTTTTGAAAAGCGCGCGAAGTAATCAGTGTCGTTATGGAAACCTCTTCAATTTACTGCGGATCTCCTGAAAATTTTACTCCTACTATGTATACATTTCAAGAATGGGCCAAGATATGGGATCATATGATACGCAGAGACAGTCAAAAGCTGCGAAGACCATATGGCCATACCAAATCATGGTTAATGTAGAACACGATTTTACAAAGTTTATTCACATCGCAGAGAAAGCTCAAAGCATCTTCAAAGGAAAATCAGCATTGTCAGTTGAACTGAAGATCGTGGCTTCCCACAAGAGATTATTCATCTATTGCATCAACCTAAAGCTCTATCTTCAGTCTGTAGGAGCAACTCCATTCAGTACAATGTTTCATCAGTGTTAGCAGGCTTACAGCAGACTTTACAGCTCCGACATACTTTTTCAAGCACTGATGGTCAAACAACGACATACTTTTTCAAGCACTGATGGTCAAACAACTTGGGTATATACAAAACAGTTCCCTCCAAGAGACCCAAAACCCTGAACGTTTTCAGCAACTTCCGTTTCGTCGTTCCGAGTTTATTGCTTCGTAAGAATCCATAACATCTTTGAATTTTGCCTCAGCAGCCGCTGCCACAAACAAAACAGATAGATTTTGAGCATATGTATATATGGCCGTGTATTCAGTTTAGATTTTTGAAAACGAGGAAAGGATGGCAAGCATTGACCTTTACTATTTTGGTTTTGGTCAGGGTGATAATCCAGTGCTTTTCTCCTAAACGCATTCTGGAATGCAAATCATAAAAAAAGTAAGCAAGGCAGACAGATGGATACAGAAAACTTCTTTATTCATATGGGAAAGAAAATAATGTAAAACATGAAGATGAAAAAAAATCAACCAGACTTAAACACTGGAAATTCAGAGTTGTACGGATAAATGAAGGACTTTGACAAGAGAATATGTGTTCGGGTACAGATATTTGCTGTTTGACTGATTTAACTGTTATCCAAGATTGTCAATGCAAAAAAATCACATCTAAACTCCTAAGATCCATGGACAGTTTTACACTGAAGGTATACTTCACTGATTTCACTTTTTGTCAATATATAATCTATCACTCATTAAAAGAATAGTTGAAGCACTAGGATAAACAATGTACCCACACTGAACCTGCTATATCTATATTCTGATGCAAGAGTGGAAAAAACAGTTTCATTGGCAAAAGTTTTTCCTGTTTATTACCTGAACATCTGAGCAAACTTCTGTGTCATTCTTGCATGCATATACTGCAGCAAGAGTTTCTTACCTTGCAAGGAAATGTAGCAATGGCAAATGAAAGTATGAGCTGAACCTTGACTCCTTCGCACATAACAAATTCAATGGATAAATAACTTAACATTGGACCGATACGAGTCAGATGAATCTACACAGTAAGAAAAAATAATATAGAAAATGTTGCAAGCTGCAACTTTAGAAGCTGTTTCAGAATGGAAAAATTGTAGAGTTTCAGTATGGAAGAGGATATAAAGATTTCTCTGAAGGATCTAAAACTCATGGATCAATTAGCCCAGAAACAGAACACCTAAAAGTATGAGATTTCGGGTTACCTTTTGCCATGGAAAAGTTCATCTTTCTTCACTGAGATCCTCATGCGCCTTCTGTCCTTCTCCTGTACGAAGCTGTGGCGATCTCCTCTTCTCTGAAGCCTTTTGGGAAAGGCAGTGCCGGCGGCCAGATATGGCTTGCACTCTTCATATTGGCCGCCTTCTTCCTGACAAGATGAACACCAGCACTTGGTGGCCGGCGAGTGGCGTCGACCTTCCACTCACATGCACGCCCGTCCTGATCGGAGGAAGTAGAGAGTTGGACGCCTGATCTGTTTCTCACGCCATTCAGGCAAGGGCCACACTCTCTCTTATAGGCGTGAAGTGGTTGGGACCTGGCCAAGGTTAGTTAAAAGTAATGCCCCCAATTAAGGCATCATTAGTAGGTCATTAGGAGAATCTTGCATGTCCTGCATGTTGACCCTATCTTTTGATCAATTCTAACATTATCCCTCTTGATAAAAGCTTATCATGATGCTTCTCATAGCAAAATTCATTCAACGAAACAGTATGCTTCAGCAGTGAATAAAATCCCACTGCAGCACAGTAACTCAAGCTGTATGAATTTCACAACTTATTCTTATCGGAGATAGCTTGTATACTCTTATGGCATTTGAGTGCAGTTTGTTTTCATTTATCATAATATGCGCGCTATTATAGAAAGCAATTTGGTTTCAGGATCAATATATTGAGATCTCAATTATGAGCTGCCAGTAACCTTAGTGCTAGCAATATTAAAGATAGACCCATAGAACATAATCATTATACTGAGATATGCCCAATTTTTATTACAATAAACTTATGTATTAACCTTATGTTGAACATCAAAACATAAGCAAAACTTAAACTTTGAGCACTACTTAGTTATTACTTGATCCTGAATTCTTTCACACAGTCTCATGTTTGGCAACCACTTGACTTGTTACTCGAATAAACTTTTGCACTCTTATAAACAATAATTTTCGGAATAATTTTCTTAGTCATAAAACATAATAGTCTTAGTTGAACCATAAAACTAAATATGGTACAAGATATGTCACGAATAAAATGATGCCTTAAGAGGTTAATTGGAGCCTTTTAAATTGTTGCTCCCTCCTCAAAATTGAAGACAAGCTTATGTGGATCCATTTACATATGTCTTCATATCTTAAATGCATCTTAAATGACTTACTCATGAGCACATGATCATTTAGCGCCATGCCAATGACGCATCTTTTTTTATTCAGGGTCCAGTCCTGAAATATGCCAAATATTCCAGTTACAACCATCAAGGGTTCAACAACATTATTACCCTTGCAAGGTGTAAATATGACATAGTGATTACCTCATACTCAAGTACTCTTTTCATATCTAAAAATTATCTCAATATTTAATTAATCCTTTATCTGGACCTATCTCGATGAATCTTCATAAGAGAATATATTCTTAAAATGCAGGATTAGAATGACTCTATGCGGTATCTTAATGTCCTTATCATTAAACTTATGGCTCATGAATAAATATTATTCAGTACAAACTTTCAAGCCGAGAACTTTTGTTTCCTTATAGTCACATTTAATGATGTGAACCCATAACAGTACACTATTTTGACTTGATACGAAACATTAGGCTTAGTTGTGCACATTCTCAAGCACAATTTATATTGAATGAATAATAGTCTCATGTCATCATAAGACCAAATTTTCTCAGGCTCAGTGAAATATGAGAGCCAAACTTAAAACTTAAAGTTGAATGTTGAACTTTTATCTTGTTAACAGATCTATAATAAATGAGAGAGAAGTTCTCTCCCCCTCGAAATGTGAAATAAGCAAAATTCCACATTTCGAAGAACTCTCATTATAAATAAGTGGTCTTAGAGTTAACTTATATTCTTAAGCCCAAGGAAGAAACTTATTCCTCATAATGGGTATGGTCACATTTTGGAACAAAGGTGAGAAACATATTAAATAATCTTGTGCTATGCAAAATAAATTAAACAGTGGACACAACACATACTTAAAGTCAACGTTGGTCAGAAATTAAGTATGTGCTTAAAATAATCCCATAACAATGGCGAAGCTAAACAAGAACTCTGGGGGGGGGGGGTGCATCTCCTTTATCTAATCCAAATGTTCAACACAATACATGGTGAAAAATTGAGTAATTTAGTGTAAAAATGAATCAAGCGTGGGTGCATCTGCACCCAGCAGCCACAACATGGCTTCGCCACTGGCGCTGGGCATGTTGGAGATGGTGGATGAGAGGGTGAGTTTGAGGTGGAGGCATGAACGGAGAACATGACAGAGGCTAGGTATGGCTGTGCCGAAGGGGAGAGGGGGGTAGGGTTGGTATCTGGTGAAATATACTATATGTAACAGAGAGAGGAGAACTGGGGAAAGCTCAGCAAAACAAATGTGGTGGCCTCGTATTTCATTATATAGATGTTGTTATTATACAGATTCTAAAATAACCTAAATGATTGTAGATAGTCATTTGCCTTGATTTAGAGGCTTAAGTTGTTCTTTTAGCTCCTAGGAGGTAAAATTTTTTGAATAATAAATAAATTATTGTATTATTAAATTTGAAAAGTAATTAGTGAGATTGGTAGTGATAGTAATCAGGGATATGTTTCTTTATATTTTCCACTTAAATCAGCAGTTGGGATTGAATTCATGTCTTACCTCGAGGTGAATAAACATCACTTGATTCATTTAGAAGGGCTCTTACAAAAGGAATGAATACTGATATGAGGGAAGTAAATTCTGCTATACAAGGCAAGCAACAGGTTATATGCTCCCATTAACAGGCACCTCTACAGAACATCAAAACTAGGGAAACCAGAGGTAAAATATTGATGATACGACACCAATAAATAACTTGATTCAGCGTTTTAAAAAAAAACCAATAAACTTCTCCAACCAGAGGTAAAATGTTCATGGTACAACATAAATAAAGAACTTGATTCAGCGTTTTAAAAAACCAACAAAGTTCCATTTGGAGATACATAATAATAACAGTCACTACAATGGTGGTGTCTAATCCAACTTTAGATTGAAGAAAATTATCAAAGGCCTTAAAGCATGCACTCGTGCTAATAATTGCCGATCATCTTTGGTTTGCAGGTGAATAGATGGTACGCAGTAAGAATATTAGGAAAAACATACTCCCCCCATTCTCTAAATGATGTCGTTACACATGAGTAACGCAAAACATGTTGTCACCAGTAAAGACCGTTATTTTGATCTGTGACACTATATAGTTTATCTGTAGTAATGGGACGCAAAAGCAAGAGGACATAGATTCGAAATAACATGTTCATCTATAAAATGATTAAAGAAAACTGAATATGCAGCTATAGCAGAGCTGCACGAATATATACTCAAGCAGCTTCTTGCTCAGCAGCACTGGCTGCATTCAGATCAACCGAAAGGTCAAGCTCCTGCATTGAGTGAATGGAATTGATTCAATTGCTAGATAAAGAAATCTTTTACTAATAATACTTCAGTACTGAAATTTCGTGATTTTCTTTACACCTATGATCAATTACCTTTCCAGTGATCTTGTTGTACATGGAGAGTACGTCCTGCACTGTTGTCTCAAAATGAGTTGTTGCGTCATAGCTCTGCAATGCGAAGGTTTTTTTTAACTTATCAATACTAGAGTATAGTTGACTATCAAAATTGTAACTGCATTTCTTACATTTGTTAAGAAACAATTATCTTCTTCAGGATTGTTAATGGGTTCATATCTGTCGTAGATGTCGAAGAATGTCTCCTCAACGGGGCCAAGGAGATCAATCCCAGGTTTTAGCTCGATCTCAGGCTTGTTCGTCTCAGCTTCTGTCGAAACAAAAGCAATAAATTTGCCTTTCGGTGCGACGTTGTGAGCGTATGAGCAACAAAACACATACCTGAAATGAAATAGCATATTAGACTCTTCGAATAAAGTACATTTATACTGACTATTGTTAATTTTGTGTCATAACCATGATGGGAACCAATGATAGAAATATATGGCAGCCAATGTTTGTTATAATAGGTTTAAAATGTATTGGGAGTTAGTGATTTTAAGATGACTTGCATGTCTGATTTGCGCTTTAGTTGCTTCTTTGGGAGAATGATCTGCACAGAGTGTGAATCCTTCGTGTCGGGGATTGGGTGCTTCATAATGCATATTGCGCGCGCCACCTTTCCAACCGTCTTCACCTGCTCAGCGATTTGATATATTTCATGAACTTGAAACAGGAACACAAAATACTGCAATTGGCAAGTTAAAGGTGTGTATACCTTTTCTGGCAAGTATGAAGGATCACAAACAATCTTCTTGCATTTTGCAGTCTCCCCTTCAGAAGTCACACCGTATGCTTTACCAATGTCGTCAAACTCAACCTGCAAACAGATGAACATTTGGGCATAATATAGATAAATTTGAATTTGCCGCATGATTTGACATTCTGAAGTATTGAGCTGACAAAAGGTCATTAGTTACCTTGCACTCTGGCTTGTTTAGCATGTATGTGCCACCATACACAGCGCTCAGACGAGCAAAAGCCTATTTTAAACATGAGGAATTTCAGTTGACAATGAACCGAAAATAGATTATCGTGAATAACTTGACAAGGCATACCTGTGGAAGCTCTCCTAAACCATACAGAGGATAGATGTAGGGGGAGGCACTTTGGAAACGTGCCAGTGATTCTGCATAAAGCTTTTGAAACAGAGTACCAGCATTAGGTCATCTTTTGAATTTTTTTTTTTTTGCTTTTGTAGCATGGGTGTATAGACAGAAAATTCGTTTCTAACAGTCAAAAAACAATAATCGGATGACTAGTTTGTATTGCGAAAATTGAAAGATTGATCATGTCAAGAGAAGTAAAATTATGCATATGTGTAGCCTCAAGAACCGAAGATCACGTTTTCTGTCACATTTTTTTATTGTTCCATAAGTCCACTTGTCATTTCTATTTTTGGGAAGTCAAATACGATCACACCTGTAATGCGGGTGGTCTCTTTTTTCACAGCTGACGAAACTGGCTGGTCCAGCCATGATCAGGAAAGAGAACAAGGAACTGGAAGAATATATTAAACTACATGTCACTTTTAAAGGCAATTTTCACGCATGTTCTTAACATATATTTTCTTGGTGTCATATGTTCACTCTATTTCAAAATCTAAACACTTGTGGTTATGTTTCTGTTTTCATATTCGTAGCATCCTCAATGAATAGGGATGTGTGTTTGTCCAGATATATTGGAGATGCTATGAACCTGATTCACATATAGAAATATTTTGAAACGAGAGAGAAATATTGAGTTGAGATGTTGAACGCACAAAACAGGGAAAGGAATAAATTTTGTACAAAACTAATAATTTCTAATCCTCAGTAGCACCGTAAACAATAGTAGTCACTCATGACTGTATCAAACTATTCCTTATAGAAGTATTTAATCTTCAAGACATGGTACTGCTTAGGATTCTTTTTTATTTTTGGCTTTGGAATGCAGACAATTCTACTCGGTGTGTCCTGTGACAGAAGATACAATGGTGGAATTGTGGAAATGAAAATGTACCTTCATCCGCTTGACAGTGTGAATTGCAGGCTCATCCAGATAGTTATCATCCCGATGCAGTGCTAGTGCATGCCCAATAAAGTCAACCGTATCATCCTCCAATCCATATTTGCTGACCGAAGCAACACAAATTGTTTATATGCGTCAGGAAATGGTGCGTAACTATTCGTTGGAAAATCTAAGTTCCGTTCAACGTACAACAAATCAAATGAAACACAAGTGAAAGCAACTTACGAAATGACTTCTCTCGTTGTGACCTTGTGCAGGTCCAAGCCTTCGTGCGATTTCGGATCCTCCTCCTCATAGTCCTGCACGTAGATGAAGAACTTCCGAGCACGACGCTTTTCAAACAGACCCATCAGGTTAGATTTCAAGGCTTCAACGTCCGTTGCAGGAACTTTGTGGATCTATCACAAAAGGACAAAATAAGGAGAATGAACGATGTATATACATATATACTTTTTCAAAATAATCAGGTAGATACGAATATTACAGTCGACATGTCTTACTTTGCCGTTGTTGTAAACGAAGCTACCATCAACAGCCTTGAAGTTTAGATACTTTGTGACACTTGTGTGAATAAGAACACGGACCAATGCACCATTAGCCATCATGAACTGAAAATTCAGAATGCAAATTATTTAAGAATATAATTAACACCAAACACTATAGGAAACCTAGCAGCATAGCTCAAGTTTAAAATAACCTTGGGTATCATGTCAACGTTGTACTCTTTGCTGCTGCCCAAATGCTCAGGAGGGTTTTCATTGCCTTTGAATCTCTTCCAGAGCTACAATATGTCATATTTAATGCAGGAACTTTAGAAAGAACATATGGATGCGGAGTGAAATGATTTTAGTTTCTTACACGGTAGCCGCATAGAAGAGAAATGTCAGTGCTGATCGAATTACCTTGGTCAGATTCAAGGATGAAGATTCTCCTCCATAGTAGTCATTCCTATCCATGTGAAGAACCTTCATGTCCATAAAAGAAGGTAAATTAAACAGTAGACTCTGTGCACATTACACTTTTTCAGAGGAAACTTCGAATTCGAACATAATCGAGATGCACTTTAGTTTTTTTTTAATGCAGCATGATACAATTATGATCATTTGGCAAAGTTTCAGGTCGTCGTCCTGAGCCCCCTGACACTAAATTTGATGAAGGGATCCCGAATATGGTTGTGGCAACGCACTAGAATCCGCCTGACCGTGCCTGGAAAATCTTGATTCGATTTGTTTGGAATGCAGAATGAAATGAGTTGACATCCCACCTTGAGGCCATCGACGGACAGGAGGCCGCTGAGGATGCATTCCTTGAGCCCCGTCCCCAGAACGATCACATCGTACTCCTCATCCATCGTCCCTCCTGGTGGATCTCTTCTCCTAGCTCCTCTTCCGCTCTCAGCCTTCTCTCTCACCTCGACCTGATTTGTATTTCTTTCGCAGTCAGTCGTATATAGGGAGGGGGAGTGAATGGGAGGAATGTTTTACCGCTTCCCGCGAAGAGTCGCGCGTGGCCCGGACGACCTCTTTTTCTGCAGGTGACGGTTGACCACTAAAATTAGTTCTAGTGGTTGTCCTTAGATGAAAAGAAATCTATGCATCCGTACATTTTTAAAAATTGATATCGTCGTCACTTCTAACATCAACTCTGATCATTTATTTTATTTAAATTTTTTTATTTTGATATAATTTGATTTATCAAGTTATTTAAATTATTACTTAAAATTTTATATATTTGAGCTAATTTTTTAAATAAGACAAATGGTAAAAATTGATATTAAAAATCAAGGACGACATTAATTTAAAAACAAAAGAAGTATGTATTTATTCAGAAACTCAAAATTGTTATCGATATCAAATAGAGAGTCCAAATTGAAAACAGATTTCACCGCTGCGTTTATTGCGACCTAATATCGAAACAAGATCACACTTGCCAATATTTTAAAGATTTTGTTTTATTCCAAAAATTAATTGATACGATAAAAATGAATCTTTGTTCACCAAAATCGGTAGTTGAAATAACAAAACATATCTTCACTCGTTATGTTAAAATAAAAAAAATTGGGTGTTGAATAGAAGTAAAAATGTTGAAAATATTCAAACAAAGAAAAATATTGGATTAAAAAATAATATGTTCGTGCACTAAAGTCAAAAAAATATTTTTAATGAAACTAAAAACAACTGGGGAAAATTTTAGAAAGTAACTTTTTGATCCCATCACCTCTGATATCTTGGCTTTTTATTTTGTTACCATAATCCTGTAAAGACACCGGTATATTGACATAAACATGAATCCAAGTGACTTGCTTCCTGCATACTTATTTCTCATTCATAAAGGAAATAAATATTTTTGAGCAAGAGATCGGTGATTCCAAAATCGCCTTGACCTTTTAGCTGGCATAAGATGATCCGTATTGGGAATCTACATTTATTTTATTGTTCTTCACAAGCAAAAAAATTGGATATAAAACAATACCTCCCCCGGTTTGAGAAGGAAGTCATTTGCGACAACGACACAATCTATAAACATAAATTTGACTACTAAATATTTTCTATAAAATTATTTATTAAAAAGTGACATAGCTATACTTTTATGAAAGTATTTTTAGGACATATCTAATATGATTTTCACATTTCTAGACTTAATAAGTTAAACTTATTTATAATTGATATTCCCAACATGTGACCAAAACACTATTCAAAACGACTTCCTTTTTGAACCACATGGATAGCAATCTTTTTGAGCACGTACGGGGGAACCTCAACGAAAGACATCATAAACATGTAGTAAGAATCATTACACATACTACCATCGGGCAGCACCTAATCATGGATTAAAAAGTGTTACCGCATCCTTCTACAATCAGAATATGTAGTCTAAGTCGGCATTTTTCGATCGCGAAATATGGTGAGAGTCACAGTCATCTTCCAGTCCCTATTTACCTGAGGTTTAAGAGCTCTAGTTTGGCATTTAATAATCAATTCTTAACCATACACTAACACGTTACTTCTAATGAGGCCATCACTCTTTAGATACACAAACACTCCTCAAATTAGTATTGATGAAACTTTAGTATTGATGAAACTTGTGCACGACAATTAAAATTAGAGGTGAGCTCATTCTTAAATACATATTTTTGTTTGAGAATAAATTGCTACCTAATAACTTTATCATGATTAGAAACATTGGAGAGGAGCGAGGGAAGTTGAAGAATAATTTAGAGATGCACAAGACAAAGAAGGATGTTCAATTCAAAAAGAATTTGAATCCAAAAAGAATTTGAATCCAACTCGAGTTCGAGTACGTACCAGTTGGACTCTAGGATCAGCCTGCACTAAAACGGATACTCAGATCGCATGCGAACTCCGTTTTGGACAATCTAGATATGCATAGAAAACTAAGGAGATACACTTTTCATAGGATCTAGTCCTGTGCAAAAATATTTTTTAGATCTTCAAAAATCGCAGAAATAATATGATGTCCAAAATCTATCAAGGTGTTGTGACATTCCATATTTTCGTCCTTGTATCTTTTTTATGCCTATTAGTATTAGAGAGTGCCCCTGAGGACGTCATAACCTCTATATAAATAGTAGCCACCATCATTAGATTCAAGTTTTGCTTAGATTAATCTGTTATTAAATAGTTTCACCGCTAAACAGTTTGTGAGATTACAACTTTGTGAATTCAATTCAGATTTCGCATCTATGTTGCGTTCTTTCTTGTTTTCTTCGATTTGCTTGTAGTGATTAGCTTTCTTGGTGAGATCAACTGGGTATTGCAGGGTTGATAACTATAGAAGAAGTGATGCTGCGATTGCAGGGTTCGAATCATGTTGATTTGGGGATGAATCGATTGTGTGTCGCATCTCCAACAAATCGAGTGTTTCCACGACCTGAAGGCAGATTGGGAACCACGTACACATGGTTTCAGAGCTTCAGGTATACCACTAAATTCAGTTATCATAGTTGTTGATTTTTCATTTATCCTATCGTCCACAGAAAAACCACTACAAAAAATTCCCTGTCCAAAACCTTGTTTAACCTCTCCATAATTTAATTTCAGAGTTCGTAATATTGAGTTTGTGTTCTTAGTTCGTATTTTGGTTGCTGGTTTTTTAAAATCTTCTTGCATCCAGATGTTTTCTTTCATCGTTCATCGCTTGCATTATTTAATCTATTATCTATGTTAATATCTGTTATTTTGCGTCAAAATATTTTTCCCACGCACCCATCCCTTGTTTCAACCACTACCAGATATCATCCATTCATAAGCTTCCACCACAAAATGATCAACAAATTCACAGCCAATTTAAAATCTAAATCTGTTTTCAGCCTTTAAAAAAAAATCTGATATAGAGATTCATCATTAAAATAGCCATAATATTTGTTTCTGGGCTCCAAATTAGACATATAAAAAATTTTCATATATCTAACAGAAAATTTCCGAACCTCTGACCATCCTAGATTCAACAATTTTGAATCAAAAGTTTCTGTTTTCGCACCCTGAAGTTTCAACACAGATTTTACAAAATTTTCAAATTTTCCAAGTCATATCTTTCATCAAATTGATCTGAAACTTGGTTGTGTACCATCTTTTGTGCTTTTGGTTCAGAGAAAAATATCAAAAAAAAGGATAATACAAAATTTTGAACATTAAGAAGCCTAAAATTAACCTTTGCTGATTTTTCAAGTGCTGAACAATTTGTTGATTTCTAAAGCTTTATCGTTTGTGTTGTTGGTTTCCTTTGATATCTTCATTCATAGTCTGGTATTTTTTATAAGTTTGGGCCAGCAACTAGAATATAATAATTAGAACACTTATTCAATATTCCTATCTGTTGTTGAATTATGTTTCACTAATAAATTTTCAACACTACAAGCTCCACATATTCACTTTTAGTCAGCACTATATTCAACCTTGCAATTTCTACACCATTGATTCCAGGTTTCTCTTGCTACCAGTTGCACCATCCTTTGCATTGTTTTGGTAAGAATGTTGCAAGAGCTTGGTAAGGCATTTTCAGTAGTAGTTTCCAAAGAGTCATTGACAATCTCAATGCAGCCTTTGAAAAATAAAATGAACATGTGGACAATATTTTGACAACCTTGAGAGATGTAATCCAACTTAGAGAGATGTTGCTCGTGATCAAAGGATGCGTGAAATTCAGACCACTGCTAAACCATCTTCTATTATGAGTAATTATATTCTTTCATCTCTTCCATCCTATGATAATTTAGATTCTATTAAATATATTACTTGAAAAAGAGAGATAGATATTATATTTGAAATATGTCGTATGTGTGAAAGGAGAAAGCTTTTGAAAGTTGCTAGTCCATTAGTTGGTAGTGCTTCAACTTGGTGCCAATATTATATGTAACTAAAGGTTTTCCTCGGGCATAGAATGATGCTAAAATTTTAATGAGACAAAATTTTTTGATTCATCTTCTGAACCTATGTCTAGTTGTGATATACACTCTTTGGAAGAGGAGCTTTCTAGTGTACCTCCTATTGCACCTACCACTTTGCAGGAAATTGAGATCACACAAGAAGATGAAAATGATAAAAACATGGATAAAAAAGAGATACACAATGTTCCATGTATAGCCTAAGATGAGACTAATTATAACACGCCAAAAGTTATTCTTGAAAATGAGACGAAACTTATTGAACATCGATTTACAAAAGATGATAATATTTTAGTCGTTCTGATATTTTTTGTCTATCTTACTATTGTAAAGCAACAGCTAGTACACCACGGAAAAGAAAAAATTCAACCTTTGGACCTACCAGTCGAAACCAATCATGAAAACACCTTGAATTCTTTCTGGCAAAAAAACCTACGAAACCCCATCCTTCACAAAATTCTTCCCAACATCAAGACCACAAGAAGGAAGTGAAGGAATATGTGCAAACAAGGAATGGTCAAGAGAGGTGGATGCTCTTCCAAAGTAACCCAAATCATTTCATCATCGACACCATGCCTTGTTCTATTAGGGGAGTCTCCATATAAGCCCTTCATAATCCCACCATAAGGATCAATATCTTGTCTGAGAGCTTTGCGCATGTTGTTATTGGCAACATTTTGAGTCCCTCTGGACTCATCCTTGAAAGTCATGGGATAGTAAGGGTCGTATCGATTAGAGTAGACAAAATTGATGTTCATCTAGGTTTCTACATCCTTCCTACTCTCGATTTTGATCTTCTCATAGGCTACCCGATAAAGCATCTTCTCCATCTAAACGCAAATCTTGGGAGCCATAACGAAAAGCTTGGAAACTCCGCTTTTGCTTCTCCTACCTCTTTGGTGAAACCCTATCCCAAGCATGACATACTTGAGGAGGTGATGTTTGTGTTCCCTTCCATATCTTCTGAGTCTGTCCAACTTTCCACTCGAGAGGAAGATGATTCAGGAGAATCTCTTCATGAGTTCAAGTGGCCATCATCACCCTCGATGTGTATCAAACCTCTTCCCTCTAGCTTGCCTTATGTTATTCTCAATGGTGACAGAGAATCAACTGTGGGCTTTAATGTTGAACCTCCTGAGAGAGAAAACATTTGGCCCATTGATTGCTTTGAGGCATCGACTCTGAGTTGAATATAAAATACTCCATAGATGAGCATGTGAGTTTATTTCTGTAAGGAATGCAAGAACCATGCTCGCATAATGTGTATCCAGAGTCAGTCACCCTTTGCGCCACAAGAACCAACAAGGACTACAGCCACCTTAAGATCCTCCTTTGCAAAACATTCATAAGGATGGTTGTAGATGTCTTCATCTATCACAAACATTGTAAATTTCATGCTGTATTTGTTGGCACTAATCAGCTTGAACTCCAACACTCAAGTATCAATCAACGATGAAGTTAGGGACTACATTGCTAAACAAAGCAACAATTTCCCCATGGTTGACCTTCTGACCTTAAACAAAGCACTGCCAAGACAGAGCCCAGATTGTCATTTCAATTTTGATTCAATAAGATTGACTCACCGACAATCACACCAGTGGTGTCCTTTGGTTTGTTCTTTTGTTTTGTCTATCTACGAAGCACCCAAGGTACATTAACAATTGTGGGGGTACTCAAGCTTTGCACGCTTAACACATCACGAGCACAAAAAAAAAAAGACCCGAAGGGCCAATGCTCGGTGGACTTACATATTGGATCAACGGGTCAGTCAAGCCCAACACGGTCTCTCCTTCTCCAATGCGACGGTTTGCACCCCCTCAACCCCAACTCTTTTGGGTTCATGAGTTTAAATGCTATGCTCTTGATAAATCATAAAAAAATTAATCTCAACTTAAAATGAGCCTGGCTTTTTACACCCTCAATTAAACATGCTTCTATATGGTTGGCTTGCATAACTTTCATTCCTAGCATGCATGTCTGTTGCTTATGACTATTTTATTAGGGAAGCATGTTATCTAGGTTGTTGATGAATGAGATATGGTATGATTATATGAATCTTGATCTCTTCTAATGAAAACACTTGGGAATTTTATTTTGAAAGTTGAAATCAAAAGCATTGTAAACTCCTCAACAATGTTTTGTTCCAACCAAATCCATATAATTGCTACACTAAAAATCCTCTGCATATGTTGCTTCCTTTTACATTGAGCTTTGTAAAATTGTTGTGACCGTAGTGAGATACTTTCCATAATTTACTGATCAAGATCATGCACATCACCTCCACGTGCTCAACTTCTACACTGGAAGTTTGCATTTCCACCACATCCATACACTATACTCTATAAGGTTATGGTCTCCAATAGTTTTGCAATGACACATGGGCTATGAAAAAAATAGAAAAAAAGAGAAAAACCAAATGCTCAAAAGAGAACGTCTTCTCGAGCATGAATGATGTATACATCATACAATCTGATAAGGACTTCAATGGAAATATTCACAAGGTGGATTCGGGCTGCAGAACAGTACAAGCTTGCAACAGAAGCCACGACTTCATATAGAATCCAATATGGATGTGTAAGTACATTCTGAAAAGCTCATGAAGCCTACTTTTGAATGGATCTAGCCTCACCTTTATACCATATTCAAGTCAGTGACAATCATTATTTTTATACAGAAGGTGCTGCATCACCCTAACTTGCGTCGTTAGCCTGTGTATCAAGTTGATAGGGGCACGTCTGAGGGTTTGAGGACGGCCGCAGCACCTCCTGGTCGTCCTCCATCCGATTTAAAGGTCACAGTCACCACCAAGAACACTTGAGTTTTTTTTGTTATAGTTTAGCTCTTGTGCAAACTTTCTGATCTTCAGTTGTGTCCAACGACCACCTGTTAAATAGCTTTTGAAAATAGTGGGAAGAGAAAATTATCTCTGACCGCGTGCCTATTGAAGAATGAGCCTTGAGAGATTTGACTTTTCCTATCTTGTTCTTGCTTATTTTTCGATTGCTTGCAAGAATTGATCTTCGTGATCAGTTGATTTTGCTATTCCAGCGAGTTAAATAACCATTCGAAGTTGGTTTTACGATTGCTAAGGTGCATTTGACCTATTTCGTTTGTAGTCGGATAGTGAAGGTCGACTCCATCAAATAGATAGTTATCACCTCACCGTAAGATCGGGCACTCAATTCCTATCATGTGGTATCAGCTTTCAGGTTGCTCGGTGAGATTTATCCCCTCTCATTTATCATTTCATTCATATTCTCACTGCCACATAAAATCTAAACAAAAAAAATCTTGAATTGTTCTGATGTCATATACCCTTTCGTGCATGTGCATCATTCATTTTGGTAATTTGCGTTGTTGAATTCATGATTGCATCATCATGTCGCGTTGCTGGTCTTAGCATTTAATCCATTAGAGTTTCGAGTTCTTGTCACATCCTAGCTCATATCTATAATAGAAGAAATTGATCTAGGAGTTGTTGCAAATAACAGATTCGGTTATACCAGATTTTGGTGTGGAAGAAAATGACCATATCTTTGTGGTTAGTTATTTGTTTGCAATGTTTGTGGACAATCTGGAAAGATCTCCATGTTATCTTTCCAACGGATCCAGACAATTCCACACGAGTGCGTCGCAATCACAAAAGAGATTTGATATCTGCTATCTGCACTTTTTTGCTTCTGTTTTTATTCTATTCCAAAAGAAAAACAGAACACAGAGAAAGAGAAAAGAAAGGAAAGGAAAGAAAAGGAAAAGAAAAGAAAGCAGCAGCAAAATAAAATAAAAGAATTAAAAGAAAAGAGAGAAGTGGTGAGAGTTGTAGTTGCTACTGTCCTGAGCTTTTTGAATCATTTGTGTGACAACCTTTGTGTCTAGACTCGCGTCACTAGCAGGGTTTAGCCTAGGACCAGCACTGCACTATTGTTGAGCACTTATTCAACTTTACATTTACGGAATTGATTGTGCTAACTCTTACTACAAAGTGAAACTGTCCTACCTCCACATATTTCTATAGCAAACTCCACCAATCTTCACTGGTTGACTTTGTTGGATGCAAATCATCCCTGTTGGTTTGGTAAGAACATGTAAGAACTTGGTTGAGCAAGCTTGAGGAAAATCAAGTTGGACAAAACCTAACTTGTTGTCAATTTGTTTTGCTATTTTACTAAACATGACAGGCACAATCAAGAAAAAAGGAGATGGTGGTTTACACCGCCATCAAGATGTGCAAATGCTTCAACATGAGGTAAATGATGATATATTGCATGTCATCAGTTTGTCGATACCTTCTTTGCTAGAAAATTTGATCCTCATGCATACATTGACTGAGAGCTGAATGTAGATAAAGAATTTGATGAACATGACTTGTCTCGAAAAGAAAATATATACATTGCCTCAAGTGTTTTGACTGAAAGTGCTTTGCTTAAATGAAAATATATTTATAGGCACAATAAAATTCTAGAATCTTAGAAAGACTTCAAATGTCATTTTAGAGATGCGCTTATTTTGACATATTATGCTGATCATTTGCTTGCCAAATTAGACAACTTTAAGCATGATAGTAAGGATAGTATGAGTGTTAAAGGATACTTTCTTGACTTTAAGGTTTGTATCATGTTTGGTGGCTTAGATGAATGCTGTGAAGATATAATGAGTAGGTTTATGCAAGGTCTCAATTCTGAAATTCAAAATTTACTTATTTGTCAAACTTACACTCAATCTCTCACTTGTTTTTGCTTGTTTGTAATGCTGAAAATAAACTTATATCATCTAAAGATGCAAGCATGAATAATCACAATCATAGATTTGTGGATGTATTGCTAATATGCCTTTGTCACAAAGAGAATGTGATAAAGAGAAGTTGTATGATACTATATCTCTTACTAAAACAACATAACTAGATAGAGAGCACTCTTCTGTTTTTTGTACTATGCCTAACATCATGCAGAAGAGTGAGAATAAGGCTGAAGAGGACATTGAGCTAGTTGCTGAAATAATGGATAACGATGCTTGTGTGGTGACTACTACAGTGGAGAGTATGGATACACATTGTGAGTTTCTCACCACATCTAAATACTCATGCTGTTTGTGCTGAATAACAATTGCCCACTATTCATTCTAGTATTTTGAATGCTTTAATTGGACCTCCAATGGGTTATGCGTTATCACGAACTGCACATTTTGCTTATGATAATAACAAGTTGTGTGAAGAAGTTTCATTCATCCCAAAAACATAACTAGTGCATGGTGTTCAAAATGTTGCAGTTGAGTACACACCTGTCAGGATAGGCCTTTTTACTGCACTAATATGAATGAGAAAAAGTTTTAGCTCATATCTTCTTTAACAACTTTAGGTTATATTGAATTTGAAGTTCTTTGTAACCTGGGTTATCTAGAGAAGAGATTATTTCAGAATTATAGTTTGCAATGTTTTGTCTACTGTTTTTTTATGCAATTGGCAAATATGATGATATTGGAGATTTATTAGTGTCTAAAGTGTTCATATGTACTGATCTGAAATATCCTTTTGAGATGCAAACACATATCAAACAATAGCATATGCTAACACTAACAATGCTTTGCAAAGTTTCTCTACTTTTGTTATCTATCAACAGGAGTAGCTCATAAAATATGAGAATTTGTTGTTCTGCCCTGACTCTGTGCTCGTCACTCGTTCCAATATGACCACAAGCAACTTTATTGACCATTTGATAGGAGTTAGGTGTCCGATCTTTCGGTGAGGTCATAACTATCGATTTGATGGAATCGACCCTCACGATCTGACTACAAATGAACAAGTCATGTGCGTCTTAGCAATCGCAGAACCAACTCCGAATGGTTATTAACCTCGTCGAAACAGCAAGATCAACCTGATTACGAAGATCAATTCTTGCAAGCAATTGAAGAACAAACAAGAACAAGGTAGCAGATCTGAAATCACATAAATGTGGGGTTCTCAAAAGCTGTCTAACAGGTGGTTGTTTGGACACAACTTAAGATCAGAAAGTTTGCTCAAGAGCTAAATTATAACAAAAGAAAACACAAGTGACTTGGTGGCGGCTGGGCCCTTTAAATAGAGAGAGGATGGCCACAGGGTTGCTGGGGTCATCCTCAAACCCTAGAACGTGCCTCTAATGCGCTCAACTTGATACACAGGCCAACGGCCTAAGTTTGAGTGATGCAGCACCTTCTATTTTGAAATGATGATTGGTGCTGACTCCAATATGGTATGAAGGCGAGGCTAGGTCAACTAGAAAGTAGACGTGAGGGGCTTTCCAATAAGTACTTGCACGTTCAAATCAGAGTTCGTATGAAATCATGGTGGTAATCACAAGTTAGTGCTGTTCTGCAGTCCGAGACCTTCCTGCGTGACTCGCTTGCATTTAGGTCCTCTCCATTATTCATAAGTATAATCACGTAATTGATCTCACGTGCACGGACTCGAGTGATTGGTCCACAATGGTTGGAATGGAAGGTCTGGTGTCCTTACCATCCTCCTGTTCTTGAATTGGAGTCATTCTCGACGAAATATCTTCTTCACCAACATATGGCTTCAAATCTGCAACATTGAAAGTAGAAGAAACACAATATTCTGCAAGTAGATCAAGTTTATAAGCATTATCATTAATTTTACGCAATATTTTGAATGGGCCATCAGCATAGGGCATCAACATAGACTTGCGCAAATTACGAAAGCAGTCCTTCCTTAAGTGCACCCAAACTAAATCACCAGACTCAAAATTAATGAGTTTACTTCCTTTACTACCAGCAATTTGATTCTTTGCATTTGTGTGTGCAATGTTATGTTTTGTTTGGTCATATATTTTCAGCATGAATTGAGCATGTTTCTTAGCATCAAAATTAACTTTATCATAAGGTGGAATAGATATCAAATCAACTGGTGCCCGAGGAATAAATCCATATACAATCTCAAAAGGGCACATTTGTTTGGTAGAGTGTATAGAATGATTGTAGGCAAACTCAACATGAGGCAAACTGTCTTCCCTAAGTTTTAGATTCGTTTTTAGAATAGCCCTAACCATGGTAGATGAAGTTCTATTAACTACCTCAGTTTGACCATCAGTTTGGGGATGACATGTAGTGCTGAAAGTAACTTTGTCTCCAATTTGTTCCATAGAGTTCTCCAAAAGTGGCTAAGAAATTTTGTATCATGATATGAAACTATTGTGTTTGGCACCTCATGTAAACGAACAACTTCTCGAATGAACAAGTCAGCAACATTAGTCGCATAATCACTCTTGTGACAAGGAATGAAGTGAGGGGTTGAGGTGTGCGATCTTTCAGTGAGGTGATAACTATCGATTTGGTGAAGTCGACCCTCACGATCTGACTACAAACGAAATATTTGTAACAGTCCGAAATTTTCAAATTAATCAAGTGGAGATTATCTCAAATTTCTCCAAATTCGAATTTCTTCTTTTGATTTTCTGGCGCCGAAATAATTTTGGTCCGCGGGCTTTTTGTTGGGCCGAGATTAATTTTCAAAGCCTTTAATTAATTCCTAAACCTCCTTAATTAATCTCCCCTATAAATTCACCCTCCATCTTATCCCTTCCCACTAACCTCTCTCTCATTCCTCATTTTCTTTCCCCCTTCCCAAGTCAGAGTAGCAGAAGAGATCGGGCCAAGGGAGGTCGCGCCGCTCCAGCCGTTCTGAATCGCCAATCCCTCACCGCGCCGCTCTCCCACACGTCGCCCCGTCCAGCGCACGGTCCCCGACCGCGACTCTGTCCGTCGCTCGCACCCCGTCCCGTTATCGCTTCCGTCCACGCGTCAACCGCTGCCGTCACCGCCTGGAGCCGTCTCCGAGCCGTGTCGCCTGTCCCCGTCGCCCGCGTCGCCTTGATCCGTGGTCGCTTCGGCCCCGCGTCGCTCCCGATCTGTTCACGTCTCCGACCGTGACTCCGATCCCCACGCCAGCTCCATCTTCACGCCGTCACCGCTTCCTCGGTCGCGTCGCCCTGGTCCACGCGTCACCGTTCCCGTCCGTGTTCTCGACCATGTCACCTGTTCCTGTCTCCGGTCCCTGCGCTTCCGACCCCGCGCGCTGTCAACCGCGACCAGCCGTGTCGCCTGTCCTCATCGGCACGTTTCCGTCCCGGTCGAGCCGCGCGCGTCGCTGTTCCCATCCACGCCCGTCGACCGTCTCCGATCCACGTCGCCGTTCACCATCCTCGGCCGCACGCACTGTTTCTGTCAACCACCACCGATTCCTCTGCGCCTCTACTGTGGTGAGCTATCAAATCCCTCGTGTTTTTCCTCTTCAGTAGATAGTTGAGTTGGTTGCTCGGGAGGATAGTTAGATGGAAGAGTAGAGCGTCCCGCGTGTTTCTTTAGGCTATTCGATCTGCAGTTAGTCTTGTTTCTCGTAGTCTAAATCTTCAGAGATTTTTGGGGAACTCCGTTTGGTCTCCAAAGGTTCCAAAAATTATTTTGTTAATTTTGTCTTCTCGAGAAAGTCGTGTTGAATTTTTTGAGGAACGTTTTGAGCACGTTTAGCCCAGTAATTTAAATTTGAATTTAATTATTGAAATTTAAATTATCGCGTACCTAGTCTCACCCCTGTTTGTGTTGTATTTAGTTGGTGATCCCGAGGAGGAGTACCGTGAGCTTGCTCAGTTCGATGATCCGAATCCCGATTAGGATCCCGAGCTACTAGGCAAGCTGTGTTCCTTGATCACTTTTGTACGCAGCATTTTAAACTGCATGTTTTGTTTGCAACCCTAATTTACATGCTAACTGTTTAAAATGTGCTAGCAACATTCCTAAGCCGTGCATATTTATTGTTTCACAGATATGAGCCCTAGGATTGCTTTATAATAATTACTTTATTTTATTCTTAGCCATGCTTAGTCGTATTTATTTTTATCTCACACCTATCACTATAAAAATAGAATTTGTGTTAAATAATTTTGAACTGTGATTCAAATGTGTGAGTTTTGTAAATAACTATACATAACTATTTAGCGGGGGCAGGATAAAGTATGAGGAGGTGGGGGACTTTTGGAAAGTCTATGTGGGCGTACCTGTGGCGGGTACAACGGGAAGATCCAGGCTGGGATCTTTCCGTGAGACTTGTTGGTTGTTGGCGTTAAGGATGGAGAGTGCCTGGCCCGGCATATGAGGACCAGTTCATCGTGTCACATGTCTCCAGTGCTTTTCCATGCACACTACGTTACTCTGTATGGACAGAGAATTGATTTTGAAGCTTGCTAAGATTAGATGTTTACTTGTGGGTTGACAGTGTTGTGTTAGTGTGGTGTAGAGCTATGACTCCCTATATGAGATCGAGATAGCCCGCCTAATCAGTGGTAGGCTCTTCACAGCTTCAAGATCCGATTGCATAGGCAATGGGATCCCTATCCTGAAAGACGGGTAATGCCAGTTAAAGCTGCCTGAACCACATCTCTGTGAAGGAGGCTCAGAAGGCACCCGACATCATTGTTGGTGAGTTCTTAGTTCACTCTCACTGAGCGACAGTTTTATTCGATTCAGAGGCTACTTACTCGTTTGTGTCGTCAGTGTTTGCGACTACACATAGTCTCCCTACCTCATTCTTAGCTATACCTACACTTACTACTTCACCTCTTGGAGTCTATAAGAGTCGTGTTGAGTGTAGAGGTGTTCGGATCTTGATTGAGGGTGTGGTCTTCCTAGCCGATCTCATCGTCCTTCCCTCACATGACATTGATGTCATCTTGAGGATGGATTGGCTGGTGAGGCACAAGAGAGTCATCACTTGTGCGTAGAGGGTTATGTCATTGGTTAACCACCACGGTGTTCGAGTGAAGTGCGCCCTTTGAGCGTCCAGAGTTCCACCTTTAGTTTGCAGCTTGCAGGAGTTGTCTTTGGAGCAGATTCCAGTTGTTCGTGAGTTTTCAAAGGTGTTTCCAGAAGAGTTGCCAAGACACCCCCAAATCGAGATGTTGAGTTCGTGATCGATCTGCTTCCTGGTATCGCGCCGATTGCCAAGCGGCCATATCCGATGTCTTTCGATGAGCTTGCTTTGTTTAAGGAGTACATCGATGAGCTCTTGTGTAAAAGGTTCATTCGGTCGAGTGCTTCTCCATAGGAAGCCTCAGTGCTTTTTGTGAGGAAGAAGAATGGGTCAATGCACATGTGCGTTGACTATCGTTCTTTGAATGAGGTGATGATAAAGAACAAGTACCCTTTGCCGAGGATCAATGATTTGTTGTTGAAGAGTGCGAAGTTCTTTTCTTCAATTGATTTGAGATCGGGGTATCACCAGATGAAGATTCATCCTTTCGACATTTCAAAGACTTCGTTCATGACGAGGTATAGGTCTTATGAGTTTTTGGTCATTTCTTTTGGACTCACTAATGCCCTGCTTACTTTATGAACATGATGAACAAGGTGTTCATGGCTGAATTGGATAAGTTTGTGGTGGTTTTCATTGATGATATCCTCGTCTACTCCAAGTCAGCGAAAGAGCATGAGCAGCATCTGAGAGTTGTGCTTGAGAGGTTGAAGTCTCACCAGCTGTATGCCGAGTTCCGCAAGTGCAAGTTTTGGTTGGAGAAAGTTGCTTTTCTGAGTCATGTTATCACAGCTGAGGGAGTTGCCATTGATCCCGAAAAGGTCAAGGCTGTTGTGGAGTGGGACTCACCGAGGTCAGTCTCTGAGGTGAGGAGTTTTCTTAGATTGTCAGGTTTCTATCGCCGATTCATTGAGAACTTCTCCAAGATTGCTAAGCCTATGACCGAGTTGACTCAGTTGAGGGTGCCGTTTGTTTGGTCAGATGCTTGTGAGAGTAGTTTTTAAGAGCTAAAGATGAGGTTGACATCTGCACCTGCTTTGACCTTGCCAGATATTCACCAAAATTTCCAGGTCTTTTGTGATGCTTCTCGTCGGGGTTTGGGTTGTGTGCTGATGCAGAATAAGAAGGTGGTGTGCTATGCT
Source organism: Zoysia pacifica (assembly GCA_001602315.1). Taxonomy (NCBI): domain Eukaryota; kingdom Viridiplantae; phylum Streptophyta; class Magnoliopsida; order Poales; family Poaceae; genus Zoysia; species Zoysia pacifica. Next base: position 357,782 of record BCLH01000009.1, on the reverse strand, counting down.
TCGAGGCAGTTGAATAAGCATGAGTTGAACTATCCGACGCATGATCTGGAGTTGGCGACTGTTGTCCATGCTTTGAAGATTTGGATGCACTATCTGATCGGCAACAGATGTGAGATCTACACCGACCACAAGAGTCTCAAGTATATCTTCATCTAGGCAGAGCTGAACATGAGGCAAAGGAGGTGGCTCGAGTTGATTAAGGATTACAATCTTAGCATCAACTATCACCTGGGTAAAGCCAATGTGGTAGCCAATGCTTTAAGTTGCAAGGCCTATTGTTTTTCTTTGATGTCTGGGCAGTCAGAGCTTCTTGCAGATCTGACCAGTTTGGGAGTTGAGATTGTTCCTTAGGGTTTCTTGCACGAGCTTAGGTTGCAGCCGTTGTTGATTGAGGAGATCAAGTTAGCTTAGAAGTGTGATCGAGAGATTCAGTTGATCTTGAAGAAGATGAGGAAAGGCAAAGCACCTAGTTTTCGTGTGGATCAGCAAGGTGCTTTTAGATTTGGGGACCGTTTCTATCTTCCGAGAGTGCTAGAGTTGCAGGATACCATTCTGAGAGTGGCTCATAATTCGAGGTATTCTATCCATCCAGGCTGCACTAAGATGTCCGAGGATCTGAGGACTCGTTTTTGGTGGGTTGGCTGGAAGGCGGACATTGCCGAGTATGTTGCCTTGTGTGATGTTTGCCGGCGAGTTAAGGCTGAGCACCAGAGACCGACTGGATTGCTGAAGCCGTTGTTGATCCCTTCTTGAAAGTGGGATGACATCTGTATGGATTTCATCACTGGGTTGCCGATGAGTTCACATCACCATAACTCTATCTTGGTGGTGCTAGACCACCTGACTAAGACTGCACACTTCATCCCTGTGCGCGATAACTTCTCGGTGGATAAGTTGGCGAAGGTGTACATCGACAACATCGTGAGGTTGCATGGTGCGCTGGGGAGCATTCTGTCAGAATGCAGGCCTCAGTTTACCACGAGATTCTGGAGGAGCTTGCATGAGGCTATGGGTACACACCTGGTGTACGGTTCATCTTATCAACCTCAGACAGATGGTCAGACAGAGCGTGTGAACCAGATTTTTGAGGATATGTTGAGAGCTTGTGTGATCACCTATGGGCAGAGCTGGGAAGACAGTCTTTCTTTTGTGGATTTCTCTTACAACAATAGCTTTCAGGTCAGCTTGGGGATGTCACCTTTTGAGGCGTTCTTTGGTAGGAAATGCCGTACCCCGCTTATGTGGTCAGAGGTTGGTGAGAGGTCTTTCTTCAGTCCTGACTCTATCAAAGCTTCAGAGAAGGTTGAGAAGATCAGAGAGCATCTTCAGGTTGCTCACAGCCGTCAGAAGAGTTATGCGGATAAAAGAAGGAGGCCCCTTTCTTTCGAGGTTGATGATTGGGTGTATCTCAAGGTGTCACCTCTCTGTGGCATGCGTCGCTTTCATGTCTGAGGAAAGTTGGCTCCGAGGTTTGTTGGTCCTTTTCTCAGGTTCTGAGGAATATCAGTGAGCTTGCTTACAGGTTGGAGTTGCCATCAGAGTTAGCGAGTCTACATCCTGTGTTCCATGTCTCTCACTTAAAGAAGTGTCTTCGAGTGCCAGAGAAGCAAGTTGTCCCTGATGCTTTGAATATTTAGGACACGCTCGAATACCTGGAGTACTCTGTGAAGATTCTTGATGAGGCGTTCAATGAGACGAGGAGCTCTAAGATCAAGTTTCTCAAGGTCCAATAGAGCAACCACACCAAGCGAGAGGCTACCTAGGAGAAGGAAGAGAGTCTGAGAAAGAAGTTTCCCTATCTGTTTGAGTCTATTTCTTGATCTCGAGGACGAGATCTTGTAAGGGGCACAGTCCAAAATTTTCAAATTAATCGAAGTGGAGATTATCTCAAATTTCGTTCCGCTCCAAATTCAAATTTCTTCTTTCGATTTTCTGGCGCCGGAATAATTTTGGTCCGCGAGCTTTTGTTGGGCCGAGATTAATTCACAAAGCCTTTAATTAATTCTCAAACCTCTCTAATTAATCTCCCCTATAAATTCCCCCTCCATCTTATCCCTTCCACCAACCCCTCTCTCATTCTTCATTTTATTTCCCCCTTCCCAAGGCAGAGCAGCAGAAGAGATTGGGCCAAGGGAGGTCACGCCGCTCCAGCCGTTTTGTGTCGCCGATCCCTCACCGCGCTGCTCTCCCACGTGTCGCCCTGTCCAGCGCGTCGTCCCCAACCGAGACTCCGTCGCTCGCGCCCCATCCCGTTACCGCTTCAGTCGGCGCATCAACCGCTGCCGTCACCGCCTAGAGCCGTCTCCGAGCGGCGTTGCCTGTCCCCGTCGCCCGTGTCACCTCGATCCGTGGTTGCTTCGGCCCCGTGTCGCTCCCAATCCGTTCCTGCCTCCAACCGCAACTCCTATCCAAGCGCCGGCTTCGTGTTATCACCGCTTCCTCGGTCTTGTCGCCTCGGTCCGTGCGTCGCCGTACTCCGCCTCGATCCGCGTCGAGTCGCGCGCCGTTCTTGTCCGCGACACCAGTTCCTGGCTCTGGTCCCCGCGACCTGCTGCGTTGCCTGTCCTCGTCAGCGCGTCTCCGTCTCGGTCGAGTCGTGCGCGTCGCCGTTCCCGTCAACGCCCGTCGACCGTCTCCGATCTGCATCGCCATTCACCATCCTCGGCCGCACGCACCGTCTCCGTCAACCGCCACCGATTCCTCTGCGCCTCTACTGTGGTGAGCTATCAAATCCCTTTCGTGTTTTTCCTCTTCAGTAGATCGTTGAGTTGGTTGCTCATGAGGATAGTTAGATAGAAGAGCAGAGCGTCCCCCGTGTTCCTTTAAGCTATTCGATTTGCAGTTAGTCTAGTTTCTCGTAGTCTAAATCCTAAGAGATTTTTGGGGAACTCCGTTTGGTCTCCAAAGGTTCCCAAAATTATTCCGTTAATTTCGTCTCGTCGAGAACGTTGTGTAGAATTTTTCCGGGAACGTTTTGAGCACGTTAAGCATAGTAATTTAAATTTGGATTTAATTATTCAAATTTAAATTATTGCGTACCTAGTCTCACCCCTGTTCGTGTTGTGTTTAGTTGGTGATCCCGAGGAGGAGTACGACGATCTGGATCCCGACTACGATCCAGAGCTATTAGGCAAGCTACGTTCCTTGATCACTTTTGTACTCAGCATTTTAAACTGCATGTTTTGTTGATAGTGCTGGACAGCAAGATCAACCTGATCACGAAGATGAGGCAATCAAAGAACTAGCAAGAACAAGATGAGGCAAACCAGAAACCTCTCAAATGTGGGGTTCTCAAAAGCTATCTAACAGGTGGTCGTTGGACACAACTGAAGATCAGAAAGTTTGCACAAGAGCTAAACTATAACAAAAAAAACACAAGTGTTCTTGTTGGTGGCTAGACCTTTAAATAGGGTGGAGAATGACCAGGGGTGCTGGGGTCATCCTCAAACCCAATGGCGTGCCTCTAATGGGCTCAACTTAATAAACAGGCCAACGGTCAAAGTTGGGGTGACGCAAGACCTTCTATATTAAAATGACAATTGGCGTTGACTCCGATAAGTTATCAAAGTGGGCTTGGATCCATTGGAAAGTAGACTTCACGAGCTTTCAAGAATATACTTAAATACCTAAATTGGATTCCATATGAAGTCGTGGCTTCCGTTGCAAGTTTGTACTTTTTTGCACTGTGAATCCATCTATGTGTGAATATTCTATTGAAGTTCTCATCAGAAAATATGATGTCCACATCATTGATGCAACCGCAGCAGTTTGCTAAGCATATGTCGAGCATAGTATAAGAGAACAAATCTATGACACATGAGTGCTTTTAATGCCTCCCAAGTGGTGGGGATGTTATTAGGGTGTTTGTTGCAATGTTCACGTCACCAAATGGAAGCAAAATCTGTAAACTCACTAGTAGCAGCCCTAACTTGTGAAATAGTGGGAACAACATGGCATGCAAATTTTTGATCAACAGCAAGTTCCCAATCAAGATAAGCATCAGGATTATATGTGCTATTAAATGGAGGTATAGAGAATTTCACATTAGCAAATGAATCATCCTGATTATGTATCGCACGACGGATGTGGTGTTGAGGTATTCTGCGCTGATTTGCATTCTTGCGATGATGTTCTCGATTGTTGTTTTTGCAAAGAAGGTTGTCCTGCTCAGTGTCGCCAGCATAATCAGTTTTGTCATGTTCATCAACCTCACTCTGGGCAGCTTGTTGTTGGGCGACATTTGCAAATTGTAGGGACAAGTCTTCAAGCCATGCAATGATGGTGGCTAGGTTGGTGTTGGTGGTGGCTTGTGCTGTCTTCATTTCAGCAAGAGTGGTACCTGTTTCAACTGGGCTAGTTTCCAACGCACCAAGGCGCTCGTTTGTTACATGAATATCTTCTGCTAGCCCAACGACTTTCCGCCGTACTTCCTGCTCAAAATGCATGATGATACTCCTGGTACGAGGAGAATGTGGATATGTCTTGTCGAACTGCTCCGAATGTCCTACCATTGTTACCAACAGTGTAGAGAAACAAATGTGTGCCCTGCAACTATTAGGATGTAGATCACACGGTGGAAACCAATATCAAGTTCTTACAAGATTTTACCAAACAAGCAAAAGTGACTTGCAGCCAACGGTGTCAACCAGCGAAGATTGGTGGAGCGATTGCCAGGGACACAAACTCTATTTGTTGTGGAAATCTGTGGAGCTAGGGTAGTTTCACTTTGTAGCAAAGGTTAGCACAATCAATTCAGCAAATGCAATGTTGAATAAGTGATTAAAATATAAGAATGAGTTGCTCCTACAAGGAATAAACGTAGCAAATGGTGTGCTAAGAAAAATGTGACTTGATGCAAGCAATGAAACAATTATCACACCAAGTACCAAGAGAGATGCTAGTTGACTATGCAAGGCAAGGTACAAGTTTCTATCCTAAGTAGTATGCAACAACTAGTCTCAAATGATGAATGTATGTTCTTTTTTTAGATAGTAGACGTCAGCTCTTTTGTGATTGCGATGCACTTGGGTGGATTTTTGTGGCAAAGTTGGATTTGTTGGAAAGATAACTCCCTGAGCTTTCCAGATTGTGCTCAAACATTCCAAACAAAGAACAGAGGAAAGTGATATGGCCCTTTTCTTCTGCTACAAAAATCTAGCAACCGAATCTGTTATTTCCAACAAATTCGGATCTAGATTGATTTCGTGGATTGCACCAAGATTCTAGAGGATTGATTCCTAATTTTCCTTGATTGTTTCCTAATTTATTTTTAATTCTTTCTTTCTTTTATAGATTGCTTCCAGATTTTAGCCAAAGGAAAATATTGTGTTTCGAATACGGAAAGTTGAAAGGTATGATTATGGAAAGTAAAATATGGTTGAAAATAGCAACTCTAACCGATGCAATGCAGCATGAACTCAACAGAGCAAAATAATAAAAAGAAGATGCAAAGGCCAAAAGGTCTAGGACAGCGAGAATGAATCAAGTTTTTTTTTGGCTTTTATGTGGACAGTAGAAAAAACAGAATAAAACTAAAGACAAGAGCGAGTCAATCTCACCGAGAAAGCTGAAATCTGATACCACTTGATAGAAGTTAAGTGCCCGATCTTTTGATGCGATGATAACTATCGATTTGGTAGAGTCGTCCCTCACGATCCGACTACAAATGAACAGGTCATGTGCGCCTTAGCAATTGCAGAACCAACTCCAAATGATTATTGACCTCGCCGGAACAGCAAGATGAACCAGATCACAAAGATTAATTCCTGCAAGCAATTGAAGAATAAGCAAAAACATGATAGCTGGTCTGAAATCACACAAATGTATAAAAATGATGATTGGACCATTGGCTCGTGTATCAAGTTGAGCACATTAGCCTACTAGGGTTTGAGGATGACCCCAGCACCCTTGGTGGTTCTGCACCCTATTTAAAAGTCCAAGCCACCACCAAGAACACTTGATCTTTTTTGTTATAGTTTAGCTCTTGTGCAAACTTTTTGATCTTTAGTTGTGTCCAATGACCACCTGTTAGACAGCTTTTGAGAACTCTACCTTTGAGAGATTTCAGTTTTCCTATCTTGTCCTTCCATCCCTCCACATATACATCTTGATCAGGTTGTGTTATTTGATATCTCCATGAGTCTGTTTTTTGACTTTGCAATATATACAAAACAAGTATGCCTCAATTAGAACAGGTTGAGGACATCCCTTCATTGGATACACACAATACTCCTTCATCTACAATAGATGGCCCAATCACAAGAGCTCGTGCACAACAATTAAACTTAGAGGTGAGCTCGTTTCTACACACATGTTTTTCTTCCTTTGAGAATAGGTTGCTATCTAATGACTTTATCATAAATAGAAACATTGAAGATAGTCAACAGAAGCATGAAGAAGGACTTGGAGATGTGCAAAGCACGCTCAATCCTGGAGAAAATTCAATACAACTTAGAGTCGAGCTGCCCTCGGGTTCCAAGAGCAGTCCGCACTAAAGCGGACGCTCAGGTCACATCCAGGATCCATTTTGGACGTTCTGGATATGGATGGAAAGCTAAAAAGATATTCCAATGGCACAGATAGCACCTCTAAATTTGACTAAAATCATTGGGAATCTTTAAAACAAGATGACTTACAGAAACTGCTCTGGTGCTGCGATACCATCTTTTGGTCCATGGTCCTTGTATCTTTCTTAGGCCCATTAGTGTTAGGGTTTGCCTCCCAAAGACACCCTAACATCTATATAAACAGTAGCCACCATCGTTAAACTTAGGTTTTTCTTTGTTTAATCTATTATCAAATAGTTTCACCGCTAGAAGATTTGTGTGATCACAACTTTGTGCGTTTAATTCAAATTTTGCATGTGTGTTGAGTTCTTCCTTTTTCTTGCTTCTGTTCCTTGATTCGCTTGCAGGAATTAGCCTTCTTGGCGAGGTCAACTAGGTGTTGCACGGTTGATAACCATAGGAGAAGTGGTGCTACAATTGCGATATTTGAATCGTGTTGATTTAAAGCCAGATCGATTGTATGCCGCATCTCCGCACTGAATTGAGATTTACCACTACCAGATGAAACATCAGGAACCACGTGCCATCAAGTGGTAACCAAAACTTCAAGTAACGACCTGACTAAAGCTCTGATTAGCACTTGATGTGTACATAGTTCCTGATCTTCCGTCAGGCTGTGGTAACTCTTGATTTGGTGGAGATGCGACACACAATCGATTCGAGATCAAATCAACACGATTCGAACGCCGCATCTGCAACACTACTTCTATAGTTATCAACCATGATAACCTGGTTGACATCGCTAAGAAGGCTAATTTCTACCTGCAAATCGAAGAAGACAAATAAAAACAAGGAAGAACACAACATAGACGTAAAATCTGAATTAAACTCACAAAGTTGAAACCTCACAAACCATCTAGCGGCAAACTATTTAAGAACAGAATAATCTAAGGAAAACGTTAGTTAATGACATTGGCTACTATTTATATAGAGTTTAGAACTTCTTTAGAGTGCAAACCCTAATACTAATGAGCCTAGGAAATATAGATGGCCAAAGAGCCAAAAGATAGTGTCACAGCACCAGGATAGTTACTTGATGTCAAATTGTTTTGATTATTTCCGATGAGTCCCATTGAATTTGGAGATGAGACTAGTGCCATTGCAATATTTATCTTCTTAGCTTTCTATCCATATCTAGAACTTCTAAAACGGATCCCGGATGCAACCTGAACGTCAGCTTTAGTGCGGACTGCTCTTGGAACCCGTTGGTAACTTGACTCCGAGTTGGATTGAATTTTCTCTAGAATTGAATATGCCTTGCTGCTCTTGAGCATCTCTGAGTCATTCTTCATGCTTCCCTTGACCTCTCCAATGTTCCTAATGATGATAAAGTTATTAGGCAGCAATTTATTTTGAAAGAAAAGAAAATATGTGTTTAGGAATGAGCTCACCTATAAGTTCGATTGTCATGCATGAGATTTTGTGATTAGACCATCTATAGTTGGTGAAGGTGTTGTGCGTATCTAAAGGAGTGATGTCCTCATCACTTCGGGCGGCTCTGGCAACAAGCATTGGCTCACAGAACCGTGATAGGTCCCCAAGTCGTCCCCCATGCCATTCAGTGAATGGGCCCAATACTAGGTCGGGTGACCCACCAGGTCGGCCGACCCTCAACTGCCACCTTTTGTGCCAATGACCGATGGATTCGTGGTGCGCCTGCCAAATTGTTCCCATGTGTATGCTGGTGAATATTCTCTGGAACCGCCTTTCGTAGGCCATAAAAGGAGAGGCACCTCTTCCACGTCAAGACACATCACAAGAAGGCTAAGATCTCTATTCCAAAAGCATTAGCACTAGTTCTTAGTACTTAGAAGATAAGGAGAGAGAGGAATATTAAGGAGAAGTGTTATCCTTGTCGGTATCTTTTCCACGCTTGTACTCCGACAAGTGTCTCCAAGGATTGTGGGGATGAGAGGCGGGCCTGTCCATGTCTTCTCTAATACTATAAATCAGTGCTGCTCCTGAGGGGTGCTGGGACAAGTGTCGGGCCTGTCGACACCATCTCCAATCTTGTACCGATACAAATACTTCTTTGGATTCAACTAAGTGTTTGTGATTCTCTTGCATGTTCATTTAATTTGTTGAGTCAATAAGATCAGATTCTTACTGCTTATGAGTTCATCGCTCTATATTGCTTAGAGTACCTAAGTCCTTTGTTACACGTGGGGTTAAGATAGTAGTTTACGTTGTAGATGTGGTATCTATTATAGTGCTCAACTTTTTTCTTGCGTACTCCATGGTCTATACAGGTAGGCGCTAGGTGGTGATAGCCTTGTCCATCCCTTATAATCCTTCACGTTCGGGTACGTAGTAGTGCTGAAAGCCGAAGCAGTCTATTGATAGGAGGAAACCAGTGCCGGAATTTATGCACTAAGAATCGACCTTACCTCATCCCAGACTAAGCAATATTGAGAATGCTTCTCTACCCAAGCCTATCTAATGTTGTCCTTGGATGAAGTAAAGTTAGAATATAGTGTACACATGTAACGTGTTTCATAACCTTGAAATACTCTAAGGGAAGTGCTATAGTGGTATTCCATGCCTTTGCGGATTTATCTCTGACGTAACAAATACCAGCAGACATCATACATTATGACGAGGACACCAATGCTAATATTCACGCGGGATTTATTCATTCTACAGAAGAACATCAACTTGTGTTGGATGCTACGACTCATATGGAATCCAATCAAGGTATTTAAGTACTTCCCATAAAGTTTATCACGTCTACTTCGAACGGATTCAGCCTCACCTTCATACCATATCTAAGTCAATGCCAATCGACATTTTCATACAGAAGGTGTTGCGTCACCGCAAATTGGGTTGTTCGCCCTTGTATCAAGTTGTGCCTATTAGGGGCGCGTCCTAGGGTTTTAGAACGACCTAGAACCCTTTGGCCATCCTATCACCTATTTAAAGGTCACAGAAACACTTGGGTTCTCTTTAGTTTTATTTTAGCTTTTGTGCAAACTATCTGATCTTCAATTATGTCCAATGATTACCTGCTAGACAGCATTTGAGAACCCCACATTTGAGTTATTTCTGTTTTGTCACATGTTCTTGCTTATTTTTTGCTTGCTTGCAGGAATTTAACCTCGTGTATAAGTTGACCTTGCCGTTCCGACGAGGTTAATAACCGTTCGAAGATGATTCTACGATTGTTAAGTCGCACGCAACCTATTTATTTGTAGTTGTATCGCGAAGACCTTCTCCACCAAATTGATAGTTATTATTTTACCGAAAGATTGGATACTCCAGTCTCATCACCTGCGGCCGAGAAGCTCTGTGCCAGGCTGCCACCTGCTCCCTTCCTCCTCGTAAATGTCGCTCGATCCCCACCTTAGGCGCTCATGTACGCACATTGGTGGACCAATGGAGCCGCTGACAGAGCTGCCCCGTAGCTCGTGCCTGTGTCCATGCTGCAGTAAACCATGATGCAAGCGGAGGATGCTCTGTTTCATGCCATAGAGAAGCTGCAGTGCAGACCTTGATGGCGGTGGACCTGTAATTTCTCTGAGGCCTTCATGCTGCATGGCCAAAACCTGTGGATCAGCTTAAAGGGCTGATCGGCTCTGTCACCAGGTAATCAATTGAACTGATGATTTGAAGAAAATAACACATGCACATGTTGTGCTCTTTGCTTCATGCAATCAAGCATGGCCTTGCTCCAAGAATACAAAAATTGGAAGACAAAAATTGTATCAGTAGAAGATCTTATTGGTGCAACAGGTGGTGACGGTCACGCTCGATGATTATTTCCAGTCCATGTGGCAAACCTGATGGGTACCCAAAACCTGACGGGTATGGGTGCTGGTGCTGATTTTTTACCCGTGGATGTGGGTGCAGGTCTAAAATTTCACCCGTAAGCTAGCTTGTCACCGGAGAGTTTGAGCTTCACCCAACCCAAACCTGATCCATTGCCATCCCTAGTCCCCAACAGATAACATTTTTATCGATCAAGGTGCATCCAAAGCTTCCATGAACTATTTACAAGAAGATGCTTAAATGAATGAAGCCACCGCAGGTCAGCAAGACAACTACTACACTTAGGTATGGTTATTAATAATTAATCATTGGCTACATCGCCCGGTTGTACAAGAAAAATCAAAGCATGATTATTATGCAAGAGTCCCATGGATAGATCATAGATGTTGACATCAATTGCTGATGCTGAATAGGAACCGTGTGGAATTCTCCTTGATCCAGGACCGTAAAGTGACGCTGTTGTTTTAAGATCATCAGAGTCATCTACCAGTATATTATTGGCATACAACTTTCAAACTACGTGTAGTAGATTATTCAGGTGTACATTTCCCAGATCATCTTTCTCGCAGTTGATTTCTGTTGATTATTCCTAAATATGAGCGCTACAGGCCCATGTATCTCAGGAGGTTCAGCCAGGATGATGGCACAAGGTCGAAAAAATTTAGGGGGTCCTGACAACATTGCATATGGATAGTGATGGTACTTAGTTTTGAAATTAATACCATTATGACAATAAATCTAGTTCAAAATCACTGTCAAATCTAGAGTTCGATAGAGAGTGGTGCCAAGTATACAAATCACATGATAAAATGGATATATATGTGTTAAAAATTACTTTGTTAGTGATGTTTGTGTTTTATATCGCCAGCATAGTAGAATTTACGTATTGCAGAGGGATTCATGCTTGCTTCTCGTTGAGGTGGCCTAGTCTACAGGAGACTGAAGTGGTTTTAGCCTGGTTCGGGCCATCTTGGAGATGTAATACCCTACGTCCTGGATTGGAATGTGTATAGCTTGATCGGATGAAGATTCCGACGGCGCTAGGGTTCTTGCTCGATCAAGAACTCCTCGCCTTTTGTAGAACTGGGTGGCTATTGTTCTCGTGTGTTCTCTTCTTCTATCTCGTGTTACTGTCGTCTCACTAGGGTCCTTGGTGCACCCTTATATAGCGGGTCAGATTGGGGTTATGATGGCTTGGAGGCTACAAAACCGAGCAGCCTCCTGGCGGGTGGGGCCGTGAGCATCTCGAAGTTCTTTGCCCAGTGCTGGAGGGACAAAGTCAGCTTTCCATTCACCGTCCAGCAGACAGCGCCTACACAGTGTCAAAAATCATCCTTACTGTCGAGGGTCGGTCGTCGAAGGTGGTTTCCCGACCCAAGGGTCAGACGGGTAAGGTGGTTGCCCCATCTTAAGTTTTGATGGATAGAATAATGCCCGACCCCTAAGGGTCGGAAGAGCCTTGGCTTGGTGGAGTGAATAAGTTCTTGGCCTAGAGGTCAGTTAGTGTTGGAAGCGATCTTGGTGATCAGACAACCTTCCACCTTAGTTACATGAGCGATGGATCTTGATTATGAAAAAAGTGGCCGCTTGATGGATCAAACGGCCAGGGATGTGGTAGAACCGCCTCGAAAATCATGGGTGACTTGCTGACAAGATCATTTCGGGTGATATTGAACAACAAAACCCAAATAGTACAACATGAGTAATAAAATATATTATAGAAAACCGATTTGAAGTCTTACATTAATGTTCAAGTCGTTCTTAGCATGGAGATTATAACAGAGTTTTTAAAACAACGCGGAAACGATACACACGACGGTTTCCTTGTATGAGAGACATGCCTTGCCTCAAAACATGCTTCATTCCTCATGGCCAGAGATAGGTGAGGAGGGAACCCAATCAATAGACTAGTCAATAGGGAGTTTGCCTTCCCACACCACTTTGCCGCAGCAATCACACCAGCTACTAACAGAGAAAGCTACAACAACAAAAAAGATAAACAACAAACCATGAGTACTAATTACTCAGCAAAACTTACCCGTTAAAATGGCCAACTACAGCCGACTCCTAAACTTGAATAGGCTGACTCACAAGGATGGCGATTTGCAAAATCCAGCGCTAATAATGGGTCCTTACATTCAAATTTTAGTGGTAAGTTGAGTTTCAAGAATAAATTTAGTTTGCACTATATCTATATCAAATATGGTTGCCAAGCAGTTTCTGATAAATATAGCAATCAAACCATATTATCTTCATCATTTCACTTCTTACTATGATGTGACATAGTGAACAAGTAGTACTCATTACTGCGAGGGGCATGGATTATAATCAATTTATGTCCTGCAAGAGAAACCCAATTAGCATGGCGCACACGCATTCCAATAAGTCGCATACTACAACCTTTGAAAACAACAACATAGGGCCGGTCTGGGTCTCACTCCTCCCGAGTACACATCCTCCACGAGATACCACACCTCGGGGCTATCCGTGGTTAGCCTGTACACTCTCCCAAATATCATCACCGGAAGAAGGGTGGAGGACCGTCCAACCACTACGTTAATTGAGTTACATCGGTTTACTAGCCCATATCACAAGCATGCTCTTGGTATTATTCAAACTACCGACACAGATAGGGCTAACGCACACATGACTCCTTTCCTGTTGCCAACCTATACTTCCCTGTTCAGTCTCATATTCATCATTTCATGAGATAAACTAAATCATGAGTATAATATGTTATAAAACCTATATCTCAGCGAGTGACTTTTCGTCCACTCGACTTCTACCGTGAATTAGAACTTATAGTCTAGCTCTACATTGAGTTACTTGTACCAAAAGTGGTTATACTAGGGAAAAGGGTACCTAATATGCAATCTAGGTTTCCAATCAACTCTTAAACCTAATGCACCGAGGCTTGCCTTAGGTTTCCAGACTGTTAGCACAAGCAATAGAGAGGTTATCAACAACGGACGACTCAGCAACTAGATCAACCAGCTGGCCTTCCACGTCGTTTCCTAAATGCATGGAATGATATGCAGGTATGATTAGTTATGCACCCATTAAAATTCTAAAGTTTTAACACATCATTGCAGGCGATGATAAGCTCAATATGCGATGATATGCTTAAGAAAGCATATGACAAGGATTAATACACGAATGTCAATATGCGATGATATACTTAATGTGTTAACTACAATTATAGGTCAAGGTTCAGATTTTTTACACGAGAGAATAAATCTATGTAATACATTTAGTGGTCATAATAGGAAAACTATTTCTAAATTCCCTTAATAGGGTTCTAGAAGACATAAATCAAAGTTTTATTTGATCATAACCTCAAGGAGGTGATAAACTAATGTTCTGACCAAAATTCAAGATTTATTAAAAACAGAGGAATTTAAAAATAGACTAGTCAATAGAGGGTTGGCCTTCTCACACCACTTTGCCGCTAAATACAATCTAAGGCTATTAAATCATAAAAAATAATCTACAAGCAGCTAAATTCTGAATAATTCGAGAACAACACTACTTAACAGGTACAATGGAAATATGCAACTTTCACATTTTATGCATGCATGGGAATGAAATTATGCAACAATGTGCATTTTATTTTATTTAATTTACAGGAATATTTAATGCATGTAAATGCACATTTGATAGTTCTAAAATATTCTTCAGTTAACAAGGATTCGAAGGGTATTTTATTTGTATTTTTGCGAGTTAGTATGCATTAGTTATGAATTTTATAACCTTCTTCAGATTTTTTTAAACATTTAGATAAATTATTTCTAGGTAAACTAACTAAACCCGCCCACACTGCTGACCACAGGAAACAGTGTACAAGGGATCCGGCCATGTGGCCACAAAGGATCCCACCCAGAAGGGGATGGAATCGGTCGGAGAGAGGCGGCTGTTCCAGACCTCAAAGAAATTGGGGAAAACATGAATCCGACAAGCTCCGAGGGAGGTGGGGCGAGTTGAGGTGGTGGAGAGCGCACAGGAGAGATGTGGCTCACCTCAACGGTGAGGATTGGTTGCCGGAGATGGTCCGATGGCGGAGTCCCACAGTGGCAAGGGAGCTCGGACGGCCAGGTGAGACAGTGAGCACAAGAGAGACATAGACAGGGAGTGAGGGAGAGAGGAGAGCGAGATCGAGATGAGCGAGGAGACACACGGTTGGAACGTGGCAGTGGGTAGGGCTTGGTGCCTCTGCGTGTCTTCCACGATGGGGGTAGAGGTGGCAGTGCAAGAGAGGAGGAGAAAGATGTGTGTCTGCTCCTGGGAGGAAGAAGGGTGGGGTGCCAATGACAAGCGGGGTCCGTATGTCAATAATAGTCTAGCCGAGCTTATTACTGAAACACTTTGGGGATAGGAAAAGGAAGAGCAAACAAACTTGGATTGTATTGAAACTTTGTATGATGGACCTATAGAAGATGTTCTACAACATAAATTATATGTAAAGCGTTTTTTCAAAGGTAACTGGGAGTTATGGAATTTTGAAAAGTGTTAACCATTAAGGAGACTTAAATCAGCTGGAAAACAGATCACTTAACCAACTTCGGAGGTCTTGAAGAAATACCTCCCGAACTCCTACACGGGCCAACGGCCTAAGTTGGAGTGACGCAACACCTTCTGTATTAAAATGACGATTGGCACTAACTCCGATGTGATATGAAAGCGAGGAAGAATCCATTCGAAAGAAGACTTTATGAGCTTTCCAGAATGTACTTAAACACCTAAATTAGATTTCATATGAAGTCGTGGCTTTTGTTGCAAGTTTGTACTATTTTGCAGTCTGAATCCACCGTGTGTGGATATTTTCATTGAAGTCCTCGTCATAAAATATGATGTCCACATCAGTATTTGAACACCATTACTTAGTGGCTCAAATATCCTCATAATCTTATCAACATCGTTAGCCTTTTCATGTAGTAACATAGTGATAGAATTATATTTGCTTTTTATAACATAATAGTGCTCTTACTTAGCCTCGCGAAGCCCTCATAAATGTTTCATGCGCAGTAGATGATACATTGATCTTAAAGAAAATATTCTTGGATATGGAACCAAAGATAGCATTCTTGGCCTTTGCATTAGATTTAATGAAGATAGGATCAACTCACTCATTTGCATTTGTAGCGTTTTGAGTTACGAGCCACGCTTTCCAATCGATTGATTCTAGATAAGCTTGCATAAGAGCTTTTCAATATGACTAATAGTCCCCATCAAACACGGATGGATATTTCATCCTGTTTGACATCCTTAGTCAAGGCGGTGAAGCTCAAAAATTAGCACTTTGCTCTGATACCACTTGTAATAATCAAGTATACTGAAAAGAGAGTTGGATCGGTGGACTTATGAAACTTGTTTTTGCTACAAACTAAAACTATGAGACTTATCACGAACGAGAACAACCTAAGCAATTTTAATAGACCAAGATCCATAACAATGCTAGTGAGATGAGATAAACAACAAACAAGCACTAGTAACTCTACTCAACAAGTATGAAATGTGGAAAGGGAAGAGAGTCAAAAAAATGCTCAGTGATTTTTCCTGAGGTCTCAGAAGATTGGTGCCTTCCCCTAATCCTTATTGGACCACTTCCATCAGAGTACCGGTCCCTCCGTCATTCCCAAAATAGTGCTCTTTAGGGAACGCTTCAGTTTTGAAGTGAAGTCAACGGCGATTCCGACTGTAGCGAGCAGTGTCCACTTGTTATGAGCAAGCCTCAAAGGCTCGAGCTCTCACTCTTGGTGTCCCTTTCGAGCGAAGAATTGGTAACCGAGTACAAACTTGGCGTTATCTTTCACAATCTCCTCGGAATCTTGAATACCGACTTACTAGTCGGTCTAGATTGCCAAACCAAGAGTAACAAGCCAAGATCACTCCTCTCAAAGCCTCACAAGCTTTAGAATAGTATGAATGTTCTTGCTACTCTCCTACTAGCACAAAAGATCTCCAATCTTGAGTTGTGCTCTCTTCTTCGTGTCCCTTGGCCTCTCAGAAGTTTGCTCCAACAATTCAAACCTCATGCACCTTGGAAAACGTCCTCCTCCACTGTTTAAATAGGCTCCAAGCACAAAAACAACGGTTGGTACTATATGTCACAAAGCTGTCTACTTTATCTAGTCATTGGACTGTTTGGTGACTCTTCACTCCAGATTGTCTGGTGTATCACTGAACTATTCGATGACTCCATATCTCTATAGACTAGGGAAGCATCTTCTCTAAAATCTATTCTATATGACACCTTGGGCCCCAAGAGCAAAACTAAAGATGTTGACATCATGAGGAAACTCTTAAGTTTGTTATCGCCAAGCTATAATGCCATCGTCACTTGTCTCTTTCAAGCCAACTTGGCTTCTCTCACCTTGAACGTCATGCTTGGCAAGCTCATGGCCTATGAGGGGTATATGTTGGGAACCTTCACCGACACTCAATTGCCCAAGAATCTTACCCTTCAAGTTGAAGAATCTCCCAATGGCAAGAACAAGAAGAAGAAGAAGGTGGAGGAGGATGAGTATGATGAGAGCGACAATGAGGACCTTGCGCTCTTAATGAAAAAGCTATTTCGCAAGGGAAGACCCTCATCCTCGAAGCGGAACTCCGAGTGCTTCAATTGTGGCAAGAAAGACTATTTTGCTGAGGACTGTCCCAAGACCAAAAAAGAGA
The DNA here is from genome assembly GCA_001602315.1 of Zoysia pacifica. Classification (NCBI taxonomy): domain Eukaryota; kingdom Viridiplantae; phylum Streptophyta; class Magnoliopsida; order Poales; family Poaceae; genus Zoysia; species Zoysia pacifica. The sequence continues at coordinate 340,779 of BCLH01000009.1, read as the reverse complement.
GCAAGAAAGAAGCCTCTAGTAAGAGTGAGGACGAAGAACATAAGCCCAAGAGGAAGTTGAAGAAGAAGTTCTTCATCAAGGAGAAGAGCAAGAGTAAGGAGAGGAGGAAGTCCCCGCACAAGGCTTACATTGTTGATGAGTGGCTCACCGATGATGATGATTCGGACTCCTCTTCTAGTAAAGAAGAGCTTGCGGGTATTGCTATGACGAGCTTCACCAATGAGCTACCACCACCACCTCTTTGTTTGATGGCCCGAATTTTTGAGGGCTATGTGTATGAAGAAAGATGATGATCTTGATGAAGAAGAGGACTATGATGATGATGATGATGCACCAAGCTATGATGATCTAGCCTTCATCCTTGAGAAGGCCAACAAGACCATCATCAAAAAGAACAACAAGATTGAGGTGGTAACCAAGGAGCATGATGTAGCGGTATTCCGAGTTTGGGAGCTTGAGGGTGAGCTCAATGCTCTAAAGCACTCTCATAGTGTCCTACGTTAGTCTTATGTGTCTCTCAAAGAGAAGCACGTAGAACTAAATGAGAAGCATAAGGCATTGGTTCTCACCTACGAAGCTCCTGATCTTGACTCTCTCTTGAACTCTCCTAAGCATTTAAATGAAGCTTCTACTTCTTGCAATTTAACCCTCTCCAAGGAGAGCACTTCTCTTGGGCCATCTATTTTGAAGGATGACGAGAACATCAATACCATCGATACGTCCTCCTCCCTACACCTACACATGTTCTGGTTACAGATCCTATGACTCGCGCTCGTGCTTATCAACTTAATCATCAAGCAAATTCGCTCTTAAGCTCATGTTCAACTTATTTAGATCATAAAAATCGGTATACTCTTGTGTTGCTTAGGAACCAAGGAGAAAACCAACCAAAAGATGGAGTTGCGCAGACTGGATTTGAATCGCAAGACAGCACCAACTTCTAATGCCCGCCACAACTTCATACGGGCTCCTTTTTGGCGTTCAAGTACTTCTTGGAAAGCTTATCATGTTCACTATCCAATGGATCGTACCTTCATACGACCTCGGAGTTAGTGCCAATCAATATTTTCCTACAAAAGGTGCTGCGTCACCTCAACTTGGGCCATTGGCCCGTCTCTCAGGTTGAGCCCATTAGGGGTGCTTCCTAGGGTTCGAGGATGACCCCAGCATCCTTTGGTCATCCTCCACCCTATTCAAAGGCCTCAGTCGCTACCAAGTTTAGCTGTAGCTACTTCGCTTGCAGCGCGCGTGTCGACTAGACCGCTCGTCTTCTTGCATCGGAACCCCACCTTTTGTCATTTCAGATTGAACTCATATTTTTATCTAGCAATGCAGTGTTTGTTCATCTCATTTTTTTGCTTGTTCTATGATTGCTTGCAAGACGAGTGCCCACGTTGCTGATTGATCACACTCCACAAGTTCGCGCTCACCCTCTGGAATCGGTGTATTGGTCGCTAAGGCACAACATTGTGGACAGTTGTAGTCGGGCTGTGAATGTCGTTTCTTTCCACCAATCGTGATTACCATCTCCACCGAAAGATCGACACCAAACCTCGCATCACGTGGCATCAGAGCTCAAGGTTGTTCGGTGAGAGATTTTAGATCCAATCTATTAATTACCTACAGACTAGAAAAGCCAAAAAATGCAGATTAGTTTCCATAGTCCCATAGCCTTTTTAGCATGTTTATTAGTACCGTATAGTTAGGGCTTGTTGAGTCTTCGGGTGCATCGTCGTGTCGAGTTGCTAGTCTTAGTGTTTAATCCTTTAAAGTTTTGAGTTCTTATCATGCTCCAACATCACATTTGAATCTCCAAAATACGCATAATCACCATCCCTAATTTTGGTGCACTACATCTCATTGGTTTATGCATGTCCTTAGATCAGATCCACAATAGAAGGACAAAATAAACTCAGATCCGAGTTTGTTGGAAACAACAGATTCAGGTAACAAAATTTATTGCGAAAGAAAATAGCCATACCTCTGCGATCCGTTGCTTGTTTGTAACGTTTTTGTACAATCTGAAAAGATCTCCGCGTTAACGTTCATCCCAATGCTCACTTGCCAAAAAATTCAACCCGAGCACGTCGCAATCACAAAAGAGATCTAGCATCTGCTATATGTTCTTTATTGCATCTTTTTTCAGTCCAAAAAAACAGAAAAAAAATAGAGAGGCCTGTTTCTTTCTTCCACAATGTTCTTCTTTGTGACCTTCATTTGTGTCCAGGCTCGCATCTCTAGCACGGGTTTTAGCCTAGGACTAGCACAGTACTGACTTTGAACGATTACTCAACTTGCTTTTATCTAATGTGGTAATGGAATTTTCCTTGTATAACACTTTCAACCATCCGATAGCTCCGCATATATCCCACTATAGCTGGACATTGTTGTGCCGCGGTGCCGATACATTCTTTACCTCATTGCCGACTTGTTGGTAGACGTCACCCTCCTGTTGAGTAAGGTAAGAACACGTAAAAGCTTGGTTGAGCAGGCTTGTGGGAAGCATATTTTGAAAGAGACTATCATTGTCAATTTGTTTTGCTATTTTGCTAACAATGATAGGCACCATCACGACAAAAGAGAGCTGATGGCTCACACCCCCACCAAAATGTGAATATGCATCAACATGAGGTAAATGATGACATTTTGCATGTCATCGGTTCGTTCATACCTTGTTTGGCTGGAAAATTTAACCCTCATGTATACATTGACTTGGAGCTAAAAGTAGATAAAGAATTTTATGAACATGACTTGCCTGAGAAAAAAAAATTTACATTACCTCTAGTGCTTTGTCTGATCGTGCTTTACTTAAATGAAAATATACTTATAGGCACAATAAAGTTTCAGAATCTTGAAAAGACTTTAAACTTTGTTTTAGAGATGTTTTTATTCCTGCATATTATGCTAAACATTTACTTACCAAATTAGACAACTTGAAGCAGGATAGTATGACTATTAAAGAATATTTTTATGACTTCGAGGTTTGTCATGTTTGGAGGCTTAGATGAATGCTGGAAAGATACAATGAATAGGTTTATGAAAGGTCTCAATTCTGAAATCCAAGTTTTTCTCATCTTTAGAACTTACTACTCACTGTCGCACTTGTATTTGCTTGCTTGTAATGCTGAAAATCAACTTTTATCATCTAAAGATAAAAGCATGAAAAATCACCATCAACAATTTGTTGAATGCAATGCTGACGTCCCTTTGTCACAAGAAAAATGTGATAAAGAAGAGTTGTGTGATACTTTATCTTTTACTAAAACAGCACAACTACAAAGAGAGCACTCTTTTGTTTCTTGTCCTATGCCTAACATCTTGCAGGAGAGTGAGAAGAAGTCTGAAGGGGATGCCGCGCTACATGATGTAATAAGGGCTATAGATAATGATACTTGTGTGGCTTCTACTATATTCCATGAGAGTAAGAAAAATGAAACACATTGTGAGTCTCTCACCCCATTTCTGGTCATGCTGATTTGGAATTACCCATTGCTCACACTAGTATTTTGCAATCCTCCATAGAGCCTTCAGTGACTTTCGATTTGTCACAAACAACACCTTTTGCTTATGATTATAACAAGTTGTGTGCGCAAATTTCTTTAATCTCAAAAACGCAACTAGTGCATGGAGATCAAAATGTTGCTTTTGAGAACACACTTGTTGAGAATAGGCCTTTTCATTGCACTGATATTAATGGCAAAAAGTTTGAGTTCACACCTTCTTTGACTATATATTTTAGGTTATATTGAATTTGATGTTCCTCGTAACCTGAATTATTTGGAGAAGAAATTATCTCAAAATTACAGTTTGCAATATTTTGGCAACTTTTTTCATGGAGTTGATAAATATGATGACCTTGGATATTTTTTAGTATCTAAAGCATTCATATGTACTAATCTGAAATATCCCTTTGAAATGCAAAGACAGGATCAAACAACAATGACATGGTCTAACACTAACAATGCCTTGCAAAGTTTCTTTACTTTTGTGATCTATCAACAGGAGCAGCTCAGGGAACATGAGAAGTTGTTGTTGTGCCCTGGTTACATGTTCATCACTCATCCCAATATGACAACAAACAACTGTGGTAACCAGTGGATCCAACCAAGGACGGCTTGCTATATAGAAGGGGGAATGATGAGATCTTATATGTACTTGTTGTGCTGCATGACTGCGTCAAAATACCCCCATGGCCTCTAGTTTTTGCGATTTATAGAGGGCATGGTGGGGTGGCTGGTATTCCATCTGAACTTGAGTTGAGGACAACTCCAAATCGAGTGGGGGAGGATGATGAAATCACATACATACCTCCGTGGCCTCCACCTTTCATGATTTCAAGATGGTAAGGTGGAGTGGCTGTTTTGCAATCTAAACTTGAGTCGAGGATGACTCTAATTCAAGTGGAAGATGATGATGAGGACATCAACACCATCGATACGTCCTCCTCCCCTACAGCTACACATGTTCGGGTTACAGGTCCTATGACTCGCGCCCGTGCTCATCAACTTAATCATCAAGTAAGTTCATTCTTAAGATCATGTTCAACTTCTTTAGAACATGGAAATCTGTATACTCTTGTGTTGCTTAGGAACCAAGAAGAAAACCAATAAAGAGATGGAGTCACGCAGGCTGGATTCGAATCGCTAGACAGCACCAAATTCTAACGCCTGCCACAACTTCATACGGGCTTTCTTTTTGAGCGTTCAAGTACTTTCTAGAAAGATTATCAAGTCTACTTTCCAATGAATCTAGCCCTACCTTCATACGACATCGGAGTCAGTGCCAATCAATATTTTCTTACAAAAGGTGCTGCATCACCCCAACTTGGGCCATTGGCCCATGTATCAAGTTGAGCCCATTAGAGGCGCGCGCTGGGGTTCGAGGATGACCCTAGCACCCTCTGGTCGTCCTCCATCCTATTCAATGGCCTCAGTGGCCACCAAAAACACTTTGTTTTGATAGATTGAAGTTTAGCCACAGCTACTTCGCTTGCAGTACGTGTGTCGAGAAGACCGCCTGTTTTTTGCCATCAGAACCCCACCTTTTGTTGTTTTAGATTGAACTCATGTTTTTATCTAGCAATTCAGTGTTTATTCATCTTATTTTTGCTTGTTCTACGATTGCTTGCAGGACAAGTGCCTTCATGGCTGGTTGATTGCTCTCCACAAGTTCGCACTCACCCTTTGGAATTGGTGTATCGGTCGCTAAGGCGCAATGTCGTGGATAGTTGTAGTCAGGCCGTGAACATCATTTCCTTCCACCAATCATGATTACCATCTCCACAAAAAGATCGGGACCGAACCTCGCATCAAAGGAATACACAAAGCATAAGGAGGAGAGAGAGGCTGTGATGGATGCTTTCGAGCGGCTTCCTAGAGAAAAGCAAATACAAAAGGAAATCCTAAGCCGAAACCTTGTCAACAACCACAACCACAAGGGCCTAGGATCATATCCTTCCTCTATCAACATCATTGGCAACGAAGATGAGATCCTCACTTGGATAGTCTCGCTTATGGCGGATGACTATTATTGTGAGAAGTGTTGCCGTGATGGACACTGCTCCATAGATTGTCCCAAGGTAAGCGAGACTAAAATTATGCCTAACGCTAACCTTTTCCATGAAGACGTGCACTACAAGCTCTTTAGGAACAAAGATGGAAAGGTGAACGCAAAGCCGCTCGGACCGCCAAATGACAACCATACAATCAAGAAGATTTGGGTCCCCAAGGTGATCGTGGACCGAGAGAGGAAGCCTAAACTCTCTTGTGTTCCCAAGAAGAAGTGAAGGGACCAAGGTGGTGGACCGTGAAGTGAATTGAAGATTCTAGAAGTCCGCCACGTGAGATCGAGCTTCAACGTCAATCTACTCTTCAAGTAGGTTTTCTCTTGTACATAGTAGAGCACATTTCTTTTCTTGTCTTGCAAGATAGTTAAGACTCCTTCGTGGACTAGATGTTTGCACTATTATGCATCATATGTAAAAAGATAAAAGAAATAACAAAAAAATTAGTCAACGCCTAACCATCTTGAGATATTCATAAGCAAGGGGGAAGGGCCTGAGAAGGTGGTTTGGCTATCTCAAGGCAAAGCGATGGGCTTATGATGAACAAGCTTGAGATGGGCCAAACTTGGCGTTGAATAGGTTTCTTTATGCAATGTCCTTAATTTGCTTGTATCTACATGACATGCTTTAAATTTCTTAGCTAGCTTTTTGAGCATGTATTGCATATAGAAACCACGAAGGAGGCATTATCCCCAAAGAAAGTGACTACATTGGTCATATGGATTCACATATTTCTAAAAGCGATAACTAAAGAAATTGTGCGCTTCATGCCATCAAACCCTGTGTTCTCGCTTGGGTTTTATTGCTTGATCTTATTGTGATTTGCAAAAACTAAACCTTTCGAGGGTTATCTATTTGCAAAGAAGTGTTTGAGAGTTCTTTTTCTAGACAAGTGTGGTGTTTATTTGGATCTTTCGCGAGGGCACTTGAATTCGAGAAAGAAATTCCTTGATTTTGCAATTCTTTGAGGTCACCAGACATTCCGGCGCTTTCACTGGAAAGCCCGGTGACTGAAAGAGGAAGCGGGTGCTTCCCTGAAATCAGAATTCTCCAGACACCGGACAGTCCAAACTTTTTAAGTCACCTGACAAATTATTTGAACCGGACAGTCCAGTGATCATCTGGTTCGGGGAAATCTCGGCCATCCATCCCGTTCCAATTCAATCTCGGCCGTAGATTTGGTTTAATATATCTGCACATGTGTCTTTGATTTTCTCAAACCATTCATATGCCTCTTGCCGACCGCCACCAACTCAGCCGCCTCGTCGTTGCCTCCGCCATGCCCTAGCCGTCTGCCTCCAGTCTTCGCCGCGCTGCCGCTCCTCACCGACTCCTGCTACTGCTCGCGCCGCCCTCCCGCTCCCGCGCGGCGCCCGTGCTGCCCTAGCCTCCTGCAACCGCACGCCATCGCCCGTGCCTGCGCCGCGCTGTGCCGCTTCGCTGCCGCGCCACCGCGGTAACTAGCCGCACCACCACCTGTGTTTCTCCATCTGCCGCCGCCCAAGTTCATAGTTCTCACCGACGAGCTCTTCATGATCTTTGCCTTTCGCGTTCACTATAAAAACCCTCGGTAGAGTTTTGCGTCTCTAGCGATCAAACAAGTTTTCGGCATTTGTTTCGGCGGCTTCCGGCACTTCTACACTGGGGTATCGCTTCTTCCATTCCTCATTCATCGGAAATGCCTCGCATGCTCTAGAGTTCATTAATTGCAGAAATTGGTAGAATTTTATAAAAGTCAATCTTTTACTGACAATTGACATATTAATTGACAATTCTTGTACTTAGTGCCATATGGAGGTTATCTCTTTTGATATGGCATTGAGTTCTCCTGTCTCTAGTGTCACAATTTGGTTGCATAACTATTATTTGGATTGTGGCATTAGTTCGTCGATATCACCATTTATCTTATTTGTTTTATTTGATCGGTGATATATCCTTGTTCTACCGCTATGATATCTTTGTATGTCACTTAATTGCATTGCTTACAACCTATATTTATTCCTACGTGGTGTAGTGACAGTCTGGGCAGTGGTTCAGGTCAGCGGATAGTGGCAGTGTCAGAGTTCTCAGCGGCAGTCCAGAACCTTCTTGGACGGGTTAAGAGCCAAGCTCTTAATCCTATCTTTTGTGGTCAGCTGGTCAGTTGAGCTTCAGAGACCATTTTTTTAGTGACAGTTGATAGTATGGGCTGTCAGAGATCTTTTGCAGATGAGAAGGGAAAGGGCAAGGCCATAGAGCCTGAGAAGAAGAAGCAGCAGAGGATAGTGACCCCGAGTGAGATCGTGCGTTGGTAGCAGCGGATGTTGATGTGCCTCCTCATAGGAGGAGTGGAGCTCTAAGGATTGGAGGTGTAGCGAGACAGGGGAGCTGAGGAGGTCGACCCGTCAAAGAGTGGCGACCACACCCTTGGTAGCTGAGGTGCAGCCACGGAGAGCTCCTGCCAGTAGGCAGTCGAGAACCGCGGAGGGAGAGGTAGCCCAGAGAGCATGATAGCCAAGGTCACAGAGGTGCCCTCTCCAGAGGACTAGGGTCTGCAGTGTGTGCATCGGTAAAGCTGAGAGAGCTCGTCGGGCCATGGCTAGGATAGCCGAGGAGGAGATTGATCTATTAAAGGTCAAGTGCCCAGCCATGAAGGCCAAGAGGAGAGTTGATTTCACTGTTTGGGTCCCCACCGAGCGACATGCACATGCTGGACAGTTCTAGACAGTACTTCAGTGAAAGATTTATGATACTCTCAGGAGACAACTTGCCACTAAGGGCAAGAGCTCAGTGTTTGCTACTCATCGCCATTGTTCATTTGAGGCACTGAGCAGGGGAGCTGGGACCGATACGGATGAGCATATTACCTATCTACCTGGTTTGTTTGATCTTGTGACCCAGTCCCTAAGGTTTAATGAGGAGGTGGTACTTCAGTTCTATGCCTCTTTATGGATCTCTCCAGACCGCTCACAGCTTTGGTTCATATACAGAGGGGGGCCACACCGGTTTGAGCGATCCGATGTCATTGCTGCTATGGAGTTTCTATCTTTGGAGACACGGATCCATGCACTGGCCCATCCGGATTTCTTGTCACCATATCGACCTTTCGGAGGGATGGAGTCGAGTGACAAGAGAATGAGTATTGCGTACCCACCACCTCATGGGGAGCATTACTCAAGGCACCCTCAGAGGCTTACGCATGAGGCTCGTGTTTTGAGAGGCTTGCGGGGCAGGACGTTAGCCCCGAGAGCTGGCTACAGAGAGAGGGTGATCATTCTACACCAGTGGCTGCTATGCTTTCTGCTAAGGCAAGAGAACTTTTGATCTAACAGACTTCTGCTAGCACAGATGGAGGATGTAATCTATGAGGGGATTGGAGCACGTCAGCAACCTTTTGCCTCGTACATATGTTGCTGAGGAGAGCTGGAGTGATGATTGAGGCGGAGTATGCTGAGTTGCCAGAGATCACAGCTGCTTTCAGTCCAGCAGAGCCATCCGACTCTAGGGTTCTTCGCGTATCTGCTTCTTAGACTACCCCTATATGAGAGGAGACCACAACCCTTGATGTGTTTGAGCTGGAGACTAAGGCTCCAGAGGGAGCACAGCCAGGGGTTGAGAGCACTGAGGCTCCAGGTCATCGAGACTCATACCTCTCGTGCCACACTTGACCCTGCTCTTGCTGCCCGATTGGATGCTATTCAGGTAGAACAGGCTGAGCAAAGGAGATTCAAGCAGGAGCTGGAGGAGAAGATTCATCATGAGAGGGTCGAGTTCAAGGAGAGGATCCGACTCGAGCACCTCCAGATTGAGGAGAGGCTCCGAATGGAGAGGGAGCTAGCAGAGGAGAGGAAACGGTAGGATAGGGAGTTCCATGATATGTGTGCCGTTTTAGAGTGATTGCATCTTATCTCCAGGGGATCGGTATGCCACCATTGCCTGTGTTCCTGACGACCACACTACCGGGGTCCCTGCCCTCGCAGCTACAGCCTACAGCTCCTCAGCCACAGTACTCATCGGTGCCAGCATTCACAACACAGCTACAGCAACAGCAGCCTAGCTTCAACATCTTGCTCACTGCTCTGTTATCGCTGTTTGTACCATTTGGAGCAGCCAGCACAGCAGCGACTACTGGAGGAGTCAGTGTGCCAGTTACTTCTTCTCAGTTCTCTCTGGTTTCCTCATTCTCTATGTCGCCACTAGTCGAGCCTAGATTTTAGTGCCGGCATTAGAGACTGAGACAGCAGTGGAAAGTTCTTTGCTTGCTCCGAGAGTTCTCTCTTTTTTGAGGCTACCATTGCTGAGTCAGTTTTGTCAAAACCATTGTCAAAGGTTTTAGAGGTAGAGCCCACAGCCACCACAGCCGAGTAGCCCAGTGTTTCTAATGCAGCTATCCTCGTTGAGATCGGATATTCTACAGAGGAGGCAGCTCAAGCCCTTGCCAGTGCAGATCAGCCAGCTTCAATTCATGGAAAGAAGCCTTTCCCGATGTCTTCTTTCGGTTTGAGTGCCTTTGATAATATTGATCAACCGAGAGATAAGTAAGCAGCAGTACTAGTCGAGCCAGCATGAGAGGAGCAGCCACTAGCAGTCACTGCATCCGACTCTCTAGCCGTGCCTACAGAGGCCTAGATCCCCCTAGTTCTAGAGTGTTGGGAGTGTGTCGTGTGGTTGTAGCGCTTTTGAGTGGCTAGCTGTCTAGGGGAGGCCGTGGATGGGTAGTTAGGGCTTTGGATCTTATTTGGCAGATTTCTTGACTCTTCTACGACATTTTGATGAGCTCGTGTTCTATTTGATCTTTTTAAGCTCATTGAGATTCACTTGGTTTCTAGACTAACCCCTGTGATTCATTGTGCATGATTCCCTGAGTTGTGATTATCTTGTAGGTTCTCTTGTGCATTGCGCTTTTTATTATATCTACTGTGCACTAACCTTTGTCTATCCAACGTCTCTCTTCTCTATTTGCTTCCTCAATGCTATCTTTTTGTATGATTAGATGACAAAAGAGGAGAGAGAGAGTCCTCACAATAGGAGAGAGAACGTTTTCAATGGAAGACAAAGGTGGACAAGTCATGCAAACTTCTAGGGGTGTCATCAAGGTAAGGGGCTAAGTTTTTCGTCGAGATGTGCTTCTTTCTTTATCTTATATCATCTCATTTGAAATTTGGCTGTGAGTACTATGGTTACCATTAATTATCAAAAAGGGGGATATTGTAAGCTTCATGACCTCCTAAAAGGTATGAATTGATTTTGATGATTGAATTAACACCATAGATAACGGTTGTGATTGTAGGTACCAGTCCGCTAATCTCTACAACATGGTGAGTTTCCTCGATGTATGACAAAGGAGGATCCCAAGAAGAGAAGTTCCAGGCGTTGGAGGACAACGCTAAGTACTAGCTACGGAGTCCATAGGAATGCCGATACTATTAAGGGGGGTCAAGTCATTCGTCTCCTGTCATACAAGTTTTAGAGGGTGTGAATGCTCCTTAGTTACCTCAGAAAGCACTGAAGATGGCAGAGGGAGCAATGGTAGAGGGAGAAAAGTTGAAGACCGAGGCTCAAGTTTAGCTGAAGTTGCAATCACTAGATAGTCTAGTGAGGTCACTGAACAGTCCGGTGAGCCCTAGAGGAGCCAGTCCAGAGAGAGGTGCTCTCTAGAGTCAAGGTGAGGAGGTCACCGGACAGTTCGATGGTGCAATAATTGGATAGTCTGATGAGCCAGAAGCTGAAGTCCAGAAGAGGTGTCTCTGGAAGTTCAAAAGAAAAAGTTACCGGACAGTCCAGTGAAGATATGCAATGGATAGTTCGGTGTCATATGGAATGGATTGCAGAGAGGGAGTTTCTCTGATCTGCGAGAAGACAAGTCACCGGACAGTCCGGTAGGAGTAGTCATCGGACAGTCTGATGTCATATGGAATGGATCCTAGAGAGGGTGTTTCCTTGGACTGCGAGTTGACAAGTCACCAGACAGTCCGATGGGAGCAGTCACCGGACAGTCAGGTGATTGGATAAAGCAGGCAGCTTTATGACATCACGTGCCAGGTGTCTGAGGTCTAAATTGCTGGAGCAAACATCTGAGAGGTCAAGGGTCACCATCAAGAGAGCACAAGAAAAGATTGGAGACCTTTGGTGTTAGTTGGAGAGTGATAGGGAGTATTCATACACTTGTAGAGCTTGTGAGGCTTAAGAGGAGTGATCTTTGCCTATTACTCTTGGTCTTGGCAGCCTAGACTAGCTAAGAGTCGGTATTCGAGCTTCTGAGGAGATTGTGGAAGATGACACTAAGTCTGTGCGCGGTTTCGGGTCCCCCGCTCGAAAAGGACATCAAGAGTCAGCGCCCGAGCCTTCGAGGCTTGCTCTAGCGCTTGGGTATTATGTGTGATAGCCGAGGCGCCATTATCTTCAATTCAGGAGTGAAGCGTACCCTTGTGAGCATCGTTCTGAAAACCGCGGGAGGAACCAAAACTTTGGTGGGAGTGGTTTAACGAGGATTAGGGGAAGGCGCCTACCTTTTGAGACCTCAGAAAAAATTGCTGAGCATTCTTTTTACTCTCTCTCTTTACTTTGCACATTTCCATATTGTTGAGTAGAGTTAATAGGTTGCTTTGTGATTACTCTTGGTGGCTATCATGCTAGTGTTTGCTTGTTGTCTTTACTTTCCACCTGCATTGTTGGGGTTTTGGCCTACTAGAATTGCTTTTGTTGCTCTTGTCGTTGTTAAGTCTCATAGTCTTAGTTTATAGCAAATTTAGTCCTATAAGTCCACCGATTCACCTCCTCCTTTTCAGTGTCTTTGATCCTTACAACAGTTCAAGACACATGAGAACATTTTGTTGGGGCCTGACTTTGTACTCATCACTCATCCCAATATGACCATAAGTAACTTTGCCGACCACTGGATCAAGTCGAGGACGACTTGCTACAAAGAAGGAGAGAATGATGAGATCTTAAATGTCTTTGCTGCGCCACTTGACTCCATCAGAATACCCTCGTGGCTGCCACCATTCATGATTTCTAGAGGGCACGGTGGAGTGACAATTCTGCAATTTGGACTTGAGTCGAGAACAACTCCAAATCAAGTATGGCAGGATGATGAGATCACATATATACCCTCGTGGCCTCCACCTTTCATGAGTTCACGAGGGCATGATGGAGTGGCGGTTTTGCAACTGAACTTGAGTCGAGGACAACTCTAATTCAAATGGGGAGGATGATGTGGACATCATACCTTTTGATGAGGACTTCAAAGGAAATATTCACACAAGATGAATTCAAACTACAGAACAGTACAAACTTGCAACAGAAGCCAAGACTTCATATGGAATCTAGTTTGGGTGTTTAAGTACATTCTGGAAAGTTCATGAAGTTTACTTTCGAATGAATCCAGTCCCACCTTTATAGCTTATTGGAGTCAGCACCAATCGCCATTTTAATATAAAAAGTGTTGCATCACTCCAACTTGGGCCGTTGGCCCGTGTATTAAGTTGAGCCTATTAGAGGCGCGTCCTAGGGATTGATGACGACCCCAGCACCCCCAGTTCGTCCTCCACCCTATTTAAAAGTCCAGCGCTACCAAGAATACTAGGGTTTTCTTTTGTTATAGTTTAGCTCTTGTGCAAACTTTTTGATCTTCAGTTGTGTTCAACGACCACTTGTCAGGGAGCTTTTGAGAACCCCACATTTGAGAGATTTCAGTTATCCTATATTGTTCTTGCTTGTTCTTCAATTGCTTGCAAGAATTGATCTTTGTGATCAGGTTGATCTTGCTGTCCAGCACAATCAATAATCATTCGGAGTTGGTGCTGTGATTGCCAAGGCGCACACGACCTGTTCGTTTGTAGTCAGATTGTGAGGGTCGACTCTACCAAATCGATAGTTATCACCTCACCGAAAGATCGAACACCTCAACCCCAAATCAATACCGATCCCTAGAGGTAAGCAGCTATCGCTCCAAACCTGACAGACATATAAGATATGGCTGCTGCCATCTCCAACTGAGTGTGCTGCGACCTCTCATGAAACTATCTGTCCTGACGCCTCCTCTACTCAGTAATCTCTCTCTACATCCTTAGCCTCTTCTCAATCAGGAGGTGCTCGAGTCGGATCCTTCCCTCGAACTCGGCCCTCTCACTTCTGATCCTCTTCTCAGACTCCTACCTAAATATCCTCTGCTTAGTCGGCTCTGCCTGAATAGCATCAATGCTGGCAGCTAGTGCAAGGTCAATAGAAGCTTGAGAGGTAGGTGTCTCGGCCTGACTTGGAGCGTCTATACTCCCTACCCCAAGCTGTACTCCCTCCAAGGCCTCAGCCTTATACTCGAACTCCTCAGGGGCTATGGTCTCCATGATGTGTATGTGGTTCCCGATCTTCTATCAAGTTAGGTAAATTTTCGATATGGTGGAGATTCGGCACACAATAGATATGGCCTCAAATAAACACGATTCAAACCTCGTAATCGCAGCACCACTTCTCCTATGATTATCAACCATGCAACACATGATTAACCTGGTCAAGAAGGCTAATCCCAGCCTGTGAATTAAAAAACACAACCAAGAACAAAGAAGAACGCAACTCAGTTGAGAAATTTAAATTAAACTCACGAAGTTAGAATACAATAAACAGTCTAGCGACGAAACTATTTGATAACAGACTAATCTAAGTAAGTTAGGACATCCTTAGGGAAAACTATAATACTAATAGGCCTATAAAAGATACACAACCCAACAGTCAAAAGATGGTGTCACATCACCCTGACAGATTCTAAACAATGTATTGCTTAAGTGATTCCTTGAGATCTAGGAAGTATTTTGGCATGGGATGAGATCAATACTAATTTAAAGAGCGTTGTGTGTATCAAAAGGAGCGATGTCCTCATCATCCTGCTCTTCTTGTTTTGGAGCCGTCCTCAACTTAAGTTAATTGTCAGAAACTTAGACTCCAGCAAGGCCTAAAACAAGTTTGAAAGGTGGAGGCCACGGGGGTATTTGAATGGCATTACTTAGCGGCTCAAATATCCTCATAATCTCATCAACATCATTAGCCTTTTCATGTAGCAACATAGTGATAGAATTATATTTGTTTTTTATAACAAAATAGTGCTCTTCCTTAGCCTCGCGGAGCCCTCATGAATGTTTTGCAATTGACACCATGTTTCATGTGCGGTGGATGATGCATTGATCCTAAAGAAAACATTTTTGGTTATGCAACCAAAAAAGGCATTCTTGACCTTTACATTAAATTTAATGAAGATAGGATCAACTCACTCATTGTAGGGTTTTGAATTACGAGCCATGCTTTCCAATCAATTGATTCTAGGTAAAGATGCATACAAGCATTCCAATATGATTAACAGTCCTCATCAAACACGGGTGCATATTTCATCCCGTTCGACATCTTTAGTCAAGGCAGTGAAGCCCAAAATTAGCACTTAGCTCTGATACCGCTTGTAATAATCAAGGATACTGAAAAGGGAGTTCAATCGGTGAACTTATGAAACTTGTTTTTGCTACAGAGTCAAACTATGAGACTTGAAACTCAAACTATGAGACTTGATCACGAACAAAAACAACCTAAGCAATTCTAATAGACCAAGATCCATAACAATGTTAGTGAGATGAGATAAACAACAAGCAAGCACTATCACGATAGCTACCAAAAAAATCACAAAGAACCCTGTAACTCTACTCAACATGTATGAAATGTGAAAAGTGAAGAGAATCAAAAAAATGCTCAGTGATTTTTCTTGAGATCTCAGAAGATTGGCGCCTCCCCTAATCTTTGTTAGACCACTTCCGTCAGAGTATTGGTCCCTCCCGTCATCCAAGAACGGTGCTCTTTAGGGAACGCTTCAGTTTCAGAGTGAAGTCAACGGCGATTCAGACTGTAGTGAACAATGTAGAGGAAGCCTCCAAGGCTTGAGCTCTCACTCTTGGTGTCCCTTTCAAGCGGAGGATCCGTAACCGAGTACAAACTTGACGTTATCTTTCACAATCTCCTCGAAATCTTGATCACCGACTACGAGTCGGTCTAGATTGCCAAACCAAGAGTAACAAGCCAAGATCACTCCTGTCAAAGCCTCACAAGCTTTAGAATTGTATGAATGTTCTTGCTACTCTCCTACCAGCACAAAAGGTCTCCAATCTTGAGTTGTCTCTCTTCTTCATGTCCCTTGGCCTCTCACGAGTTTCTCCAGCAATTCAAACCTCATGCACCTTTAAAAACGTCCTCCTCCACTGTTTAAATATGCTCTAAGCATAGAAATAACGGTTGGTACGTTATGTCACAAAGCTGTCTACTTTATCTAGTCACCGGACTATTTGGTGACTCTTCACTCCGGATTGTCCGGTGTGTCACTGAACTGTTTGATGACTCCATATCTCTACAGACTAGGAAAGTACCTTCTCTGGAATTCATTCTATATGACACCAGACTATCTGATGCATACCTTCACCGGACTGTCTACTCACTATCGCTTTTGGACTTCTAGAGACAACCCTTCCGGACTTCATTTACAGGGACACCTTACTGTCTGGTCACTAACTCACAAGACTGTTCGATGACTTCTTCACTTCTGCTTCGGAAAGCATCTCTTCTAGACTCTGATCTTTTGGGTCACCGAACCTCACTAAACTGTTCGGTGACTGCTTTTGAAGTTGAATCTAAGTCATTATCTTGAACCTTGACTTCGGCTTTAACCACTTTGCTTTTTCTGCCATCTCAAGTGCTTTCTGAGGCAACTAAGAGCATCCATACCCCTCTTAACATAACCGGTGACCCTATGAACTATCTAGCTAGTTCTTAGCTTTGATCCGCCATCACCCGACATTCTTTGGATTCAAGTCATTCTTGTCATTCATCGAGGAAACCCATCATGTTGATGTAGAGTTACTGGGGTGGTAGCTACAATCATACACATTAACTTTGGTGTTCACTCAATCACTAAAATTCATTCATAATTTTTAGAAGATTTTAAAGTTCATGAAGCTAACATCTCGACATCCTCAATCTTGGTCTTGAGGCCCAAACCTTTGATCTCCACAACTACAACATGCACAAAAGAATATACATCGTTAACCTTTTTATGTGGTTGCATGTTAATTGAGTCATACCTGTTTTTAACACATAGTAACACTCTTCCTTAGCTTCGGCGGAGTCCTCATATATATTTTGCAATTGGAGCCATACGTCATGAGCAGTGAGTGATGCATTAATTCTAGAGAAAACAGCTTTAGAGAAGTATTCAAAAATAACATTTTTGACATTAGCATTGAATTTAATAAAGATGGGATCAAGTTGCTCATTAGTATTTGTAGCGTTTTATGTTATACTCCATGCTTTTCCCATCGATCGGCTTGAGGTAGGCTTGCATGCGAGTCTTTCAATACGAGTAATTATTCTCATCGAATATGGATGGATGTTTCATCTCGTTCGGCATTTTTACTCAAAGTGATGCGATCGATAATAAACATTTAGCTCTAATACTGCTTGCAAAGATCAAGAATATTGAAAAGGGGGTCAAATCGATGTGGTTTGTTGTAACTCAAATTTCACTACAATCTAGAGCTAAGTGACTTGATAGACCAAGTTTCCTATTATGATAGTGAAAGGTAAACTAGCCACAAAGAGAACAAAAGAATAACCTATCAAACTACTATCACACTGGTCAACAAAAGTAAATACGGAATATAAAGAGCGTGAAAAAGAACCGCTACAACGCCTAACTGCCCTGTACCAACGAATACTTTGTAACGCAATTCATTAGTGTCGCAGGCTGTTCCAACTCGGTCCAGCCCTCCCACAAAAGGCCTGCAAGGCTGCCCCCTTGACCCATGTTCTTGCCATTTTTTCTCCCTCTGTTCGTGCCCACAAGGCAGGCACTCTCTGTGTCCTAGGTTTGGTGAGTGGTGACGGAGGGGAGGGGTTCTCCCTGAGCTCCACGGTTCGGGCGCCGGCGACGACCTTGACACGAGGCTCTCTCTCTCTCTCTCTCTCTCTCTCTCTCTCTCTCTCAGATCTGGCAACATGGAGGGGTGTGGTGGATCCGACGATGGCGTCGAGGCCTTGTAGTTCTTGGACGATGCTGCTGGCTGCAAGTGGGGTGGATCAACTCGGCAGCAGGTACTCGACCTCGATGCATCAATAGATCAAGCGGGCGACCTGCATCTATGAGGGTATAAGTGTTGGTGTACCTTACACCGAGCAGAGGTGAGTACTGAGGAGTTGATGGCTGGATCTTTCAGATATACCTATCTCTTATCTTTCTGTGTAGGCAGTCTCTAGGGTGCCCTGAATCAGGTCTCCCCTCCATAGGACCATTTTTCCTGAGTTATTCTCCATCAAATCCTGCCATCTTTTATACATTCAAATATGTATTTAGCTCCCATGCGCATTTGAATGGGAATTGAGCACGAATGCATGTAGTTGTGGGTATCATTTATATTAAGATCTCTCTGTTTTTCAGGACACAGGTTCAACAGGATTTCCTGCATCAAAATTGATTTATTAGCTGGGTGTTGCATACAGTACAGCTACTACCTTATTTTTCTAGTTGGGTTAATCAGAAATATGCATTTACAATTTTGCCGTTTCAGAAATATGCCCTTGAACTTCTAGTAATCGGCCTGGTGCCATTATTATTCTGCCGAAATTGGAAATATGCCCATATGGGCATTTTTTTCAATTGAAACTTTTTCATTTTAAAAAAAATGCCCATATGGGCATATTTCCAGTTTCAGCAGAATAATAATGGCACCAGACTGATTATTAGAAGTTCAAGGGCATAATTTTGAAACGGTAAAAGTTCAAGGGCATATTTCCTATTGTCCCTATTTTTTTCTATCTGTATCAACTACGAAAGGAGCAGACAATTGAACAGGCCTGCATGAAAAGGTGCAAACATTATACTTCAGTGTTCAGTTCAATAATTAGAGATATGGAAACCATTCCTTGTTTGCGAAAATCATCTGGAACTCTTGCTAGCGAATTTTGTTTATGCAAAATCATTACTTGTGTCTGTCAAGCAGTTCGCTTACTGAAAAATGACAAAGTCTCTTGCAGTCATTCAAGCATAAGCTAAGGGAGCTCACTTGTATTCGCCGATCTCATAATTAGTAAGAATCAGTTCTCCTCATGTAGCTGTAAGAATCGGATTTTTGTAAGTCAGTTTCTTGTAATAAAACATAGTGCTAACCTAACTTGATATAAGGATAAAGTGGCATTCTTTCCTTCTCATCGTATGAAGCAAAGATCTACAACATTTGTGCAGGTACCTCATGCATGTTTAGTGCTCCTAATATTATTTATTTAGGACAAACAGCGTTAACAAATTGTTCTTAAATCATTTGTCAATTTTTGTTCAAGTATGGCATTAACGTGACATCAATACATTTGCCTGCTTTCTGCTGCTGCTCAAATGTCGTGCTTAACTGTGATATGTTCTTCCCCACTTCTCTTTATGTTCAAATGTGTTTGTCTTCAACAAAAAATGCTCGTTCTGATTTCTGCTGCTGGTCAAATTTTAATTCTACGTTACATGTCATGCTGTAATGCTAAGAAAATATTAACAGTTTGTGATATTATGATCCATTTCTTCTACGCTTTGTAAGCATGTATTTCAGGGGCTTACTTCCTAATAATATTACTACCACATTGTAGGTTGTCAATATATTCTTTTTCAAACCAAGGAACATGGAGGTGCAAAAGCTTGGAGACGTGAGAAGGCATATTAGAGCAGTGAATGTATTCATATATTTTTAGCAAGATAATTCATGTATAATATAAAATTGTTCATATATGATGTAAAATATTGTTAGGTGATTGATCGATCAATCAAATAAAAAAAGTTTTCATCAGAATCGATTTTTTATTTTGAATTGCTTGAATTTGGTCAAACTGAATGAAATTACTTGAATTGAATTTGAAAATATTGCCATCATGCAAATAAAAACCTGCCTACCTCATTCTCACATTTACCAACATATAGAAGTGTTGCTATCATTCGTGCCAAATGCAACGATTTTGTCACAATTACTAACGCTTACATATACGTTGTAAACTTGCAACAGATAGTACATGCGTTGGTGTAGATCCTATCAACGCTTATATGAACTTTCAGCAACATATATAAACGTTGCAAAAAAGGGTGTTACTCTTGTAGTGAATGCTCAGTGATTTTTCCTGAAGCCTCGGAAGGTTGGTGTCTTCCTCTAATACTCGTTGGGCCACTACCGTCAGAGACTTAGTCACTCTCGATGTTTCAAAAACGGTGCTCTCTAAGGTATGCTTCACTCTCGAAGTAAAGTCACCGGTGGTTTCGGCTATAGCGAACAATACCCACTCATAAGAGCAAGCCTCTAAAGCTCGAGCACCTCCTCTTAGTGTCTATTTCAAGTAGGAGTCCAAAACTGCTCACAAATTCGGCGTCGTCTCAAACCTCACAAAGCTCTAGATGTGTATAAATGCTACTAAGTACTCTTCTATTATGAAAGTGCATCTACGATCCCTTGTGGATTTTGAAATGAATTGTGACAAACAATGAAAGTATTTGATGGTATTTTGTGAGTATGTGTGCAGGGACAAAGTCTACGAATGATTATTGCGTCCCAAAAAGGAAGAAAAAAGTGTTGGCTCCTTGACTCTGATGTTTTTAGTATTTATATCTTTCTTAGTCATAAGACCGTCGTACTATGAAGAGAGGTTCAGTATTTTCTGTCGTGAAATTGGTGAAGTGCTCAAACTTTTTCTTTTCATCTTGATCCTAATCATTTGTGTTTGGTCACTAGCTCCGAACTTGTCCGGTTTCTCGGACACCTGTCCGCCTAGTGACCGGATTCCAAAGAGGAACACGCAGTCACTTGGACTTATCCGGGTGTCCGAACTTGTTTGGCCCCGAACATGTCTGGCCTAGCTGCAGAATCCAGAAAGTTGTCCCTCTGACAGAGCCGGACTAGTCCGCTCCTACGGACTAGTCCGGGCCCGGACTTGTCTGTTAAGGCCTGCGGACTCCAGAGTTGGAGCACCCCGTTATTCTCCGGACTTGTCCGCTGAGTGGACAGACTCTAGAGCGGTTACACCGCGGCCTGACCAGACTTGTCCGCTCGGCCGGTCTAATATGCTAGCGAACTTGTCCGTACCTTCTGCGGACTCCAAAGAGATCATGTTACCATTGAACCCGATGTTCAGACTTGTCCGGACCTCCGAACTAGTCCGCTCCTGGTATTTTTGGAAGGTCATATTTTATTGATCTACATAATCCCCCTTCCCCCCACGTCTTAGGGTTACCAAAAAAGCATTCACATCTTTTCGAATTACGCTCTGAGACCCTCTGAGATCCACCTCTCCTCCTCCACTTGTTCTTTATTGAATCCCCTAGGGTTTTGATTTCAGGAAGAGGAGATTGTGATTTCTTCATCTCTTGATTCATTTTGAGCACTTGATCTTTTCATTGCAGGACTTGCAGGGCTTATTACTTACTCTTGGAGTTCATCTCCTAGACGGCTAGGTGTTGCCCGGAATTCATCAAGGACATTGTGGTGAGATCCGAGAGGTTTGTATCACCCATCTTGATCTAGTGAAAACCAAGTTAATCCTTGTGGTCACATGGAGAGGTTAAGGGTTGACTGCAACCTAGTCCTTTGTGGACCCCTCAACGAAGACGTAGGCTTCTTTGTGGAGCTGAACTTCGGTCAAAAATCTCTGTGTCTTTTGTCTCCGTTTGTTTTTTAGTTTGATTTTTTTTTCGCTGCGATTAGCAGACTTATCCGCAAGGACCGGACTTGTCCACTATCGGACAAGTCCGACTGACCGGACTAGTCCGCCCTCTGTTTTCCAATCAAATTGTTTTTAAGTGTCGTTTTTCAGGTCATTGCCTATTCACCCCCCTCTAGGCAACTTTCAATTAGTATCGGAGCAAGAACTCTCTTTTTAATAGCTTAACACTAGGAGAGTTAAAGATGTCGACTGAGAAGATCGGTGATTCATCCTCATGCAAGGAGAACTACACCAACTTCCAATTCGACTACAACGAGCTAAAGACTGAGTTGAAGATTGGGCATGCCTCGGGGAAAATTTTCATCTTCGATGGAACTTTCTACGAGCACTGGAAGTTTCGGATGATCACCTACCTCGAGTCGATGGGGTCACAAATCTTGAAGATTGTGAAGAAAGGCTTCACTTTTGAGAATGAAGAAGAACCTACTCAAAAGTATGAAGTCAACATGCACCGCAACGCTCAAGCTACCTCCGTGATCATTTTGGCACTAAGCCCAAATGAGTACACCAAGGTGATGGGGATAAGAAATGCCCACAAGATTTGGAAGAAGCTCGAGATCATCAATGAAGGGACGGACACCGTCAAGGAAGGTAGAGAAGATCTCATAAGAGGACAATATAACTTGTTTATTAGGAAGAAGAATGAAGAATCTCAAGAAGTACATGACCGTCTCATAGAGATCGTCAACAAAAGAAGAGCTCTTGGAGTGAAGCTTGAAGATATCAAAATCAACAAAAGGTTACTTCAAGCCCTTCAACCCTAGAACTCACATTTGTGTACTCTTATTAGAGAGAAGGAAAACTTCAAAAACTTCACCACGGATGACGTACTCGGACAACTTTTGCTCAATAAGATCAAGATGAAGAAGCAAGAAGGGTCAACTCACTAATCGGCAACACCACTTCTGAAGAAAAAAGCATAGCCCTCAAAGCTAAAGGGAAGAAGGTGTATCTTCGAAGCTCAAGCGAAGAAGAAAGTGATGATGAAGAGTTCGCGTTGCTCATGAAGAAGTTTAAGAAGTTTGTGAAGAAAGGCGGCTTCCACAAGAAGAACTTCAACAAAGGTAAAACTAGAAAATCTAAGAGAACTTGTTATAAATGTGGAGAGGAAGGTCATTTTATTGCAGAGTGCCCTAACGCCAAGGACAAAGATGAAAAGGGGAAGAAGAGTAATAAGGAGTACAAGAAGAGCAAGGGCAAGAAGTACAACAAACAAGTCCACATAGGACAAGAATGGGACTCTGACTCCGACACCGATGAAGGTGGCATTGCTACATTGGCGATAGGCGTCACTCCAACAAACACCTCTCTCTTTGGAAGCTTGAGTGATGAAGAAGAAGCTGCACCCACTTGTCTCATGGCAAAAGGGTCAAAGGTATTAAAACCTAAACTTGACTCTAGCGATAGTGAAGATGATGATGAGGTGCCTAGCTTGCTTGAATTAATGAATATACTTGAGAAGCAAAGAAAAGAAATTGAGAGGCAAGAGAATATTCTTGAGAAGCAAGAAAACTTGCTCATTCTTGAGAAGAAAAGAAACCTTGATTTTGATAATGTCCTAGCCCTTGAGAGGAAGAAAGTGGATGAATTAACTAAAGCTTTGGCTGAAGTTAATTATGCTAGCGAAACCTTTAGATTCGCCAATGATGCACTTCAAGAGGAGTTTAACACCTTAAAAAACTCTGTTCTTCTCTTAAAGTGCAAGTTAGCGAACTTAAAGGAGAAGCATCTTCCTTGAAAGAAGCGTCTTGCCCTCCTTCGGTTGCTATTTGTGACTGGTGCAAAGATGTGGAGGTTGAGAAGTTGATTGAAAACGAGAAGATTATTGTACAACTTCTAGAACAAGTCAAGACTCTCAATGCTCAAGCTCAACAAAACAAGATCTCCATTGAGCAAGAAAAAGCCAAGTACGCAAGAGGAGTGTACATGAACACTAGACGCCCACATGTCAAGGATGGCATTGGATATGAGAAAGGTAAGAGTCACAATGCAAGAGAGAACAAGGACGGCAAGGAATTTGTGAAGTTCACCAAAGGAGGAAGTTACAAGTCCAAGAATGAAGCTTCTCCAACACCTCCTCCAAAGAACACTAACACTCTTCATTGTGCTAAACTCTTCCATGATTTTGATGCTTCTTATGTACTAACCAAGAATGCTTTTGGTAGGGTCATTGCTAGATATGTTGGGCCACGCCACAAGAACACCAAGTCTTGTGTGTGGGTGCCAAAATCTCTTGTTACTAACGTGAAAGGACCCAAACAAATTTAGGTACCTAAAAACAAAGTCTAATCTATTTTGTGGGAATACTCCTCCGGTGAAAGAAGTTGGGTGATTGACAGTGGCTGCACCAATCATATAACCGGGGAGGAGAAGATGTTCTCATTTATTGAAGAGGACAAAGCTCAAGATGACAGCGTCACCTTCGGGGATGACAAAAAGGGAAAAGTAATTGGTCTTGGAAAAATTGCTATTTCCAATGACTATCCATTACGAATGTTCTTTTAGTTGAATCTTTGAGGTACAATTTGTTATCCGTGTCACAATTGTGTGAAATGGGTTACAATTGCTTGTTCACCAATCATGATGTGACCATCTACAAAAGAGGAAGTTGTACCGTGGCATTCAAAGGCTAATTGAAGGGAAAACTTAATCTAATATATTTCTATACTAATGAAGTAGTCCCAGATACGTGTCTTGTTGCCAAGTCAACATTGGGTTGGTTGTGGTATCGCCGCCTAGCCCATGTTGGCATGAGGAACCTTCACAAACTCCAAAAAGAGGGTCACATCATAGGACTAACGAATGTTTGCTTTGAGAAAGATAAAATTTGCAGTGCATGTCAAGCCGGAAAGCAAGTAAGAGCAAGTCATCCATCAAAGAACATCATGACGACTACAAGACCGTTGAAGATGCTACATATGGATTTATTTGGACCTGTGGCGTATATTAGCATTGGTGGTAACAAATATGATCTTGTTATTATTGACGACTTTTTTCGTTTCACTTGGATATTTTTTCTTGCATGACAAAGGTGAAACAAAAAGTATGCTCAAAACATTCTTGAGAAGAGCTCAAAATGAGTATGAAGTGAAGATCAAGAAGATAAAGAGCGACAACGGCACCTAGTTCAAGAACACTCAAGTGAAAAAATATCTTAATGAAGAAGGCATCAAGCATAAATTTTCAGCACCCTACTCCCTTCAACAAAATGAGGTTGCTGAAAGGAAGAACCGAACGCTCATCGAGATGGCAAGGACAATGCTAGATGAGTACAAGACGTCCAACCGTTTTTGGGTTGAAGCTGTCAACACTGTGTGTCATGCAAACAATGACACAAACAACTGCTTGTATCTACATCGATTCTTGAAGAAAACTCCCTATGAGCTTCTCACCGGTAACAAGTCTAATATCTCATACTTTCAAGTTTTTGGAAGCAAATGTTATATGGAAAACAAAAAACCAAAATCCTCTAAGTTCGCACCTAAAGTTAATGAAGTGTTCTTGCTTGGTTATGGATCAAACGCTCACGCCTACCGTGTATTCAACAAAACCAATGGTTATGTTGAAATAGCACGTGACATGACGTTTGATGAATCTAATGGCTCCCAAGAGGGGCAAGTTGTTCTTGAAATTATAGATGATGAAGAAGCTCCGACCGTAGCGATCAAGAGGATGACACTTGGTGAGATCAAGCCACAAGAAAATCAAGAGTCATCAACACCCATAAGTCAAGAAGATCATGGCATGACGGGTGGTGAAGAATCAAGCGAGGAAGTTCAACAAGAGGCAAATAATGAAGTTGATCAAAGCGACAAGCTTCCCATCCATGATCAACACATTGAAAAAGATAGTGAAGAGACAGGACCACAAATGCAACATCTACGAGTACATCAAACAGAACAATGAGATCACCCCGTCGAGCAAATTCTTGGTGACATTGATAAGGGGTTAATCACTAGATCTCGTGTCGCTAAATTTTATGAACATTACTCGTTTGTCTCCTGTCTTGAGCCTCTTGGGGTGGAAGAAGCGCTAAATGATTCGGAGTGGGTAATGGCGATGCAAGAAGAGCTCGACAACTTCACAAGAAATGAAGTTTGGACTCTCGTGAAATGACCTAAGCAAAACATTGTTGGAACCAAGTGGGTCTTCGGCAACAAGCAAAATGAAGACGGTGTTGTGGTAAGAAAAAAGGCGATTAGTGGCTAAAGGATACTCTCAAGTCGAAGGTTTAGATTTCGATGAAACTTATGCTCCTTAGCTAGACTTGAGTCAATTCGAATATTACTTACTTTTGCTACTCACCATGGTTTCAAACTGTTCCAAATAGATGTGAAAAACGTCTTTCTCAACGGTCCGATCAAGGAAGAAGTACATGTTGAGCAACCACCAGGTTTTGAAGATGAAAAGTACCCAAATCACATGTACAAGCTTCACAAAGCTCTCTACGGATTGAAGCAAGCACCAAGAGCTTGGTATGAGTGCTTGAGAGACTTCCTTATCAAGGAAGGCTTCAAAATAGGGAAGGCTGATTCTACTCTCTTTACAAAGAAAGTCTCTAATGATATTTTTTGTGTGCCAAATATATGTCGATGATATTATATTTGGTTCTACTAACAAATCTCTTTCTAATGAGTTTAGCAAGCTTTTGACCAAACGGTTTGATATGTCTATGATGAGAGAATTAATATTCTTCTTAGGATTTCAAGTGAAGCAATTAAAAAAAGGGACTTTCATTTGCCAAGCCAAGTACACTCAAAATATGATCAAGAAATTTGACATGGTAAATGCAAAGCCAATGAAGACTCCTATGTCTACCAATGGCCATCTTGATCTCAACAAAAAAGACAAATCTGTCGATCAAAAGGTATATCGCTCCATGATTGGATCTCTCCTTTACTTATGTGTATCTAGGTCAAATATCATGCTTAGTGTGTGTGTTTGTGTGCAAGATTTCAAGCCGATCCGAAAGAATGTCACTTAGTGGCCGTGAAGAGAATTTTGAGATATCTAGTTCATATACCAAACTTAGGACTATGGTACCCCAACGGCTCAAAATTTAATCTCATTGGGTATTCCGATGCGGATTATGTCGGATGCAATGTGGACCGTAAAACACATCGGGGACTTGCTAGTTCTTGGAAAGATCTCTAGTGTCTTGGTCATCTAAGAAACAAAATTCCGTTGCTCTTTCCACAACCGAAGCAGAGTATGTCGCAGCCGGTAATTGCTGTGCTCAACTTCTATGGATGCGACAAACTCTAAAGGATTATAGTTACAATTTGAACCGTATTCCACTGCTATGTGACAATGAGAGCGCCATAAAGCTTGCTTACAATCCATGTGAGCACTCCCACACCAAACACATAGACATCTGGCACCATTTTTTGAGGGACCACTCTATCAAAGGGGACAGAAATTTCCCATGTATCCACACAAAAGCAACTAGCCGACATTTTCACCAAACTTTTAGATGAGAGACACTTTTGTGAACTTAGAAATGAGCTAAATATCCTTGATTCTCAGAACGTGCCTTGAAGTGTTGCACATCTGTTGTGACATAGGATAGAGTTTGAAAATAAAAGATTTGCAACATATCTTGCATGTTTTGTTTTTGAAAATCTCAAAAGTTTTAGAAAATTTCATTATGGAAAGTGTAATCATGGTTGATTGATTGATTGATTGTCCCTGATAACACTTTGCATGATAATGTTTGTTGTTCTGAAAATTATCAAATAGTTCACTTTCTCCAAATATCAAAGATTTAGTCCTTGATTCAAGACTGCAAGGACCAGACTAATCAGCAGTCCTAGACTAGTTTGCTAGCGGACTAGTCCGCTAGCGGACAAGTCCATGGACCCGGACAAGTCCGGACCACGGGGTCTATTTAAACCCCTCAAGTCTTCTTCCTCCTCAAACACTATTTCATATTCTCTCTCCTACGCCAAACCCAAGCTCATGACTCCTGTGGCGATCTGGCATTTCGTCGGGTGGAAAGTGAATCTATTCCGTAGAAAAGCTTCTCCACCCTCGGACTAGTCCGAAACCTTGAAAGTTCACTTCCTTTTCATCCTCGTTCGAAGGTAATCTCTTCTCTAGGGTTTGAGTTTGAAATGTGATTGTTCCTGTTCATAACTTTCAAATTCCTTCTGTGAGATCACTCCTAGAATGCTATAAGTGCTATGCAATATGGCTAGTAGTTGTGGTCAAATCTAAAAGTTGTGAGAATTTATTCTCCATGTGCACTGTCGAACTCCAGACAAGTCCGCTGCCAGATAGAACTTGTTGAATAAATTCAATTAATTGTGATCAATCATCCTCACATTCCACTCTAATCTGCTACTCTGTGCAGCTGTCAGCATGTCAGTGAAAGCAGCTCTCATCGTAAGGTTGTTGCAAAGAAGAGAAAGATCCACCTTCCAGTTGTTGACCGTGATGATATTCAAGAGGAGCCTGAAAACATCAACATGGTGCTGGCAATGCCAGTAGATCATGAGAGAGGCAGAGAAGGTGTGTACTATATGAGAAATTTATTAGCTGCTGTGATCAGGCGTCGTGAGAACTGCTATGAGGAAGACAAACAGTGTATTGATACTAGGTTCTGGAGCTATTTTCATGCAGACTACTACTACTCCATGTACTTGAAGTTAAAAAATCCAATGATTGTTATGCAGTGGATTGATTGGGAGTATATGGCCAGAAAGAACAGCTCTGTGTTCAATGAAGTTATTGAAGCTTGCACTTATCATCAGATCAAAGATATCTTAGGTTTTTAGTACTCTTGGAACAAGTCAGTGATAGCTCAGTTCTATGCCACTCTCTATTATCATCAGGAAGGAGAGGGCAAGATATCTTGGATGACAGGGTCAGAAAGGTACTCAGTGACAGTTCAAAGGTTTGCCAATATCATCAAGTTTCGTGGTGGTTTCTCTTGTCCAACTCGGATTCACAATGAGCCAGTACTTGATGTTAATGAGATGGACTTCATGTATGACACTTTTTCTCACTTCCCTTCGCCAAACACTACTGGGTTTCTTCTCTTTTATTAGGTCATGCATTGTATCCTTTGGAAGACGTTGGCTCCTAGGGAAGGCGATGCATCTAATCTTTATGGTTATAGAAGGAACCTTATCAAGTGGTTGTCGGGACAAGAGAAGTTCAACACCTTTAACTTCATGTTCTCCGAAATTCTTGATATTGCACAACAGCCTAATAGGGCGTGCACTTATGCACCCTATATCATGTGTATGATCGAGAAGGTCACTAAAAAGGTATTTGAGAAGGAGGAGTCACATAAGAAACTCCAACCTTAGGTACCGGCTGTTGTTACTCGTGCTCCATCGTCCACTCGTCCCACTACTAGGAGAGCGCCTGGTAGTTCATCTCCATCATCCTCTCGTGGTAGAGGCGGCTTGTTCAAGATACTCAAAGGTTTCTTCAAGATCTGCCAGAACATGGATGCTCGTGCTCACAAGGAAAGG
The DNA here is from genome assembly GCA_001602315.1 of Zoysia pacifica. NCBI lineage: Eukaryota > Viridiplantae > Streptophyta > Magnoliopsida > Poales > Poaceae > Zoysia > Zoysia pacifica. The sequence continues at coordinate 311,988 of BCLH01000009.1, read as the reverse complement.
GTTGCTCGGAAGAGGCACACTAAAGCTACTAAGGAATGGCAACGCCAATAGGGCTTTCCTCGTTCACCAGACCGCTCAGAAATTGAAGAAGAAGCTCCTTCCCTTCCAGACTCGTTTGCAGATCTCATTCATGAGGAGCTTGCTTACTTTGGACAGCAGCCAGATGAGGATTCTGAGGAGACAGCGAGTGATGATGATGCAGAGGAGTAGCTGCTATTCTTTCTCTCTCTTTTTTTCTTTCCTTTTTGGTGTCTTGATGCTAAAGGGGGAGAAATTGAGAAGCTCTATTTATCTATCTTCTTTCATTTATCTTTGGTGTCTTTCATTTATCTTTTGTGTGAACCACTTGAACTTGTGTGTTTTTAAAACCTTATTTATAATTTTTTGTACCCTATAACTTGCTTATGTGGTGATGTGATGCTTGTGCGTTATCTATATCGTTGCATATTGCTTTTGGTTACAAGTTAAAATTCATATAAGCTTCAATTGCTATCTTAGTATCTGTTGATGTGCATGGATCTAGAGGAAGCTTATATGTTCTTTAACTTGTAATCTTTGATTATCTTTGTAGCTTCTCATTGGTTGTCATCAGTTCACCCAAAAAGGGGAGATTAAAAGTGCATCTAGGATCCCTTGTGGATTTTGGGATGAATTGTGACAAACAATGAAAGCATTTGATGGCATTTTGTGAGTATGTGTGCAGGGACAAATAATCATTCGCCCCCCAAAGGAAGAGAAAATTGTTGTCTCCTAGAGTCCGGTGTTTGGTCACTGGCTTCGGACTTGTCCGGTAATGGACCTGTCCGCCCAATGACTAGACTCTAGAGAGGGAGCACGCAGTCACCCGAACTTATCCGGGTGTCTGGACTTGTCCGGCCTCAAATATGTCCGGCCTAGCTGTGGTCTTCAGAGAGTTGTCCCTTCGGCAGAGCCAGACTAGTCCGCTCCTGCACTTGTCCGTCAAGGCCTGCGAACTCCAGAGTTGGAGCACCCCGTTATTCTTCGGACTTGTCTGGACCTCTAGACTTATCCGCCAGCGGACTTGTCCGTTGGTCGGACGGACTTCAGAGCAGTTACACCGCGGCCTGACCGGACTTGTCCGCTCGGTCAAACTACTCCGCTAGCGGACTTGTCCATGCCCTCTGCGGACTCCAGAGAGATGATCATGTTACCGTTGAGCCCGATGTCCGGACTTGTTCGAACCTTCGGACTAGTCCGCTCATGGTATTTTTGGAATGTCATCCTTCATTGATCTATATAATCCCTCTTTCCCCCACGTCTTAGGGTTACCAAAAAAGCATTCACATCTTTTCGAATTGCGCCCTGAGATCCTCTAAGATCCACCTCTCCTCCTCCACGCATTCTTCATTGAATTCCCTAGGGTTTTAATTGAAGCAAGAGGAGATTGTGAGTCCTTCATCTCTTAATTCGTTATGAGCACTTGATCTTTTCATTGCAAGACTTGCAGGGCTTACTACTCTTGGAGATTTATCTCCTAGATGGCTAGGTGTCGTCCGGAATCCATCAAAAACATTGTGGTGAGATCCGAGAGGTTTGTTCTCGGTTTGTATCACCCATCTTGATCTAGTGAAAACCAAGTTGATCTTTGTGGTAACTTAGAGATGTTAAGGGTTGAGTGCAACCCGGTCCTTTGTGGACTCCTCAACGGAGACATAGGCTTCTTTGTGGAGCTGAACTTCGGTCAAAAATCCCTGTGTCTTTTGTCTCTGTTTGTTTTTGAGTTTGATTTTTTTCGCTACGATTAGCGGATTTATCCGCAAAGATCGGACTTGTCTGCTACCAGACAAGTCTGACATATCGGACTAGTTCGGCCTCTGTTTTTTTGATCAAATTTTTTTTAAGTGTTGTTTTTCAGGTCGTTGCCCTATTCACCCCCCTCTAGGCAACTTTCATACTAGAACCGAAGATCTCCAATCTTATGATGTGCTCTCTTCTTGATGTTCTTTAGCCTCTAACAAGTTTACTTCAGCAATTCAGACCTCAGACATACTCCTCAACGTCTCTCTCTATGTTTTATATTGGCTACCAACCAAAAACTCATAACTTTGCTTGTACCAGTCATCAGATTATCGGATGATTCCTTCTTTCTGCAGACAGGAGAAACAGGTTCTTGTATCCATCTATTGCAGATCAATGTTGGATCGTTCACTTACCCACCGACTATTGGATGACTCATCTTCAGACAATGATGACGTAGGCGCATGTTCTCGGAATGTTAAACAATACTGTGGTTCTCTTCCGGGGCATATATATAGGTTCCGGGGCATATATATAGGTTTCGTGATAGAGAAGCCAGACATGCAAGAATGTTTCAAGATTATTTAGCTGATGATGCAACATTTGGCCCAGAATTATTTTGCCGGAAGAAAGTACTTTTTTATACATTCTTTTTACAGTACATATCAATTTTATTTTACACATTACAATAATATTTTGTTTCCAAAAATAAGTTTAGAATGAATCGGGAGCTATTTTACAGTCTTGAAACAGTAAGCTATGGTAAAGTCAAACTGGAAGCAATGGTAAAGTCTAACAATGTCTGGACCAAGCACGGCAACCATCCTAGTTTGTATTCTATGAGTTAACCAGAGATGTTCTTCCTTGGAGCCAATATTTCATTTTGCAATGTAGTATAAAACTGTCTCTTGATATCAGTCTATGTTGAGAAGTTTAGGCTCATGATTCGCTCTTCCTCTAACATTTGTTTAATCTCTATGTTCTTTCTCTCATTGGCAATCCTCTCTTGTTCCTGTTGCAGCTTTCTTTCTTCAACCATTTTATCATTCGCAAGTCTCATTTGCTTAATATCTACTCTCTCTTTGTCCAGGGCATACATCCATGGTCAAAACTGTGAAAGAAAATATCATTATCAGTTAACTTCATATCAAGACAATACTGATCAACCAATCATCAGAATATTGAAATGAAGATATATTGGTCAACTGCTAAATATAATATATGATCAATTCAGATTCAGACTCTACTGATATATTTTGAGGAACCCATAATCAGAAAATTTAATCATGTAAATTGTATTGAACATTTCAGAATCATACTGAAGTGAAAAATATTGATAAATTCAGATTCATGTTCAAGAAAATAAAACTGCTCATATACTTCAGTGTACCTAGAACGACGGAGATATCAGATGAGAGGCACGGTTTGTAGATTTGTGGATCTGAAGTGAGATGGTGGTGTGGATCTAGAATGAGGCATCCAGAGGGTGAGGCGCAAGTGGAGAATGCAAGTAGTTGGGGCCTGTGGGGACGATGGCTGCAGGACACGGCTCCGCGAGTGGTGGGGGCAGCGTCAGAGCCGGTCTTCGGGCAGTCGACGCGGTGGAAGACTGTCCTGTGCTAGAGCACGAGCCACACGATGGCTTCATCGCGGCCGGTGCCAGAGTACGAGCCCCCCTCAGAGCCAGTGCCACAGTTGAAGACCGTCCCCGTGAGGGGCGACGGCCTCGCCGTTGCTCGGAGCCGGCGAGGTGGCCTTGACCTTGGACCAGATGCTGCAGCGGGCGTCGGGGAAGAGGGGAGTCGTGAAGGAGTACCTGATGGGACGACGAACAGTGAGGGCAGGCAGCGGCGCTCCGACGGCGTCAAGCTGTTGTCTCCAGGCTTCGACCACTTGGTCTGCGGAGAAGAAACGAGCGGGTCACCGAAGAAGAGCGCGGCGGGGATTTTCAGGAGCGAAAGGGAGGAAATCACTGGAGTATTGCGCGCGCGGGGAAAGATTTCATGCGCGGGGAAGGATTGTGCGCGTGAAGTTGACGACTTTCGGCGTACAGGTATCCCGTATCCCCGAAATGGTGGACAAATGTTGTGGTCACCGAGTACTCAGATGTGGGGAAAAGGTGGACCGTATGCCATTTAGCAATCTGTTGGAGAATGTTTTTTTTTATCTAAAACCTAAATTTAAGTTTAGGTATTCAATTTACCAATCTGGTGAAGTTGGTCTTAGGCTAGTGCCACCCAAAAGAATGACCCAAAGCTTACTATTTTATCTCGATCGAAAGTAATGAGAACTGAAACTTTTTCTTTCTAGATTGACCATCTCAAATATGTTATACGTTTTCTAGATTGATCATCTCAAATATGTTATACATATAATTGTACTTGGAGAAGCTAGAAACTTACATCTATTTTGTTTTGAATGAAATAGTATCGGGATCATATACCCCGGATATCTATGGTACGAAATGAATATCAAAACTCAGCAAAGGGTTACGGCCTATGGATCAATTCACGGCCCACGAAGGGCCTCGTCCTGCCAAGCTAATCGGAGAACGACCCGACCTCTAGGGGTTGGACCCACGCAAGCGTTGCCATCTGACCACCGAAGGGTCGGGGCTACATGATGACAAGATTCAACCAGCCAATTATTAGAAGCTAACGTCTCCTGCCCGACCCCCGAGGGTCGGCCACCGCCTCAACGGCCAACTTATGACAGTCGCAGAGATTCCTTCTAACGTACAGCATGAGGTAAAGCAACTCTGTCGGAGGTAAAGCGCTTCAGAAGATGGTAAAGCAACCAGACGATTGCTAAAGCAAAACGAGAAAGTGTCATTTGTCCCCCACTACTGGACAAAAAACGCGTGAAGGACACTGACAATCTACTCCAGTGCCAGCGGGCGTCAGACGACCAACTCAGACGATGACTAAGGCCCCACCTGGCAGAGGGCCCGCAGGTTCCGTTAGCGCCAAGTTGGTAACCCTGGCCCCACCTCTATATAAAAGGGTACCAGGGAGCTTTATACAAGACAAGTTATATTTAAGCCATTTCACTATAACCACATCTACCCACGCATGCTAGGGTTTCTGGCTTGAGCCAAAGACCTTTCGCCAGTGTACTCATATTCTTGAGTTCATACGATTTGATCTCGCCCTCTCCTAGACGTAGGGTATTACGCCTCGACGGCGGTCCGAACCAGGCTAATTCTCGAGTCTTTCGTAGATTAGGTCACCTCGAATATGAAGAGCGCATCGTATCCCCTCCGATTACGTAAATTTTACTGTGCCAGTGGTCAGAACACCGACAGTTAGGGAGTTTTTTGTGGTGCGTTTTCGCTTCGCTTTTCGATGGCTTCGATTTTTGCCTTGGTGGGAGAGACTTTGATCTCTGCCTGTGCTTTGGGAGCTTTGCGGTTGCCATCGCTCGTGATGGTCGATCGTGGGGTGTCCCCGATTTCGCTGTCGGCAAAGCCTTCCGTTTTGGGAGCTTGGATTTCGTCGCTAACAACGGTGGCGAGCTTCGTCTTCAAGCTCCGCGCAAGCGGCGCTCGCCTCGTTGTCATTCGCCTCATTGTCGTTCACCTCACAATGTGCTGGGTCATGACCTGGCTCAGGAGTACTTCATGCTACAGCCTCCCAAGGCCGCGGAGGACCCCACTCTCGACAAGGCTCTTGACGACGACCCTTCTCCGCATCGTCGCGCTCTTTCCATCATCGAGGATGCCCTCCAGCGCAAATCTGCCTCCACGGATGGTGCCCCGGGTAAGGGGGCCACTGCGACGAGCGGTGGCGCCCGAGCTCGGGCTCGTTCCACTTATCAGCAGATCATGGACAGCGGTACACTCGTATTTGACACGCCGTACGAGAACTTAGCGACGACGGCTTACGTTCTCCACGAGTCGGCCACGCCCGACAGCCCTATGCTCATGGAGACCTACGATCATCTACGCGTCTACCTCGACGGCGCGCTCCAACACCCTAAAACGTCATTTCAGCCACAGCACTTCGAGGCGCACAGCTCTCACCAGCCAAACGCCGACTGACGAATTTCGGCCTGCGATAGCCGTCGCGATCGGGCTGAGACGTGAGATCCTTACCCACCGGCTGGTAACGATCACCGATGCCTTGGGGAACATCATGATGCTCACCACACCATCGACGCGAGGTAGCAAGCCAGGAGCAAGCGCTATACTGAGTCCAAGCGAGAACGAACTCCCGACCGTCACGGTCATCAACGCAGCTATGACCACATCCAGAGCCTCAGTCCAGACGAGGTCGAGCCCTTAGCGTTCGGGTCCTAGATCTGGAGGGCCCCTTTTTCGCAAAGATTTCGCGTCTTGACCAACATCGTCAGACACACCGGTGAGACCAACCCTACCCATTGGCTCGAGGATTACCGCCTGATGATCTTCGGCGAGCCAGTGGCTTACGAGTCACGGCGCCACCAGAAGCAAACATGGCAGGAGGTTAATCTCACTGACCCTGCTGTGCCCACCTACCTCAATTGGTCGGAGGCCTCGATCACGTTCGACAGATCAGACCACCCCGACTACATCCCTCAGTCGAAGCGCCTGCCTCTGGTGCTTGATTCGATCATCGACACCACGCGTCTGACCAAGGTCTTCATGGACGGCGGCAGCGCCCTCAACATCCTCTACATCGACACCTTTAAGGCCATGAAGCTCTCAGAGTCCGACCTCCATCCGAGCCACGTCCCATTCCACGACGTCATCCCCGGGGGTAGCGCAGTGCCACTGGGTCAGATCACCTTGCCAGTCACCTTCGGCGACCACGATAACTTTAGGACAGAGAAGCTCACCTTTGAAGTGGTCAACTTCGTCGGCGCTTACCACGCCATCTTTGACCAACCCTGCTACGCCTAGTTCATGGCTGTCCCAAGCTACGTCTACCTCGAGCTCAAGATGCCGCGGCCCAAGGGTTGTGATCACGTCCCGCTTCAATCACGCCCTTGCCAGCGAGCAAGAGAGCTACGAGCTGGTTGTCGCCCTCGCAGGGTCGGCTCAACTCAAAGAGATCCCCAAGTCTAAGGTATTGACCGAGACCTCTGACTCCAAGCCTTCAACCTCTACGTCCTTCGAACCAGCCGACGACTCCAAAGAGATCATCCTCGACAACGCCGATACGACCAAGAAGGCCAGGATCGATACAGCGCTTTCTGACCAAGAGGAAAGCGCGTTCGTCAACTTCCTCATCCAGAATCGAGACGTCTTTGTCTAGGCATCGTCTGAGATATCCCGAAGGAAGTCATTGAGCACTCCCTCAACATCCTTCTCGGGTCTCAACCGGTGAAGCAAAGACTCTGACGCTTCGACGACGAGAAGCACCGCGCCATTGGAGAGGAGATTACCAAGCTGCTAGATGCTAAGTTCATACAAGATGTCTACCACCTCGAGTGACTAGCCAACCCTGTAATGGTTAAGAAGAAAAATGGGAGATAGAGAATGTACGTTAATTATAAGAGTCTCAACAAAACATGCCCAAAGGATCCCTTTTCTTTGCCGCGCATAGATCAGGTGGTCGACTCTACCGCCGGCTGCGAAACACTTAGTTTTCTTGATGCGGACTCCGCGTACCATCAGATCTCCATGCGCGGCTCCGACCAGCTGGCTACGTCTTTTATCACGCCATACGGCTCGTTTTGGTACATCACTATGCCGTTCGGGCTCAAGAATACTGACGCCACATATCAGCGCTGCATGCAGAAGTGCTTCCACGACAAACTAGGTCGAAATCTGGAGGTCTACGTCGACTATAGCGTCATCAAGACTTGACAGGCTGTCGACATCATTGAAGATCTGGAAGAGACCTTCGCCAACCTCCGAAAGTTCTGCATCAAGCTCAACCCTGAGAAGTGCGTCTTTAGCGTCCCCTCCGGTAAGCTTCTCGGGTTCATCATCTCCGAGCGCGGCATCAAGGCCAACCCTGAGAAGATCACTGCCAACCGCAACCTCCGGCCCATCAACAACTTCAAGGGGGTCCAGAAGCTCACTAGATGTTTGGTGGCACTCAGCTGTTTTATCTACCGACTGGGTGAGAATACCATGCATTTTTACCTACTCCTGCAAAAGTCTGACCGTTTCACATGGACCGCCGAGGCCCAGAAAGCATTTGAGCAACTCAAGACCATGTTGTCAACACCGTCGGTCCTGACTTCCCCGACCTCTGGAGAGCCGCTGCTCCTTTACATCTCAACAACAATGAATGTCGTCCGCACCATCCTCGTCGTCAAGTGACCGGAGGAGGGTCAGGCCCTAAAAGTCCAACGTCCCATCTAGTTCACCAGCGAGGTGCTGGCCGACGCCAAGACTCGGTACACCTAAGTGAAGAATCTGCTCTATGCGATCCTCATCACCAGCCGCAAGCTTTGCCACTACTTCTGTCGGTGTTCTGACCACTGGCATAGTAAAATTTACGTAATCGGAGGGAGTATTCGTGCGCTCTTCGCATTTGAATGGCTTGGTCTACGGAAGAGACTCAAAGGTTAACCTGGTTTGGGCCACCAAGAGGCGTAATATCCTATGTCTAGGGGCGAGAAAGAGATCAAATCGCATGAACTCAAGAACACGAATGCAATGCAGAAGGGCCTTGGCTCGATCCAAGAACCCTAGCTCGCGTGTGTGGATGTGGTTACAACGGGATGGCTAACTTCACTTTACTCTTTTGCGTAATGCCCCATGGTACCCTTTTTATAGGGGTCAGACCGGGAGCACCAACTTGGCGGCTACGGAACCTGCTGGCCCTCCGCCAGGTGGGGCCTTGGTCGTCGCCTGAGTTGGTCGCTTAGCACCCGCTGGCCTCGGTGCTGTTGGCCGGTGGACTTCGTACGTCCTTTGTTAAGTCGCAGGGGACAAATGACACTTTTCCATCTTGCTTTGCCGATCGTCTGGCTGCTTTATCAACTTCTAAAATGCTTTACCTCTTGCTGTATGTTGTCAGAAATCTCTACGGTCGTCAGTGGTTGGTTGTTAAGGCGTTGCCCGACCTCCGAGGGTCAGGCCAGAGCGTTGGCTTCCAGCTGTTGATGGGTTGAATCTTGTTGTAGTGTAGCTTCAGCCTTCTCTCGGTCAGGCTTGGATTATCGCGTAGATCCGACCCCTGGGGTCAAGACGCTCTTGGCGGGATGTGATCCTTTGTGGGCTGTAGTCAGACCGCGGGCCATAGTTTACAGATGGGCCTTCGTGTAGAGGCTGAGTCTGTAAGTACCCGAGTATACTATTCTGATAGTAGCCCCCCGAGCCCTACGTCGTTTGCAATCTTCGTTGAGACCGCGCTGGGTTGATCCTTGCTGAAGTTTGACTTCTGATCCTATGGGGGTCGGTCGTGGGCTAAATCTTCGTCTTCAACATCATTCGTCGATGGCTAATCCTACGGGAGCGCATGAGCGCGCTTGTAAGGCGTAGCCCTCGAGCCCTCGAGCGATCCGAAGGGTCGGTCGTGGGCTAAGTCTTCGTCTTCGACATCGTTCTCGATGGCTGATCCTACGGGAGCGCGCGAGTGCGCCCGTAGGGTGTAGCCCCGAGCCCTCCAGCGATCCGAAGGGTCGGTCGCGGGGTTTGTCTTCGTCTTCGACCTCGTTCGTTGATGGTCGATCCTACGGGGGCGCGCGAGCGCGCCAGTAGGGCGTAGCTCCAAGCCCTCGAGCGATCCGAAGGTTCGGTCGTGGGTTAGTCTTCGTCTTCGACCTCGTTCGTTGATGGTCGATCCTACGGGGGCGCGCAAGCATGCGCGTAGGGCGTAGCCTCCGAGCGATCCGAAGGGTCGGTCGTAGGTTTAGTCTCTGATAGTTCCCGACCACTGAGGTCGGTTTGAGGCTGATTTTTGTTATCAGCTGAGTGTTGGGATAGATGCCTACATTGGACCAGTCGGGACGGTCGTGTCTCATGATCAGCATCGTGCCTAGGTTAGACCGGGCGGTCCAGTCGTTTTTCATGATCAACGCCCCGAACAACTATCGGACCGGTCGGTTTATCGCCTGACCTCTCATTTATCTCGATCCATAAGATGACTCACAGCATTAGTAACAGGCGTTGGTAATGGTTTCGACGATCGCACGCTCCCGCTGCCTCCACGTGGACGGTGGATACGGCTTTTGGGAATTGTAACCGCTGGGGGATCCGATCAGTTGGGTGACGCCGATTGGCGGCGATGGGGGCGTGCGCTTCGAGCGGTCGCGTCCCATCAACTGGCACAAGTCATCCATTGGCTGGCATGTCTGACTGGCTCGCGTCACCTCCATCGTGGCGGAGGCGGTGTGGTAGCGTCTGACCCCACCCGTCAGTGAGTGGCGTGCCGGCGCAGCGGGTGCTTGTTGTGAAGCGTGCCCACGATGGCACAATTACTACGCCATCGCGTCGTGGTTTGTGGGGGGTGAGTAACGTTCGCCCCCCCCAGTAGTCTTTAAATACGGGGCGTAGTGATTTCGAAATTCACCGGTCTCTCGTTGTCTTCATCCTCGAGCTTCCTTGCGCCAACTCTTCTTCCAAAGCTTGTTGCCTTCGTCTTCTTCGTCATCGTTGCGCCCATTCTGGCGACCACTGCGTCCATCCCCGTCTTCGTCTTCTTCGTCGTTGCTTTCGTCGCCAGTATAATAGAAGGTGCGTGGAAGCCCTCCGCCGTCTCGAAAGAAGTGCTCGAGTCCTTCCATGGCGTCGAGCCGTTGCCGTCGAAGGAAGATGGCGAGTGGGAGGCGACAGAGCACCAGGAGGTGCCAGCGCCGCCAGAGGAGAAGATTGTGAGCTTCCTCTCCTTCCACGAGCGCGGGCTGGCGCTCCCAAGCGACTTCTTCCGCACGCTATTGCTCCACTATGGCATGTGCCTCCACCACCTCAACCCCAACGACATTCTTCAGATCGCCATCTATGTTATGCTCTGCGAGGCGTATTTGGGGGTGGCTCTGGGTCTGCAGCTATGGTGGTACTTCTTCCAGGCCCGCCAGTTGCTGGAGGCGTCCGGCGCAGCTAGGCAGATCGACGGCGCCGCGCTACATCAAGGTGTCGCTGAAGAAGTCCTTAAAGGGATGGCACGATAGGTGGTTCTACATCAAGAGCGCCACTCTCGGCCTCTCGGCTTTTCGCAACGCTCCGGCCAAGGCGTTCGACATGTGGAAAGCGAAGGTGACGGCGAGAAGGATGTGCTGAGGCCGTTGCTGCAGAAGATCCGACGGTTGAGGGATGAAGGACTGAACGGCGCCGCTGTCATTGCTAACTTCGTGCGGCGTCGGGTCCAGCCGCTGCACCTTCGAGCCTTCTCCATGAACAGTTATGAGGGGAAGTATGACACCACCCGAGAGGTGGTCGGGGTCGAACTAAGCGACCGGGAGGTACCTAGCGGGTCGGCAAGCTGCTGGAGGGGGACGTCGCCGACGAGATGTTCAAGGGACCGCAACCCCTTGACAAGGATCACCTGACCCTGGTGAATTGGCTTCTTCTTGCTTGTTTTATTCGAGTTCGTAGAGTAGATCGGGTCGATTCGTGGATAGCAGTCGAACTTAGTCGATGTCGTCGCTGTAGGTCCTGTTGGGGGCCGCGCCCGGGCCGAGGGACGTTGTCGAGACAAGCGCGGCATGCATGTCTCGGCCAAGAAGAAGAAGGCCGTCAAGAGACAGCGTCGCGCTGGCTCGAGGTCGTTCCCGGCCGACAGTTCGACTGTTCCTGCGGCGCCTGCGCGATCAGCTCAAAGGTCGGTTAGGGCTCCACCAACCGGGGTCCCTTCAAGCACAAGTGTTAGGTCGCGGGTTCCGACCTCGACCACTGGGACTGCTGCGCTGCAAGCGGTGGTTTTGGTTGACGTCAAAGGGTCGGCATCGTCCGAGGACGTGATCCCGCCTTCGTCGAAGAGGGCGAGAACCGAAGGGTCGGCGAGCGCAGAGGTCGACTCCAAGACCGCGGCAGCGGCCGCCACGGTCTGGGTGGCAGGAACTGGGGCAGCTCAGCCCCTAGGCGCGAGCTAACCGGCCCTCCCTCGGATCCGAAGGATCCCGACGCGCCAGTCGAGGGTGTAAGTTCCTGCACCTTTAGTTTAGATGTAAATTTTATTTGGGTTAGTTTGTTTCTAACTTGTTTGTCGGTGTGCAGGCCGCCATCGTCGGTCGTCGCAATGCGTTCGGCTGCGGCCGCTTCGACGTCGGCATCTGAGGGCGCTGGCAGTGAAGCCCACGCTGGCACTAGCGCGGCGGCGTGTGTGACGTCGCCCCAGGCGTCTGAAGTTCAGAACTCGGCGGCAGTCGCCTCCCCCGACGGTCCAGGAAGAAGCGGTCACCAAAGCCAGGAGGAGAAAGCTGCTGAGATCCTGGAGGAGGCGGCTCTTGGGCTCCATGAAGGAGTTGTCGCCGTGGAGGAGAGGGAAGACTCCTCTCCGACTCCTGATGCCGGGGGGGGGGAGGTTGAAATGACGGAGGCCGAGGGTCCGAGGGGGTCTCCCCCTGCCCTCGGCCCACGAAGAACTGGCTAGCCAAGTCTCGCCCGCCGCCCCCGAGAGCGCACGAGAACTGAGTGAGATAGCCACCGAAAGCAGCCGGAAGTCCCCTTGGCGAACTCGTCCGAGGGTTTGCCAGGGACTACCGTGAAGGAGGTCGGCGAGCCATCGACAAGCACGGCCCCGACCAGTTCAACTGGAGTCACCGTAGAGGCGTAGGAGGGAGGAGGGGCCGGGCCGGCCACGGCGTCGACGATGCCATCCGCTGCCACGAGGGCGCCCAACTCTTCGTCCTTCGACTTGCTGAGGACCAAGAGGAGGGGCGATCTCACGCCTGAGGCCGTTGTTGAGGCGTATAACTTCTACGACGACCGGATGGCCGAGGTCCGTTGCTTCAACCATGCGATGGCTTTCGGTCTTCGTCGTTTACATGGCATAACGGACGAGTGCCAGGCCCTCTTCGACGATCCATACCTGATGGAATGGCGGGTAAGTTTGATCATTTTAAGTTTTTTAGTCAAACCTGTTCGTTGCGATGTTTGAACATCATCGTTTGCAGGCGAATCTTGCTGTGGCCGTGGCTGAACCTCCCTGTGGCTATGCTCTGCAAGCTGAGGTAGACGCCCTTCAGGCCGAGCTGGAGAGGACCTGGGCCGACTGGGATGCCTCGAAAGACTCTGAGATCAAGCTGCACCACCAGCTCAATGCCGCCTGGGAAGCAAGCCGCATCTCGCTCGACGAGGCCAACCAGGCGCTTATGGATGCTGTGTCGGTGCGGTTGGAAAACCGGAGGCTCTCCTCTGACCTCTCCTCGATGCGGGAGACGATCGCAAGTAAGTTAGTTAAATAGGTTTTAAACTTTACCTTATTAAAGGCCGAGGTCGGGTCCCGACTGAAGATTTGGTCTTTTTGTAGAGCTCCGGAGGCAAACTGACCAACACGACGCGAAGGTGCGGTGTCTCAAAGACCTCTTGACCCACACCGACGGAGCCCGCCAGAGTGCCGAGTCCTCCACCAAGAGGGCCTTGGAGGATCGACAGTGAGCCTTCGAGCAACGGGACCTTCTTGACTCGGAGCGGGCCGTCGCAGAAGCCGAGGTCGAGTGATTGTCGGAGGAGCTGGGGAGATGCAGCAAGCCGCCTCCGACGTCCAGGAAGCCCGCTTGGTTGCCGAGGCCGAGGTCGAGCGGCTTCGGGCGGAGCTGAACGAGGCCAAGGGCCTTGTCAAAGCTGTGGCAAAGGAGTGAGATGGTAAGTGTCGTACCTTTTGTTTATTGATTGGCCTTAGGGGTCGGCCGTTTGACGGTGTATTTGCTGCAGCTCTGGTCGGTGAGCTCTGACCCTTGAGATCCGTGGGGCGACGTCTGCTGCATCGGATCTCTGCTGGCGTGCACGACAGCTCCCTCTCGACGAAGTTCGTGACTCACATGTTGTAGCATCGCCGCCGAGGTAATGAGGGCGCTAGAGGACAGGGCCTCGCTGACCCTGGCGCTAACTCGCTCCCACTACCCGGACCGGCCGAATCGTCGAGGGGTTCGCTTCCAGGTTCTCAAAGGAGGAGATGACGGCTCTTGGGGCCGAGATGCAACCGTCAGCACGGGCGGTCGTCGCCGACTTCAATGGACCGGAGCTTCTTTGGGAGCGGGTCGGCCACCTTCCCCACATGCAGCAGCGGTGCCCTTAGCTATTTGTAGGAAGTAGTAGCATTTTGTATCCGATTATGTGATGAACACATTTGGACGATGTGTGAATACACGAGTTTTCGATCCTCTTCTGTGTTTTAGTTTTTCGCACTTAACGTTTCTTGAGTTCCGTTGGGCGTTGATCAACCGACTGGGTCAGATATAGCTCGTAGGGTCGAGTGACAGGCTCGATACAGCCGTAGAGCGTCACCAACGCCGGGTCAGATCGTTAAGCACGAGGAAAACTTAAACGAAAGCGCTTTCTTAACCCCGTGAAACTTGGCGCGGGTCGGGGGGTTGGGCCCCGAGGAAACGGAGAGATGCACGGAGCCTTTCGCGAGACTAAGGCATGGAGCCTTAGAGCGTAGGAACGAGGCGTGGAGCCTTGTTGAGGCTAAGACGCGGAGCCTTAGAACGTAGGAACGAGGCGCGGAGCCTTGTTGAGGCTAAGGCATGGAGCCTTAGATTGAGGCTCGAGGCTTGAAAGATCGAATGCGAAGGGGTCGATCGTTTCGACCCTCAAGTGGGTACTCTGTGACTAGCCCCCGGGTAGTGAAGGGTAGATGAGCCGGCTGCGCTTCACTGCCAAAAAATAGTTAGTGCGACAAGAGAATGCATAGAAAGTAGATTTTATTATTCGTAGAAACGACGCAAGTTATCAATGTTCCAGGCATAGGCTAGCTCCCTGCCACCCTCGGTCGCTAGCTTGTACGCGCCGGGCCTTAAGACCCGCATAAGGACCCTCCCATGGAGGTTTTAGCTTGTGGTGGTCGGCTTTGTCTTGCACTCTTTTAAGCACATGGTCGCCAACATTGAAGGCTCGACCCGACGCGCCGAGCGTGTAGTTGTCCCAGACTCTGTTGGTACTTGGCCGATGGTAGAATGGCGACGTTGCGCGCTTCGTCCAACTGATCCAGGGGGCCCTGCAGCGTCGCATCCGCCCTTTCTTCGTCGTAGGCTCCGACCCTCGAGGAGTCGTAGTTGAGGTCGGTCGACAGCACAGCTTCCGCTCCGAAGGTCATGAAGAAAGTGGTGAACCCCGTAGCTCTGTTCAGGGTCGTTCGTAAACCCCATAACACGGACAAGAGTTCTTTGAACCATTGTCCAGCCACTTGCCTGACGGAATCATAGATCCGAGGCTTTAATCCTTGCAGCACCATCCCATTGGCACGTTCGACCTGACCGTTGGTCCACGGATGGGTGACGGAGACGAAGTCGAACCGAACGTGGTACTCCTCGCAAAATTCTTAGAAGACGTGACCGGTAAACTGCGTGCCGTTGTCGGTGATGATGGAGTGTGGCACCACAATGCGGCAAATGATGTCAAGGATGAATTCGATGGCTCGGGCGGAGCTGATGCAGGGGGCGGCTTCGCCTCAATCTACTTGGTGAACTTCTCGAGTCTCCAGACCGTGAAGGGCCACGTGATCGAAATCGTCTGGAGCTCCTGGGTCGGCACATGAGTCTATCGAGCATAGAACTGACAGCCTCTGCAAGAGCGAACGAGCTTCTCGGCGTCGGAGACCACTATGGGCCAGTAAAACCCTTGGCGAAAAACTTTCTCGACCAAAGTCCTTGGAGCGGCGTGGTGACCGCAAATGCCTGAGTGGTTGTCGTCGAGGAGATGGAGACCCTCCGCCAGAGGGATGCAGCGTTGAATAACGCCATTGGGACTTCGCTTGTAGAGTTCATCATCGATGATGACGTAGGCCTTGGCTCGCTGCGAGATCCGTTGGGCCTCATTGATGTTGGTAGGAAGCATGCCGCCCTACATGAAGGCGTAGATGTCCTGGGACCAATCGGGGATGATGGCCATAATTTCTGCCCCCGAGGTCGGAGTCTGCTCGCTGACTGTTGCCTCGACCTGGGGGTTAACGGCATCATCTTTGAGTTTGATCGTTGGCTTGGAGAGGATTTCGAGGAAGACGTCATCGGGGACCGGATCCCGCCCTGAGGCCATCTGGGTGAGGGTGTTGGCCGCTTCGGTGTCGTGGCGTAGAACGTGGTGGAGCTCGAGCCCGTCGAACTTGTCTTCGAGCTTGCGAACTTCCTGGCAATGAGCCTCCATCTTGGGGTCTCGGCTGCTCGAGACCTTCATGACTTGGTTGACAACGACCTCGAAGTCGCCCTTGACGTAGAGCCGTCGGACGCCGAGGGTGATGGCCATCCTGAGGCCATGCAGCAATGCCTCATACTCTGCAACATTGTTGGAGATAGAAAAGTGGATCTGCAGTACATACCAGAATTTTTCTCCCTTGGGAGAGATGAGAACGATGCCAGCCGCCGAGCCCTTCCGCCGGCAAGAGCCGTCGAAGAACATAGTCCAGTGCTCGAGGTCAACGGTATCTAATGGTTCTTGTGCCTCGGTCCACTCGACGATGAAGTCAGTAAGAGTCTGAGACTTGATGGCTTGCCGAGGCACATAGGTGATGTCGTGGCCCATGAGCTCCATAGCCCACGTGGCGATGCGTCCAACCACGTCTTTGCCGTTGATGATCTCCCTGAGAGGAAAACTCGTCACCACTCGGATAGAGTGGCTGTCGAAGTAGTGGCGAAGCTTGCGACTGGTGATGAGGATCGCGTAAAGCAGCTTCTCCACTTGGATATACCGGGTCTTGGCGTCGACGAACACCTCGCTAATGAAGTAGACGGGCCACTGGACCTTCAAGGCCCAACCCTCCTCCGGTCGCTCGATGACGATGACAGTGCTGACGACCTTGGCGGTTGCGGAAATGTAGAGGAGCAGTGCCTCACCAGGGGTTGGCGAGGTTAAGACCGGCGGCGGAGACAATATAGTCTTCAGTTGCTCAAAGGCTTCCTAGGCCTCGGCGGTATAGGTGAAACAGTCGGACTTTTGAAGGAGTTGGTAAAAAGGCATGGCCTTCTCACCCAGTCGAGAGATGAAACGGCTGAGGGCCACCAGGCACCCAGTGAGCTTCTGGACACCTTTGACGTTGTTGATGGGCCCGAGGTTCTGGATGGCGGTGATCTTCTCGGGATTGGCTTCGATACCGTGCTCGAAGATGACGAACTCGAGGAGCTTGCCGGTGGGGACGCCAAAGATGCACTTCTCGAGGTTGAGCTTGATGCGAAACTTCTAGAGATTGGCAAAGGTCTTCTCCAGGTCTTCAATGAGGCCGGTCGCTTGCCAAGTCTTGATGATGAAGTCGTCAATGTAGACCTACAGGTTCCGACCCAGCTGGTCGTGGAAGCACTTTTGCATGCAGCGCTGATACGTGGCGTCGGCATTCTTTGGGCCGAAGGGCATGGTAACGTAGCAGAACGAGCCGAAGGGTGTAATGAACGATGTAGCCAACTGGTCGGAGCCGCGTATGGATATCTGATGGTACTCGGAGTACGAATCAAGAAAGCTAAGGGTTTCGCAGCCGGCGGTGGAATCGACCACCTGATCTATGCGCGGCAAAGGAAACAGATCCTATGGGCATGCTTTGTTAAGACTCATATAGTCAACGCACATCCTCCATTTCCCATTTTTTTTAACCAATATAGGGTTGGCCAGCCACTCAGGGTGGTAGACCTCTTTGATGAACTTAGCATCAAGTAGTTTGGCGATCTCCTCCTCAATGGCACGACGCTTCTCGTCATCGAAGCATTAGAGTCGTTGCTTCACCTATCGGGAGCCGAGAATGATGTTCAGAGAATGCTCGATGACCTCCTTCGGCATGCCTGGCATATCAGACGGTGCCCAGGCGAAGACATCCCGATTCCGAACGAGGAAGTCGACGAGCGCGCTTTTTTATTCGCTGGAAAGCACTGTCTCGATCCTGGCCTTCTTGGTCAGGTCGGTGCTGTCAAGGAGGATCTCCTTGGAGTCGTCGGCCGGCTCGAAGGACGTAGAGGTTGAAGGCTTAGAGTCGAGGGTCGCAGTCAGCACCTGGGACTTGTGGATCCCTTCCAGTTGAGTAGACCCTGCGAGGGTGACGGCCAGCTCGTACCTTTCCTACTCGCATGCGAGGGTGTGCTTGAAGTGGGACATCCCGGTGATGGCGCCTTTGGGCCTAACATCTTGAGTGATGAAGACATCACTCCTTTAGATACACACAACAGTCCTCAAAGTAGTATTGATGAAACTCACCCACGACAGTTGCGATTAGAGGTGAGCTCATTCCAAAACACATGTCTTCATTCATTTGAGAATAGATTGCTATCAAATAACTTTATCATAATTAGGAATATTGAAGAGAGTCAAAAAAATCATGAAGAAGGATTTAGAGATGCTCAAGATCAGAACCGCATGTTTGACCCCGGAGGAGATTCAAACAACTCGGGTTCGAGCCTCACTCGAGCTCGTGGAGCAGCCTACACTAAAACGGATGCTCCACTCTCATACGAGCTCCTTTTGGATGTTCTAGATACCGTTGGAAAGCTAACAAGATAACCTTTTCAATGGCACTAGTCTCTTCTCCAAATTCGACCAGAATCTGTAGGAATCATTGGAACAAGATGACGTCCAGAAACTACCCGAGTGAGGCGACACTATCTTTGGCCTTTGGGCCTTGTATCTTTCTAGACCCATTAGTATTAGGGTTTGCCCCTAAGGTCGACCTAAACTCTATAAATTCAGTAGCCGCCATCATTAGAGACAGGTTTTGATTAGTTTTCTTCTGTTTCCAAACAGTTTCACCGTTTGACGGCTTGTTGGTTATCCAACTATGGGATTCAATCCAGATTTTGCAAGTGAGTTACGTTCTCCCTTGTTCTTGCTTGTGTTCTTTGATTCGCAGGCAGGGATTAACCTTCTTGGCCAGATCAATCGTGTGCGCACAGTTGATAACCAGAGAAGTGGTGCTGCGATTGCGGGGTTCGAATCGTATTGATTTGAGGCCAGATCGATTGTGTGTCACATCTCCGCCAAATGTTATCACGACCTGACGGAAGATCGGGAATCACATACACATCATTGAGCTTGAGGTAGACGTAGTTGGGGACGGCCATGAACTTGGCGTAGACGGGTCAGCCGAGGATGGTGTGGTAGATGCCGAAGAAGTCGACCACTTCGAAGATGAACTTCTCTGTCTAGAAGTTGTCGCGGTAGCCGGGAGTGACCGGCAACGTGATCCGACCCAAGGGGGCCGCGCTACCCACAGGGATGACACCATGAAATGGAATGTTACTCGGACGGAGGTCGGACTTCGAGAGCTTCATAGCCATGAAGGTGTCAATGTAGAGGATGTTGAGGGCGCTGCCCTTGTCCATGAAGACGACACGTGGTGCTGATTATCGGATCGAGCATCAGGGGCAGGCGCCCTAGCTGAGGCACGTAGTCGGGGTGATTGGATCTGTCGAAAGTGATCGGGGCCTCCGACCACTTGAGGTAAGTGGGCACAGCGGGGTCGGTGTGATTGACCTTTCGCCATGTCTGCTTTTGATGGCTCTGTGACTCGTAAGCCACCGGCCCGTCAAAGATCATCAGGCAGTCCTCTGGCTCGGGAAAGGCATCGTCGGCGTTACCCTCGACCTCCTTTGTAGGAGGGTCAGGATTTTGAGGCTGACGGGAGTCGGGTCGAAAGTGGCCCCTGTAGAAGACTCGCATGAGATGGCAATCCCACAAGGTGTGCTTACGGGGGTCGCGTGGTTGATGCAGATCTTGTTAAGCATCTTTTCAAAGTGGTTGTTGTGGTCGACCGGCTTCTTCATTTGGTGTCGATGTGGCCGTTCGGTAACGCCCACGAACTCCTCATCGTGCTGGCGGTTCTTCTGCTGCTTGCTGCTCGAGTCACCACCGTCCCGACCGTCTTTACGGTCAGAGCGTCGGTTGGAGCGTCGATCGGAACAGTTGTCGCTCTTGTGGTCGGCCTTGGACTTCTCCTTGCCCCTGGTCTGATCCCAATCGAAGTTGGCTTGGACAACCTCCTCCCCGGTGGCGAAGGTGGCAGCGATGTCGAGTAAGGCGCGCGCCGTCCAAAGGTTTTTACACCCTAGCTTGTGGACGAGCACCTTGGATGTCATGCCGCAGGTGAAGGTGTTGATGACGTCGGCGTCACTTACATCAAGCAGCTCGTTTCGCTTGCGCGAAAAGCGCTGTATATAATCACGGAGTGATTCGTCGGGGTTCTGCTTCAAGTTCTTCAGATCCTAGGATTACCCGGGCGGGT
Organism: Zoysia pacifica; assembly: GCA_001602315.1. Lineage (NCBI taxonomy): Eukaryota > Viridiplantae > Streptophyta > Magnoliopsida > Poales > Poaceae > Zoysia > Zoysia pacifica. The sequence continues at coordinate 292,003 of BCLH01000009.1, read as the reverse complement.
GTAGGTCCTCTGGAAGTGACCGACGAAGGCGTGATGAAGGTCGGACCAGTCGTATATGCTGTCCCTCGAAAAATGCTCGAGCCACCCCCTGGCCAAATCGAACAGGAAGAGTGGCAGGTACTGGATGGCGAATAGGTCGTCGACGCCACTGGTTTTGCATGCAAAACGATAATCTTCGAGCCAGTGGGCAGGTTTGGTCTCACTAGGGTATTGGACGATGTTGGTCGAAGTGTGGAATCTCTAAGGAAAAGGTGCTCTCCGGATGTGGGACCCGAACGCTCGGGGCCTGACCTCATTAGGGCTGAGGCTCCGGACGTGATCATAGCTGCGCGGACAGCGACAGTGGTCGGGAAACTGCTCCCGCCTGGACTCAGCGTAGCGATCGCTCTTGGCTTGCTTCCGTGCGTCGATCATGTGACGAACGTCACGGTGCTCCCCGAGGCGCTAGCGAACGCTGCCAGCCGGAGGGTAAGGATCACGCACCTTAGTCCGACCATGGCGACTGTCGCGGGCTGGACTCTAACAGTCGGCGCTCGATCGGTGGGAGCTGTGCGCCTCGGAGTGTTGACGAAGCAAGGGGTCAGGTTGCTGAAGCGCGCCGTCGAGATAGACACGCAAACGGTCTTAGGTTTCCTTGAGCATGGGGTTGTCTCGCGTGGCAGACTCTTGAAGGACGTAAGCGCCACCACCAGATTCTCGTACGACGTGTCGAAGGCGGACGTGCCGCTGTCTATTATCTGCTGATAAGTGGACTGGGCCCAGACTCAGGCGCCACCGCTCGTCGCAGCGGCACCCTTGCCCAGACCATTGCCCCCGGCTGCGATCTTGCGCTGGAGAGCATCTTCGACGACAGAAAGAGCGTGATGGTGCGAAGAAAAATCGTAGTCAAGAGCCTAGCCGGGGGTATCGACCTCCGCGGCTTTGTTAGGCAGGAGCGTAAAGCACTCACAGGACGGGTCATGACTCAACACATCATGAGGCAGGCAACGAGGCGAACGACAGTGAGGCGAACGACGCCAAGATGAATGCCGCTTGAGCGAGGTCTGAAGGTGAAGCTCGTCGACGTTCTCGGCAACGAAATCTAGGCTTCCGAAACGGAAGGCCTGGCCAACAGTGAAGGTGGGGATGCCCCACGATCGACCATCACGAGCGATGGCAACCGCAAAACCCTCAAAAAATAGGCGAGAGACTGAGGACTCACCCATCAAAGCAAAAATTGTAGCCATCGAAAAGCGAAGCGAAAACGCATAACAAAAAACCTCCTACCTGGCGCGCCAACTGTCGGTGTTCTGACCACCAGCATAGTAAAATTTACGTAATCGGAGGGAGTATTCGTGCGCTCTTCATATTCAAATGGCCTAGTCTACGGAAGAGACTTAAACGTTAACCTGGTTCGGGCCGCCAAGAGGCGTAATACACTACGTCTAGGGGCGAGAAAGAGATCAAATCGTATGAACTCAAGAACATGAATACAATGCGGAAGTGCCTTACCTCGATCCAAGAACCCTAGCTCGCGTGTGTAGATGTGGTTACAACGGGATGGCCAACTTCACTTTACTCTCCTGCGTGTAATGCCCCATAGTACCCCTTTTATAGGGGTCAGACCGAGAGCACCAACTTGGCGGCTACGGAACCTGTTGGCCCTCCGTCAGGTGGGGCCTTGGTCGTCGCCTGAGTTGGTCGCCTGGCGCCCGTTGACGCCGGTGTAGTTGGTCAGTGACCTTCGTACGTCCTTTGTTCAGTCGCGAGGGACAAAGGACACTTTTTCATCTTGCTTTGCCGATCGTCTGGCTGCTTTACCAACTTCTGGAATGCTTTACCTCCTGGCAAGGTTGCTTTATCTTCGGCTGTACGTTGTCAGGAATCTCTGCGGTCGTCAGTTGTTGGTTGTTAAGGCGTTGCCCGACCCTCGGGGATCAGGCCAGAGCGTTAGCTTCCAACTATTGGAGGGTTGAATTTTGTTGTTGTGTAGCTTCAACCTTCCGTCTGTCGGGCTTGGACAATCACGTAGATCCGACCCCTGGGGTCGGGACACTCTTGGCGGGATGTGGTCCTTCGTGGGCTATAGTCGGACCGTGGGCCGTAGTTACAGATGGGCCTTCGTGTAGAGGCTGGGTCCGTAAGTACCCGGGGTATACTATCCTGACAACTTCGACAACCATTCTATCCGAGTGGTGACAAGTTTCTCACTCGGGGAGATCATCAACGGCCAAGACGTGGTCGGACGCATCGCCACAAGGCTATGGAGCTCATGAGCCATGACATCATCTACGCACCTCGGCAAGCCATCAAATCATAGACCCTCATTGACTTCATCGCCGAGTGGACTCAGGCTCCAGAGCCGTCGATTCCGGACGACCTTGAGCACTGGACGATGTTCTTCGACAGCACTTGCCGGCTGAAAGGCTCAAGGGCTGGCGTCGTCCACATCTCTCTCAAGGGTGACAAGTTTTAGTACGTCCTGCAAATCCACTTTCCCCCTTCCAACAACGCCGTCGAGTACGAAGCTTTGCTCCATGGTCTCCAAATAGCCATCACCCTCAGCGTCTGATGACTCTACATCAAGGGCGACTCTGAGCTCGTCGTGAACCAAGTCATGAAGATATCAAGCTGTCGAGACCGCAAGATAGAGGCTTACTGCCAAGAGGTTCACAAGCTCAAAGATAAGTTCGATGGGCTCGAGCTCCACCACGTGCTGCGCCACAACAACAAAGCAGTCGACACCTTAGCCCAAATAGCCTCGAGGCGAGATCTGGCCCCAACAACGTCTTCCTCGAGGTCCTCTCCAAACCAACGATCAAGCTCAAAGATGATGCCGTCGAGCCCCAGGTCGAGGCGGCAGTCGGTGAGCAAGTTCTGACCCCCGAGGCAGAGGTTATGGCCATTGTCCTCAACTGGTCCCAAGATATCTTCGCCTTTCTCCAAGACAACACTCTTCTGGCCGACATCAACAAGGCGCGGTGGGTCTCACGCTGAGCCAAGGCTTACGTCATCATCGACAACGAACTCTACAAACAGAGCCCCAGCGACGTTATTCAACGCTACATCCCTCAAGCGGAGGGTCTCCATCTCCTCGACGACATTCACTCGGGCACTTGCGGACACCACGCCGCCCCGAGGACCCTGGTCGAGAAAGTTTTCCGTCAGGAGTTCTACTGGCCCACAGCAGTCTCCGATGCTGAGAAGCTCGTTCGTTCCTACAGAGACTGCGCAGTTCTACGCCTGACAGATACATTTGCTGGCCCAAGACCTTCAGGCGATCCCGATTACACGGCCCTTTGCAGTCTGGGGGCTTGACATCCTCGGGCCTTTCTGACAGCACTCGAGGGCTTCACGCACCTTTTCGTCGCCGTCGACAAATTCACCAAGTGGATCAAGGCCATGCTGGTTCCCTGCATCAGCTCCGGTCGGGCTGTCGAGTTCATCCGCGATATCATCTACCGGTTCGGGGTCCTGCACTCCATCATCATCGACAACGGTACGGAGTTTACCGGCCACGTCTTTCAGATATTCTGGGAGGAGTATCACATCCGGCTCGACTTTGCCTCCGTACCACTCGAGGACCAACGGTCAAGTCGAGCGCGCCAATGGGATGGTGCTCCGAGGCTTGAAACCTCGAATCTACGACTCTGTCAGGCAGGCAGCTGGGCAATGGGTCAAGGAATTTACGTCCGTGTTGTGGGACTTGCGAACGACCTCTAACAGAACCACAGGATTCACCCCTTTTTTCATGACCTTTGGAGCGGAAGCTATGTTGTCGACCGATCTCGACTACGACTCCCCGAGGGTCCGAGCCTATGACGAAAAAAGATCGAAAGCTGCATGGTAGGACGCCCTGGATCAGCTGGAAGAAGCGTGAGACATCGCCATCTTATGATCGGTTAAGTACCAGCAGAGCCTGTGACAACAACACGCTCGCCGCATCAAGGGTCGAGCCTTCAACATCAGAGATTTTTGTACTCAAGAGAGTTCAAGACAAGACCGACCACCACAAACTGTCGCCCCCGTGGGAGGGGCCCTATGAAATCAAGCGAGTCTTAAGGCCCGACGCATACAAGTTGGCGACCAAGGACGGCTGGGAGCTAGCTCATGCCTGGAATATCGAGAATTTGCGTCGATTCTACGCATAATATAATCAGCTAAGTTTTTTGCACATCTCTTGTCTCCATCATTTTTCGTTGGGCGGTGGAGGGCTAGTTAAGTGTCCCCACCTGTGGGTCGAAGCGTCCGACCCCCTTGCACTTCGTTCTCAGGCCCCGCGCCTCGAGTTCTCGTCCTAAGGCTCCACGCCTTAGTGTTTTGCGTTAAGGCTCCGTGCCTCTCTTCGTTTCCTCAGGACCCGACCCGCGTCATGCTTCGCGGGTGACCCTCGGACGTGCTAAGTTGCGAAAGCGCTCTCGTTCAAGATTTCCTCACGGCTAACGATTGACGACCCGACGTTGGTGACGCTCTACGGCTGTATCAAGCCTGACACTCAACCCTACAAGCTATACCAGACTCAGTCGCTTGATCAACGCCCAACGAAACTCGAAAAACATTAAGTGCAAAATCTGAAACACAGAAGAGGGTCGGAAACTTGCGTATTTACATAACATCCAAAGTGTTTGTTATATAGTCAGATACAAAATATTACTGCTAACTTCTTATAGATAACTAAGGGCGCCGCTGCTACACATGGGGTAGGTGACCGAACCGTTCCGAGAGAAGCTCCGGCCTGTTGAAGTCGACGACAATCCCCCACACAAACGGCTGCATGTCGGCCTCAAGCGCCCTCCTCTCCTCCTCCGACAACCTGGAGGCAAACCCCTCAACGATCCGACCGAAGTCTGCGTCCGGGAAGTGGGAGCGGGTCAGCGCTAGGGTCAGCGAGGCCCCATCTTCGAGCGCCCTCATCACCTCGGCGGCAATGGTCCCCGAGAGTTGCTGCAGCATGTACGTCACGAACTCTGTCAAGAGGGAGTTCTCATGCACGCCGGCAAAGATCTGGTGAAGCAGGCGTTGGCCTACGGACCTCAAGGGTCGGAGCTCACCGGCCAGAGCTGCAATCAACACGCTATCAAACGATCAACCCCCACAACGACTCAACGAACCAAAAAGGTAAAAATACTTATCATCTCGCTCCTTCACGACAGATTCGACAAGGCCTTTGGCCTCGCTCAATTCCGCCTGGAGTCGAGCGATCTCCGCCTCTCCAGCCAACCGCGCCTCTTGGACCTCAGAGGCAGCCTGCTGCGTCGCCTACAGCTCCTCTGTCAGCAAATCGATCTCGGCCTCGACAGCGACTCGCTCCGAATTGATCAAGTCTCGCAGCTCGAACGCTCGGCAACGCTCCTCCTCGGCCCTCTTGGTGGCGCTCTCGAAACTCTCGCGGGCCTCGACGGCGTGAGCCCCGATCCTTAGGCACTGCACCTCTACGTCAGGCTGGACAACCTGCCACTGGAGCTCTGTGCAAGGAGCAAGTTCCCAGTCAAAATTCGACCATGACCCTCAAACGGTGAAAACCAAAAGGTACGAATAAACTTACGTGCTATCGTCTCCCTCGCGGAGGCGAGGTCAGAGGCGAGCCTCCAGTTCTCCGACCGCGCTGACACGACTTCCATCCGGGAGCGATTGGCTTCATCGAGGGAGATGCGGCCCAACTCCTGGGCTTCATTGAGTTGATGGTGCAGCCGGATCATGGAGTCCCTCGACGCGTCGTGGCTGGCCCTCGCCTGCTCCAGCTCCACCTGAAGAGCATCGACCTCGCTTGCAGGGCATAGCCTCGGGGCAGCTGACCTACTGCTGTAACAAGATTCGCCTGTGAACAATGACACTCAATACCATGATAAACAGGTTTGACTAAAAAACTTTAAGTGTTCAAAAACTTACCCGACACTCCATCAAGTACGGGTCATCGAAAAGATCTCGACACTCGTTCGTGATGCCGAGCAGCTGCGAAGACTGGAAGCCATCGCAAAGTTGAAGCGACGGACCCCGACCATCCAGTCATTGTAGAAGTTCCATGCCTCGGCTACAGCCTCGGGCGGTAGATCGCCTCTCCTCCCCGTTCATTGTGCGTCGGAGGCCGAGGAATCGGGCGCCGCCATAGCAGACGAGGGCATAGCCGACACCATGGCCAGCTCGGTCCCTCCTCCCTCTAGCACCTCTCTCGCGGTTCCGCTTGTGCCGATCGAGAACGCGCCCGTTGACGACCCACCGGTGTCTCCTGCAAACAGCTCCTCCAAGCCCTCCGTTGGATCAGGCAGGGGAACCTCCGGCCGATTCCCGACGGCTATCTCGCTCAACTCCCGCGCGACGAGACTTGGTTGGCTGGCTCTTCATGAACGAAGGGCAGGAGCGGTCCCCTCGGACCCTCGGTGAAAGCGGTTGGGGACGGTGCGGGCTCGCTCTCGACCTCCATCAACTCTACCTCCCCCTCGACATCGGGAGCCGGAGAGAAGTCCTCCCTCTCCTCTTCAGCGGCTGCCTCCACCTAGATTCAACAGCCGCCTCCTGCTCGGCCTTGGTGGCCGTCGGCTCTTGGGCCTTAGCGGCTGCCTCCTCTTAGGCCTTGGCTGCCACCTCCTCCTAAACTTCAGTAGTGACAGTCGAGGGAGGCGGCAACGGCAGCACATCACTGACCCCTAGGGTCAGTGGATCTTGAGCCTCAGCCGTCGAAGGCGGCATCACCGCGTGCGCTGCAACATCGGCACCATCGTCGACACCCTCGCTAGTGTCCTCGGACACCGACGTAGCGACGGTCATGGCTGGGCGCATAGTGACGACCGACGACGGAGGCCTATCTACCTCCAAACAGGTCAGAAACGAACTGATCCAAATAATACTCAACGCTAAGTTAAAGTTGAAGGTACTTACGCCTTCCATTGGCGCATCGGGATCCTTCGAGTCTAGGGAAGCGTCGGTTGGCCCGCGCCTGGGGCTGGACCGCTCCAGTCTCCGCCACTTGGACCGTGGCGGCAGCCGTGCAGGTCTCGGAATCGACTTCGATGCTCTCCGACCCCTCAGAACTTATCCTTTTGGTCAGGGGCGGAATCACGTCCTCGGATGACGTCGAGCTCCCGACGTCGACCGGAGCCACCGCTTGCGATGCAGTGGCCCCGAAAATTGGGGTTGGAACCCCCGACCTTGCACTCGTAGGTGAAGGGGCGCCGACCGACGGAGCCCCGATCGACCTGTGAGCAGGCCGCGCAGTCGACGTGCTAGCAAACAGACTGTCAGCAGGAAACGACTTCGAGCCCCCGACGCGCCATCTCTTGGCGGCTTTCTTCTTCTTGGCCAGGGCCACGCCCGCCGCGCTTGTCTCGACCATGTCCACTGAGCCGGGTGCGGTCTTGGACAGGCCCTACAACGACGACAATAGCTAAGTCCTCGACTTCTACCTACGACCCGACCCGAGCTACTCTATGAATTCGAACAACAACGGCAGCGGGACAGTAACTTATCAAAGTTTGACGGTCCTTGTCCAGAGGCAGTGGCCCCTTGATCACCTCGTCTGTGACATCTCCCTCGAGCAACTTGCCGACCCACTGAACAAGCTCCCGGTCACTCAGCTCAGTCCCGACCACTTCGCGGGTGACGTCGTCTTTCCCTTCGTACATACCCATGGGGTGGAGCCGAAGACGTAGAGGCTGGATCCGGCGCCGCACGAACGTGGCGATGACGACGGCACCGGTCAGCCTCTCATCTCGCAGTCGCTTGATCTTGCCAGCACCATGTCCATCGCCACCCTCTCCTCAGCCGTCACCTTCCCCTTCCAAACATCAGTCGCCGCGGCCGGTGCATTGCGAAAGACCGGGAGACTGAGGATGGCGTTCTTGATATAGAACCACCCATCGTGCCAACCCTTCAATGACTTTTTCAACGACACCTTGATGTACTCCTTCGTCTCAGTGCTTCAGAGCATGATTGAGGCGCCGCCAACCTACCGGGCCACGCTAGAGGACTCCAGCAGCTGACTGGCTTGGAAGAAGTATCGCCAAAGAGAAAGGGTCAGTGTAACCCCCAGATACGCTTCACAGAGCGTGACGAAGATCACGATCTGGAGGATGCCGTTGGGGTTAAGGTGGTGGAGACGCACGCCGTAATGGAGCTTCCATGTGCGGAAGAACAAGGTGCCCGGGAAGCCAGCCTGCGCTCGTGGAAGGTGACGAAGCTCACAATCTTCCCCTCCGGCGGCGTCGGCGCCTCTGAAAGTGCATCTACACCCTTAGTGGGTTTTGGTGAATTGAATGACAACATGATTAAAGGACTAACATTATTTGTTGAGTTTATGAGCAGATTGTTAGTCCAAAAAGAATATTGAGAAGTCTTGATTTAATGAAGATTACCGCTTTTCTCATAGTCAAGAGGTTGTTCTTGCTAAATCAAGTGAAATTGTTACAAGCAAAAAGAGAGATCAAGACTTATGATGAATCAAATTAAAGATCTCTACATGAAGCTACTTGACTTGCAAAGATTGAAGTTGATGTCAAGGAAGCCAAGAGAGGTTGTGCTAAGCAAAAATGAGATCAAGAGTTATGATAGATTATATTTAAGATCTTAACTAAAAGGCTCTTGGTTTGTGAAGTTGACATCAAAGAATTCAAGAAGCATTCATTGAAGATACAAGGCAACATTTGACTCAAGTTAATGAGAAGCTGAAGGATTAATTTGACGGTATCGTGATGGACCGGGAAAGGGAGAAGGGCAAGGAGGAGTCTTGGCGCCGAAGAACCTTAGTACCGGAGAAGGACATGTTGAGTTGAATCGTGATGGATCTTTCAAGCTACAAGGAGTCATAGTTTGTTAAGTGTCGAAATTCTATTGAAAAAGAAGATAAGAAGTAACTTGGAAGCATTTTAGTGGATATTGATCACATGGATTGAAAGTTTCCAAGATTACTAGCTCAAGATGGAGTTGCTCAAGGAAAGCACATGTTGTTCACCCTCAAGAAGCAATTTTATGAAGAAGTGGCAAGATTCAATAAGTGAAGCTCAAGTGTTGCTTATAGCTTTTATTTAATTCTTGAGTATAGGTATGCCGCTCTATCAAGAAGGGTGCAACATAGATTAAAACATAATCTCAGTGCTCATGGAAACCCAAGTGAGAGGAGAGAAACACAATAGCCATACAATTTCACAAGTTTGCTGAAACAAAACAAACCGAAAGTTCCGGTTTTGGCAGTTTCTAGCAAAATTGCCTAAGTCTTCACCGGAGCGTCCGAGAAGCCCTCTCTAGAGTCGAGGTTCCTAGCCATCGAAGTGTCCGGCACTTTGCCAGAGGTTCCAAACCAGAAGTTTTGGTTTGGTGAACCAGAAGTTTCGGTTTGGTGAACCGGAAGTTCTGGTTTTCCCAGAGTTGTGTCTAACGGCTAGTGACCGTTAGTAACCGGAAGTTCTGGTTGGGAAATCGAAAGTTCCGGTTTTCCCTGTTTCAGCCCCAACGGCTAGTTTTTGAGGGAGTGGTTTAAATATCTCCTCTCTCCCCTTAGTGAAAGCTGCTGGTGTTGCCCATGACCTAAACTAAGCCAAAGCATTCTAGAGCTCTCTCGAACCCCTCTTTGTGAGGCTTGTGTGATTTGTGAGAAATTCAAATGTTGGGTTGAGAGAGATTGTATTTGAGAGCACAATTGAGCACTCTCATCCATTGAGCACTTGAGCAAGTTGCAAATCCGTGAGCATTTGTTACTCTTGAAGGTGAGGCCTCCTAGATGGCTAGGCATCGCCCGGTGAGACACCAAGCTTGTGGTGTGCCACGGAAAAGTTTGTGAAGGCCCGCTTCGCCTCCGCAAGAGAAGAAGCAAGATAGTGATTCGAGGGAAGTTGTTGAAAGAGACCCGACTTGGAGTTGGCCTTGTGAGCAGCTCAAGCTTCCTCAACGGAGACGTAGACAACTTGGGAGCAAGTCGTTGAACTTCGGTGAAACAATTTCTCATGTCCTTGCTTTACATTGCATTTCTTGTCTTATTTATTTGTGCTTGTGACTAACCCTTGATTCTCTGTGAATCAAGTAGCTATCTTGTCCCTTATACTCTTTTAGAAGTGATTTGCAAGTTTCTCGGGAGAATTCTCAAAGTTCAGGTTTAATTCTCTGCCTCGACAAAACCAAAAGTTCCGGTATTGAAAACCAGAAGTTCTGGTTTCTGTATTTGTTCCTGCCTACTTCAACTGTTCAGGCAGAACCGAAAGTTTCGGTTTACCAAACCGAAAGTTTCGGTTTTAGCAGTTTTAATTTTCGCTGCAAGTTTGCGTTAATTTTCAGGAACGCCTATTCACCCCCTCTAGACGACATCTAGGTCCTTTCAGCCTCCTGGTTCTCCGCCGCCTCGCACTCGCCAGATTCCTTTGACGGTAACAGGCCGACATCGTGGTACGACTTGAGCACTGCCTCTGAAATGGCGGGTAGCCTCCAGGCGGCCTCCATGACAACGACGACGATGACAACGACGGTGAGGACGACGAGGATGAAAACGATCGCGGTGGGCACCAAAACGAACACGGCGGCGATGAAGATGAAGATGACGAGCTTCGGGCGCGAAAGCAAGCTAGCACGAGGAGGCTTGGAGGCGAAGATAGCGAGAGAGCCGGTGGATTTTAAAATCCACGGCGCCTCCTTTTTAAAGACAACCGGGGGTGAACATTTCTCACCCCCACTACCAACGACGCGATGGCGCAGTAATTGTGCCATCATGGGTATGCGCTGCGACGCGCACCCGTCGCATCGGCTCCCCGCTCGCTGACGGGTGGGACCGGGCACCGCCTCGCCCCCTTCGTCACGATGGAGGTAACGTGTGCCTGTCTGACACACCAGTGAATGTTTGACAGTGCTAGTTGATGGGACGCGCATGCACGAACTGTTGTGCTCCCACCATCGTCCGATCGATGACCGTCCGGATTGACCGGAGGTTGCAACTCCCAGACACATTATTCGCCGTCCACGTGGAGGCAGCGGAATCGTATGATCGTCGGAGCTGTTACCGACATCTGTCACTAACACCGTGAGATCGAACCTCGCGGACCTGGGGCGCTGATCATGGGAAATGGTCAACCCCACCGGCTCAACCTAGGCGCGATTTTGATCATGAGATGAAGCCGATCCGATCGGCTCAATCTAGGCATCTAACCCAGTGATCGACTGACGACGAAAGTCAGTTCTGATCGACCCTGAGGGTCGAACATATTCATCTCGTAAACTTAACCCTCGACCGACCCTTCGGATCGCTCTAGGGCTTGGGGGCTGCGCCCTACGGGCGCACTCACGCGCCTCCGTAGGATCAATCATCGATGGAAGACGAGGACGAGACGTTCAACCCCCGACCGACCCTTCGGATCACCCGGGGGCTCGGGGGCTACGTCTTACGAACGCGCTCGCACGCCCCCGTAGGATTCACGACTAAGGATAACCTCCGACAGACCCTTCGACTCGCCCGGAGGCTCGAGGGCTACGCCTATAGGATCAGGCATCAAGGTCGACAACTGTCAAAGATCAGCCTGCGCCGCCTCAACGAAGACTTGCAAACAGCACAGGACTCAGAGGCTACTGTCGGGATCATATACCTCGGGTATCTATGGGCCCAGAGTGAATACGAAAACTCAGCCAAGGGTTATGGCCCATGGATCAATTCACGGCCCACGAAGGGCCTCCTCCCGCCAAGCTAATCGGAGAACGACTCGACCTCTAGGGGTCTGACACGCGCGAGCGTTGTGACCCAACCACCGAAGGCTCAGAGCTACACGATGACAAGATTCAACCAACCAACTACTAAAAACCAACGTCTTTACCCGACCCCCGAGGATCGGCCACCGTCTCAATGGCCAACTTCTGACAGTCGCAGAGATTTCTGCCAATGTATAGCATGAGGTAAAGCAACCCTGCTGTAGGTAAAAAGCATTTCAGATGACGGTAAAGCAACCAGACGATCGGAAAAGCAAAATAGAAAAGTGTCCTTTGTTCCTCACGACTCGACAAAGGACACGGGAAAGACATTGACAATCTGCTCCAGCGCCAGCGGGCACCAGACGACCAAGTCAGACGACGACCGAGGCCCCATCTGGCGGAGGGCCAGTAGGTTCCGTAGGCACCAACTTGGTAACCTTGACCCTTTCATATAAAAAGGGGTACCAGAGAGCCTTAGACAAGACAAGTTAGATTCAAGCCATTCCACTGTAACCACATCTACCCACGCGTGCTTAGGTTTCTAGTTGAGCTAAAGCCCTTTCGCTATTGTACTCGTGTTCTTGAGTACATACGATTTGATCTCACCCTCTCTTGGACGTAGGGTATTACGCCTCGACGGCGGCCCGAAGCAGGCTAACTCTCGAGTCTTTCGTAGATTAGACCATCTCGAATATGAAGAGCGCACCGTATCTCCTCTAATTACGTAAATTTTAGTGTACTAGTGGTCAGAACACTAACAAATGGGTATTCAAAAAATCAACGAACCAATATATTACCTATTGCCAGAAAAGAAAAAAAAATCACCTCTGGATTGGTGCATCCGCCGCACGGGACCAGGCTGACAATATGAAAGAAGCCAGTGATAGTGGACATGACGCATGTCAATCTTGATCAGCCACAGCCTTTTATCGTCCCTTCCAACTCAGCCATGGCGTCGTGTGTAGGACGATCAGCATCTTGATGGTACACGAGATATATCTCATCGAAAGCTGCTATTTATATAGACATAGATAACAACTCTTATCACTATGAAGGCGACATAGTTTGTACTATGTTAGGATCCGTGATGTAAAATGTCGATACAGCAAAACATTCTCAACAGAGATGGTTACACGACATGCACACAGTAAAATACATCAATAGTTGTTCTATTTTACAAATTCAACGGATCAAATATCTTCTTAGACACCTCTATAAATCTAGCGGTTAACCTCTTTCTCATCTGTCCTTTTTTAGCAAAAAGAACCATTATTTGTTACTCCCTCTGTTTTTAAAATATTAACAACATTGACTTTTAATATCAACTTTGACCATTCGTCTTATGAAAAAAAAATTATTCAAATATGAAATTTTTTAATATTATTTGATTTATCATTAGTGGAATTTAAATCACAACTAATAATTTTATGTATTGAAACAAATTTTTTGAATAAAACAAATAGTCAAAATTGATGTTAAAAATCAACGGATGTCAATAATTTAAAACCGAAGGGAGTAAAAAAACAATTCGAACATTTTGTTACCTCGCCGGATCACAACAAAGCATTGTAACCTGAAAGTTGTTATCGGAGGGCCAAAAACCATTGTAAAAGCTTTGTTGTGATCCAGGGCCAACTCTTTATTATAGTCATAAATTACATTATTTTGTAAATAATTTGCACCTTGCCATGGAAAAAACATCCTTGTGTGGGATGATGATATCTATTTTTGTCCCCCATTATTGCTATCATGTATTGCAAAAACAGAAAATAACTGGTATCTCTATTACAACCTGTAATATATATATATATATATATATATATATATATATATATATATATATATATTGTCAACAGTAGTTGTTCTATATGCATCTACCAAATTTTTATTTTTTTTCTAGGTGTGGCATGCTATTTGGTTATAAACTTCATATATGATTTGGATGAAAAAACATTAGTCAATCAAATCTTTACTGTGAATATTTTTTCTTTACTATTTTTATGCATAATACTAAAATAAATTTATACGTCTGGTCATGATACATATTAATACATGTGTATAATAGGAATATACTCAGAATTAAATTTCTGCTCTAATTATTGAAGTACCAAAATAATGAGTGTAAAAAAAATATACCTATATTTTGTTTAGAAATTTCTAAAACGGATCCAGTTTTATATATGATACATGTAAATTTGAACTTTTTATTATGATAAATAATGAGAAATTTCTAATTTTAATTTTAATATATTATTTTCTTAATAAAAACTATTGTTTACACTGTTTCACTATTCCTCCTTACGATTACATCCATCTCAGCCGTTCCTTCACGCCCACGACCCTTCCGCAGTTCCGCCGGCGCGCCGCAGCTCTCTCCAGCCCCGACCCGTCCCCGTCCTCCTCCCCGTTGCTCGCCGCACTGGGCCTGCCGACCGCCCCCACGCCGCCCCGTTCCGTCCCGCGCCTCCGCCCCGACCCGCTTCGCGCCACCACCCACCCCACGCCTGTTGCCACTCCGCCCCGCTCGCCGCCACGAACCGCTCTGCCCCGTGCGCCGACTCGAGGAAAAACAGCGCGCTTAGGTAGGGCAGCCGCCCTACCTCGCCCTATTGGTAGATCCGCCTCTGCTGCGGCAATGGGCCGTCCGGAGCCAGTCGTACTTTTCGCGCAGACAGTCCTACACTCCCAGCTGGACGAGTACGTCGACGAGGTGAGAGTTCCAATCCCATTTCCTTATTTCCTTCGCTACTTTGCTCTGCATCTCTGGCTCGTGTTACTATTCGTCTATTAGACGTTCGGATAGTTTGTTTCGTGATATTTTCCAGTTAGAAGAAAAGAATCACAATTCTCCGTGCAAGGAGTAGAATCTGCTCAGCTGGTATTCAAAAACCCATTTTTCTTTTTTGCGACCGAAAACCAAAAGTTGTGGCTGTATTCTTTTAAGGATTGGCATCTAACATTTAGAGAGAAGAGAAGGATTGACATCTTGGGACATAGGCACCTATTGTTGGCGGGGTGTTTTTCAGGGTTCACAATAGCCAATCACAGAAGGGATTTTGTATTCTTTGATTTTCAATTTTATTTATAATTATTACGTGTTATCATACAGGTGCTATTTTCGGAACCAGTTGTGATCACGGCTTGTGAGTTTCTTGAACAGAGTGCCTCTCCTTCTACACCAAACATAACGCTTGTTGGGTGAGAAACATATATTCTTAGTATTATTGTTTGTCACTTTTGTTGCCTATTTCTCATCCTCACTGTAAAGGTTACTTATGACAGAATTTCCTGTAAATTATCGGCTCTGTTGAACTTATTTCATATTTGTCTGCTGTAGTTTGTTGAAAAATAAGTAAGACATCTATTATGTCTTGTTAACTTTAAAGTTTATGCCTTCTGATATAGTTATGGGCCTTATGGCTCTGCACATGTAGTAATTCAATATGTTATATACAAGTTGGATAAGGACTTTATCTTTCTATTTTTATCTTTGAAGCTTTGTTGGCATATTTGAAAGCTATTTATGTTTTTGGTGAGAGAAACTTCTTTATTTTATATGCTGTAGAATGACAGCCATATTAAATAATTTGTTATTCAAGTGCTTATATTTCTATGAATACAAGTAGAAAAAGAACTGAGAGTTAATACATTTTGTAGCTACATCATGTATCTGAATGAATATTTCTTACTATTTTGAAAATACGCCGACCACATCAATGCCTGCATAGGCAATTCGGCATATAGATTTTAATCACATACAAGTTATTTTGTGCCTGAGACTGAACCAAACTATAGTCGTGGGAGCATTGGTTGGCTTAAAAGATGGCTATAGAAAAGGGCAGGACAGCTATTCGTATAGAAATCACTAGCTTTTGAAAATTTTATGGACTAGTTGATTCTGATATAGAATTTCTAATAAGATCCCCCCAACAGCTCCCTGGTTTAGGCCCTGTTTGTTTCACCTTTTGTTGATGCTTCCAGCGGAAAAGGCAGAAGCTGAAACAAACAGGGTTCTGAAAAGCTAGCTTTTGAAAATCTAAAAAGTTAGCTTTTGAGGAAATGAAGTAAAAGACGAAAAACTCACCGAGGGCTGCTTTTCTGGTTTATGGCGATGAAAATCTAAATATTTATTTATTACAAAAGTTAATATTAAAACCCATCAGCCAAAAGCCAGCAGCTTTTCAGTGAAAAGCTCAAATGCTTCAACCCAAAGAAACAATCCGGCCATTAGGTAAGGCTAAAGGACTGTTTATAACCATGCAAAACCTCAAAAACAATATACAAGATATGGAATCCATTGAAGTGCTGCAGTGCATAACATACTGTTATCACTACCTTGCGCTTCAACAATTTGTATTTCTTAGATGCAAATGAGATTGTGCTAATATTATTTCAGGAATTTCGAGAAGTACCATACATGATTAAAATGCGAAATTCCAATTTTCATAATTTTGAAAGTTTTATTATCACTTTACAGGCTAGCCCACTGTGAGGAGGATATACCACTTTAATTTTTTCATGTGATCATCTATTGTTTTTTCTATCTTGATCTATGGTCTCTGATTACAGTTATGCTATATGCAGTGCTACATCTCCACCTTCATTTGCTTTGGAAGTCTTTGTTCATTGCGATGGGGAATCTCGATTTAGACGTCTTTGCCAACCATTCTTATATTCACACTCTTCATCCAATGTGCTAGAGGTTGAGGTATGATGTTATCGATGGTCCATACTCTTAGCTGGTTCTTGGTCGTTCTTTATTTTTTTTCTATGTATGTTGCACATTTCAAATTCTCTACCAATATTCAAATATTTTACTTGGAAAGGATCATCGTAGACCTTTCTTGGGTAAGGATCCAAGGAATGATGGTTGGCACCTGACTGTTCCATAAGAATCTGAGGCAGGAAGAGACTGAGAGTAGAACAGTTGTATATTACTGCTTAACTTCCAATATCCAAGAAATGATGCCTTTTCTTTAGATAATAGATAAGAACCACCCAAAAATCCTAAGCAAGTCAAGCAACAAAGATATTATTCTGGTCATGTAATGTATGGTACCAATACCATATATCTAATCCTAATCCTTAGTCATTTAGGGCAGTAGACAGTCTTACAATAAATGGCGTCTGGAAGTATGGAATCAGATTATCCATTGAAATGAGTAATGGTTTTGTGGAAGCCAGCAATCCATGTTTCTGAACCATGACTTAGGTGATTGGTCTCCATTTACTGTTCATGAGATAAATTGTCCCTTTTCACTGTCACTTAAAACTTTTCTCTTTAACGTTTCAATCTTCTTTTTTTGGTGGGTTTCAACTCTAACCTCCCCGATTTGCTTGGGATGTAAAAGCTTTGTTGCGTTGTTATGATAGTCAGATATTCTTGTTTGAGGTATGCTGCCCGTCAAATCCACATTTTGTACTGCTCCTTCCCTGGTGGGGTGCCTTGCCCCAAGAGTATGTTATTAAGTCTGAAAATTAATGTTAAGTTAGTAAGTTTGATGATCGTCATTTTACTGTGCTGTGTGCTCATCTCAATTAAGAGACTGTATCACAATTATATTCTTTCATTATTTCCTGAAAAAATGCATCAAATCTTCCACCTTGGAAGAAATTATGGATCTATTTATGCTTGGATATGCATTGCATCAGAGCTTGAGGATGAGATTATCCGCTCATTTTTCTATTACTAGTTCGAGGCCCGTGTGTTGCCACGGAAGAAAAATTATTACAACATGAATGAAATTATTTGTAAAGGGTTCTAAAGAGTCAACAAACAATGATAAATTTATGGTTTACACAATCAATTAGAATAGTTTGTTATTGCCTGCCTCCAACGAATGCTGAGTACATGGAATAAATAGGCACTTGGCCAGCTATATAAAAAGCAGTATCCCTGAAATCCCCTAAATCTTGCCTTCCTTGCATGCTGATCCGCATGCTGCGCGGTTGCTGTGCACCTATGCCGCGCTGGGGTGCCGTGACCCTGCTCTTGCGCTCCCTGCGGGAGTAGGGGCGGCCCCACATGACAGTTAGGGTTTGGACACTGACAATCTACATGATAAGGCCCTGTTTCGCATTGCTCTAAATCCGAGATTCATGCACCATTTTGAGATTATTAGGTAAAACAAAGTGTCTGAATTTTATTTGTCCAAAATAACAAAATGACTTTATCAAGATCCTTAATCCATCCAGAGCTCCTGAGCCATGGATGCTTGGATCTTGACTTCTGCTAAATGTGGTCTGATGTACTCCGGATGTAGTCGTAGATATGTTTGCCTGTATTTAGTTAGGAAAATACTTCTATGGACATGGTGCTCTGTGCTTGTTTGAGAATATGTGCTAGCAATGTATATTTGAACATCTGTTTGTTCTATTCACTCCATTCCCAGCAAGGTTGAACACAAGTTATTCGGTTGTGTCATCCAATTTCTTTCTTGTTCTTAATTTGCAGGCCATCGTGACAAATCATGTAGTGCTGCGTGGAACTTATCGCAGCCTTACTCTTGTGATTTATGGTAATACCGCCGAAGATCTTGGTCAGTTCAACATAGAACTAGGTCTGGACCATTCTCTTATGAATGTTGTTAGCTCTTCATCAGAGGGGAAGCTTGAAGACCTCCCACCGGCATTAAATTCATCGAAATTGACATTTGAAGAACCCCTATCTTCGCTGAAGCCATTCACTTTTCCAGCCACTGAGTTGGATCTATCAACTGAAGTAAAAAAAATTCTATATTTAACTCTTAAAATGTATGAAATGTCTGACGTGGAAAATCTTATTCCTAACCTAAGAAGTGCATTTACCTCGGCTATATCAAAATATTTGAGAGCTAGTACAAACCACATCATACATGCACGGAATAATGATTTGGACAATGCCATTGTCAAAAGTAATCTGGATCCTCAAACAGTAACCGAAATTCTTATTGAAGCGGTCAACGAGCTCCTCAAAATTTGGAAAAATGTCAATGCTATTGCTGACAGGAATATTTTCAATGATGGTTGCTTTGGCATTGGAATAGATCAAGAGTTGCCCACGACCAAGAACCTAGTTGAGTTGTTTAACAAGTGTTTTCCATATTACCAGAATATTTCCTTACTTAATCTACAGCACCCATCTCAGGTATTTTATATTACATTACTTTCAAATCTTCATGCCTTTCAACAATCATTACCTTATGCCAATTCTTTTTTCAGAACAAAGTTTTGGTATTATCTTTGAGTTTGGTCCTCCTCCTATGCTCCTCAAAGGAGAGTTGCTACTACTTTATTTTTGCTGGTGGGATGGAGCAAATCATTTATCTGTTGTGTTGGAAAGCCACAACATCTGCAGCTATCACATTGTTGATCCTTGGTATTGTTGAGCGTGCTACTCGGCATGGTTTTGGATGTGAAGCTTTCTTGGGATGGTGGCCACGAAGTGATCACAACAATAGACCTATCTTCAGCAGCGATGGTTATTGCTCTTTGTTGAAGCTTCTACTAGAAAAAGAAAGGCATGATATCGCGTCACTTGCTACATACGTACTACAACGTTTGCGTTTTTTTGAGATACTATCTAAATATGAGGTTTGTTCTCCTGGCCTTTTACATTCAATCATAGTGTATTATGTTGATGATACAATTTTTTTTGGTTTGTTCTACAGTCTGATGTTGTCAAGATGGCTTCCAATCTGTCTGCTGATGAACTTCCTGCTGATGGAGTTGCATTCCTTATTTCTGCTAGTGCGGAACTTGCTGAAATGCTGGTAAGTTCTAATGATTGTGCTTTTATAGAAAAATATATATGTTTTATGTTGTCCTTTCAAGCGAAATGGACTAGCAATGACTCATATAAAATTGTGATGCAGAAATTGATGAAATTTTGTGGTCCCATGGAGGACCCCTCGACACTGATATATGCTGCAAGAATATCTAAATCTAGGCACTTGGAAGGCTTGCTGTCATACGAGTCAACTGTTGACCTTATAACTTCCTCAAAATACGGTTTCTTACAGTTTGATACTGATCCATATTTGTTAGCTCTTATCCAGGTAATTCTGTGAATATGCATTGTTCATTTTTTTGTTGCACTTTTTACCTGTTTAGACTTCTTTTGATTGGAAGCCCTGGTGCAGCGCAGAGCTGTTGGCTTGTGACCATGATATCATGGGTTCGAGTCCTCAAAAAGTGATCTGTTGCAGAAATGCAGGGAAAAGTTGTATACAAAAGACCCGAAGTGGTCAGACCCTTCCCTTGACCCTAAGCAAAGGGGAGCTATATGCAACAGGCTTCCCTTTACCTATTTAGACTTCTAATCTTTATCAGAGACTTTGTTTAGTGCTTGTCTCAATCTGCAATATATTCATTGGTTGGATGCTTATTTTTCTGATTCATCTAATATACCATTCTATCCATTTCATAGTTAAGAAGTTGAATATGTGACATGCATGGTTTGGAAAGGGGCCGAGGACCAAGCGTGGGTGCTCCCCCTCATTTTATCGCTGTTTTGATGTGCTATTGAGGCTTTTATGATATCGTGTCCGTTTCAAGGAATTAGATCTAAACCTTCTTAGCCTTGAAACTTTGACCCTCTGCATCTCTGTTTTGTTAGTATTATATATGTCTTGGTACTTCATGTATTTCCCCTCTCCTTGAGGGGTTTTATATTGTGTACATGTATATATAGGGGCCTAGAGCCCCTCTATCAATACAAGTGCTATTCTATCATGGTAATCAGAGCTGGTTTTTAGGGTTATTGTTTCCCCTCTCCCTTCCAATCCTCTCCCATGTTTACTTCTTCATGGGTTGATGCTTCTCCCGATGTTTCGTTAGCTTCATCTTCTGCTGTCGGTCCTCTCTGTTGCTTCTTTGTTTTGTTGGCTTCGCTTGGATCTGTCCGTCACTCGGTTGCAGCCGACACCACTTGGACCCGATCGCTGCTCGTGCTGTAGCCGTGTCCAGAGGCTGCCGCTGCCCCACCGAATCCTGCTGCTGCTGTTTCATGTGCTTTTTTGGGTTTTAGGTAAACCCTAAACCCTAAAAAAAACAGAGGGCTACCTGTTTGTGGCTTTTTGTAAAAAAAGGCACTTTTGCCTTTGCGCTCTTGCCGTCTCTCACCGCTTTTCATCTTGCGCTCTCGCCATCGCTATGTCCTCTTCGTCGACTCCTTCAGGCCGGGTTCTGCGTTGTGATGTCCGATGCTCTTTAATGGTACCAATTATCGTGACTGGGTACCCTGAATACGTCTTCACGTGCATGGACTTTGCCTCTGGGACTTTCTCACGGGCGAGTTTCCATGTCCTGCTTGTTCGGCTCCTGTTGCAGCTCTTACATTTCCAGAGGATGCAACTGCTGCTGAGAAGAAACTCTTTGAAGATCATGGGGATGTCTTGGTCTCCAGTGAGACTCAGCTTGGTGCATATAGGATGTGGTTGGATGAGAATGCTCGTGTTGCTGCTCTTATTGCTGCCAGTATGGTGATTGCTTTGCCGCTGAGATTGTTGAATTTGACGCGGCACATCAGATGCCTCAGTGGATGACTTCTATGCTCAGCTTTCCACTGTTTAGCGTTAACTTGATAGTCTGTCTCCCCAGCTTTCACTTAACACGTGTAAGTCGTGCTAGAGGTTCTTGGTACCTATGAGTTTATGACTCGACTGCATGATGAGTTCGAGCCTCTCTATGCCCAACTAGTTGCTCGGCACCCTTGTGTCTTTGATGGATGCTCTTGCTGCCTTTGGGATGTGGAGGCACGTCTTTGCTCTGCTGGTCTATTGTAGTCTACGTCAGTTTTGGCTGCTTGATACTCTTCTCGACCTACTATTCCTCCTCCAGTTGTGCCTGGTGCTTTAGCACCTTCCGGGAGTAGAGGGGCTGAGGTTTGCACTATGAGCACTGTAGTAAGGATGGACATGTTCTCGAGTTTTGCTTTAGGAGGAAGAAGGAACAAACTCGTGCTCATCGTTCGTAGGGTTCTGAAGGCTCTAGTACTGCAGGCTCTCAGAGGAGTTCAGTTGGTTCTGAGACACAGGAGTTTGTCAAGTCGCTTTGCTGTCTGCACCTATAGGTTTTGAAGATGCTTCTCAGTCATCTGTCGAGGGACCACCTTCTACTTCAGGTACTTATCTGTGGATTCTAGATTCGGACTCTTCTTTCCACATGACTCCTCATAGCTTTTGTATCTCTTCTATTTGTTCTCCTTCTGGTTCTCATTGCTCATATTGTTGAGGGTTCCTCTCTACTTGTTGTGGGGCAAGGGACTCTTCTCACTGACTCTTTCTATTTCTGATGTTTCTCATGTTCCTCACTTGACCATGCAGTTGATGTCCGCAAGCCAGATTACTTATCATGACTGTTGTGTTATTTTTGATTATGACTTTTACTATGTTCAGAATTGTTACACGGGTCACCTGGTTGGTACTGACCCTCATTGTCGTGATTCTTAGCGCCTCTAGGAGCTTGTCTGGTTTCGTATTCTTTCCGCTGTGCCGACTAGTCATGTTGCTTTTGCCTTTTGAAAAAGGAGAGGAGGAAGAAAAACAAAGCTAATCAACGAGGAGCACAACTCAGGGGGTATCCTTCCAAAAGGACGTGGCAATGCGCATCGACTAAAACTCTGTAGAGGTTATGCATCTGGACCCACGAGAAGCGTCATCGGGAACTACCGTCGTAGTCTCGACGAACACACAAGACCCGTCCACAAGCTTTAACTGGCGTCATCCATCCTTCAGGATAGGGATCCCAAAAGCCTACGCAGTCGGGTCCTAGAGTTGTGAAGAGCTTATCACTGATCTGGTGGGGTATCTCGATCTCATGTGGGGAGTCAGAGCTCTACACCACACTAACACAACACCGCCAACTTACGGATAAACAACCAGTCTCAGCAAGTTTCAAGATCAAGCCAATTGTCCATACAGGGTAACGTGATGTGCATGGTTGTTAACTGAGCGTACAAGGCTTGAAGGACTCGGTCCTTAATTGCCGGGGCAGGCACCAACTCCAACCTCAACGCCAACAACAAGTCTCACGGAAAGATCCCAGTCCGGATCTTTTCGTTGTACCCGCAACAGGTACGCCCGCAGGGACTTCCCAAGTCTCCCAGCTCCTCATACTCCAACCTACCCCCGCTAAATAGTTATGTATAGTTATTTGCAATACTCACATTTGAAGCACAGTTCAAAAGTATTTAACACAAATTTCATTTTATAGTGATAGGTGTGAGATGAAAATAAATGCGACTAAGCATGGCTAAGCATAAAAGTAAAATAAATGTACTAAAGCAATCCTAGGGTTAATATTTGTGGACCAGTAAATAGGCACGGCTTAGAAATGTTGCTAGCACATTTTAAAATAGTTGGCATGTAAATTAAGATTGCAAACAAAACATGCAGTTTAAAATACTAGGAACAAAGTGATCAAAGAACGCGGCTTGCCTAGCAACTCGGGATCGAAGTTGGGATCCGGGTCGACGAACTGATCGGGCTCGCAGAACTCCTTCTCAGGAACAGCAGCTAATCACAACACGAACAAGAGGGATTAGACACTAATTATGCGACAAAAAATAGAACCGGAATTTAAATCTAAATTGAAACTACTAGACTAAACGTGCGCAAAACGTTTCCCGGATCAACCGTACACTACAATCGAGACGAGACATTAACGGAACAATTTCGAGATTAATCGGAGATCAAACGGGGCTCCCCGAAAATTGCAGACAATCGAGACCACAAGGATTTAGATTAGTTGCAGAATAATTAATCGCAGATTTAAATTAGCAATTAATCTAACAATTAATAGAAAAAGAAAAGGAATTTAAGAGAGGAGAAACTGTCCTCACCGAGATCTAGAAATCGGAGATCGAAACTTCACTGGAACCGGAAAACACGTACTGGAAATCGCGGACGAGACGGCGGAAGCCTAACGCGCTGGAGCTGTCGGCGCGGAAATCGGTGCCGGTGGTGCAGCACGCGAGCGAGGACGGCGTCGGGGCGCTCGGCCGACGAAACGGCGCGGAGATCGAGGTGGAGTAGAGCGCGG
>BCLH01000009.1:214415-268123 GCA_001602315.1 Zoysia pacifica | reverse complement strand
GATGGCGCGGGGACCGAGGTCGACGGGCGACGCACGCGGAGAGGTGAGTAGATCGAGGAGAGAGGCGGCGCGAGGGAGGAGCGGTTACAGATTTTTCTGGAGAATGGGGAGAGAGAAAGGGATTAGGATGGGAGGGGTTTTTATAGGAGGGTAAAAATGGGTAGGGTTAGGAATTAAATCTGGAAATTAATTAATAAACATGAAACAATTAAGGCTGAAGAAATTAATTAGAGAAAATATCTAGAGATCCGAAAAATTAATTAGGGAAATTCCGGGAAAATAATTTTAGCCCAAACGTAAATATTACGCGGACTAAATTATTTCGGCACCGGATCAATTTAGATAGACGGATTTCGAATTGGACGGGAAAATAATTCGGAACGAATGATTTTTGAACAGAACGAAATATTGTATCAGACAATTTAATCGGAATAGAATTTAGGAAATCGCCACTTTATTAAATTCGAAAATTCGGGATGTTACAATGGGGATCCTCCTCCACGCTGCCCCCTCTTCCGGCTCTGCTCTTCCAAATCTCATTGCCTCATCGGCCCCGACGTCGCTGCTGCCAACGTGGGCTGGATTAGAATGTATCCGATGATGGACTACGGTGGCCCAATACGTATCCCTCTGAGTATCGATTTTTTTTGTATGTATTTTTTTTGGATACTTTTTAGATACATATCCATGGCGTATCCTCGCGTCAAGTGAGACGTATCGGTGTTTTGTAGGCTGAGCATAAGGGGTATCGTTGTCAGGATCTTGTTGGTCGCAGAATGAGTATGTCTAGGGATCTTGTCTTGGTTGAGTCTAGACCCTTTTATCCTCGTCCTTTTGCCGATGATTCCCCTACCTCCATAGCTGAGCTTTTATCCTTTTCTCTCTTTCCAGACGCTCCTATTGCACCTCCTGTTGTACCTTCGTTTGTGCCATGTCCCTCTGATAGGCGACCGTTGGGGCCTTCCAGTGTCACTTCCTCTTTTACCTAGCCTTCGGTGGTTCCTGCTTCGGAGCTCTCTGTTGTGGCTCCTGATTATGCTGCGAAGCCATCAATGATTTAGGTCTATACTATGCGGGTTGTCTTCTTCTGATGTCCCACCTTCTCATGAGCCATTGCTTGATGTGTCTTCTCCCATTGGCACATCTTCGTTGACGGCTCCTAAGCAGCCTTCTTTTGTTCTTGATCGGACCCCTTTGGGATGTGGTCATCATATTCGTAGGCCTACTGACTTCTTCTCACGCGCTGCCTTTGCAGCCTCTGTTTTTTTGAAGCCGCTTTCTTATCGTGATGCCATTCTTCATCGGAAATGGCAACATGCTATGGCAGAGGAGATTGTTGCTCTTGAGTGCACTGGTACTTGGGATCTTGTTCCTCTTCCTTCACGTGTTCGTCCGATCACGTATAAGTGGGTTTGCAAGGTCAAGACCCGGTTTCAGCAGAGCATGACTGTGATTATGATAAGACGTTTGCGCCAGTTGCTCATATGACCACTGTTCTCACCTTGATCGCTGTTACCTCAGTTCATCAGTTGTCCTTCTCTCAGCTTGATGTCTAGAATGACTTGATGGTGAGCTACATGAGGAGGTTTGCATGCGGCTACCACCTGGGTACTTGTTCTTGAGGGCATGGTCCGTCGTGACCGTTGCTCCCTTTATGGCCTAAAATAAACTCGTGCGTGGTTTCAGTGCTTTCTTCTATGATCACTGCTGCTGGTTTTTCTGCCAGTAATCATGATCCACCGCTCTTTGTTCACATTTCATCTCGTGGTCGTACTAATTTGTTAGGAAGTTGCTAATTTTATCAGTCCAAGGAAATTTGGGTGCTTTCAATCAATTTCGTAGCTTTAGATCTAGATAGGAAAACAACTTTTACAATTTTTTTTTTCTATAGTTCAATGTTTTCAAGTCGGTTGGTTGCTTGCTCGTTCCCGAGGACTGACGGCAACTAGTCGCGATTAGTCGTCGAACAGGACGACTAGTCGAGCTTGGTCGCTTCTAGTCATCCATATAATCCTTCTGTTTATTTAGCAAGTGTATATTACTGAAGAATGGTCAGATATGACTTACATGTAAAGCAAGGATTTGTGAGAACTCTCAACAGTCCATAAACTTGTGCAAACTCCATATTCTTGCTGCTGCTGAATCTGAATGGGGAGGGACAAATGCTGCGGCCTGGAGGGTGAGGGGCAGCGTAGATGATCTGGAGTGAGGGGGTGGAGGGATGGCCTGTAGAGGGATGAGTGGAGGCGGCGACCTGGAGGGTGAGGGGCAGAGGCGCCGGCAGCCACGGCCTAGAGGGGGACAGGTGGAGGCGATAACAAGGGACAGGTGGAGGTGGCGATGGCCCAGATGGGGGATGCGGACACCATGGTCTTGAGGGGAGGGGTGGGCACAGTGACTTGGAAGAGTGCCGGCAGTGGTAGCGTCGACAGCCTGGATGGGAGGTGCGGAGGCAGTGGCCTGGAGGGACGATTGGCGGAGGTGTGGCTGCTAGACAGGGTGGGCAACTGGTAGTGGGCTGTCGCTGGCCCATTTACTTTAAGCACAGCAAAGCCCACTTGGTGGCAGACTAATTGGACTCTCCTAATCGGACGACAAATCGCATTTAGTCGATGATTAGTCGGATGACCAGTCGATTAGGCGGACAGATCGGGTCGTGACACCTAACTGAGTACAAGGAACTGACCAGGCCGATTAATAGCAATTAGTCAGATGACTTGAAAACATTGCTGTGGTCAACACATTGAAATTTTTTGTATGGTCAATATCTGTTCCTGCAAAACAAAATGAAACAAACCATTGGATCGGACAGTTGAGGCGTTAATTGAGATGGCCCCTTGTTTTCAATCGATTGAACGCAAGAAATTGTGATGTTACGATTTCACCAAGCTTGATATTCTGCTGTACCCATTGTGTCCCGTGTAGGCTTTTTCAGTTAGCCTGGATTATCGGTCTGCTATAGGGTTTCACGTTTTCCAATGAGTGTTGGATGGGTTTGGTATCATATCACACTTATATTCTTAAAAACTTTTGTGGAGCCATCCAAAGGACAGTCGCATCTATAGGAACAGGCATATGAGTTCATTTCTTTCCAAATTTAAGTAAAACTTTGAGCTTGCAATTGATTTAGGTTTTAAGGAATACATTATTTCTGCAAGCTAGTGTTTGCTCATTTAGACAACTATATTAGCACTTTAATGTGTCATCACGAAATGTTCCTATTGATTTTCTCTAACCATTACATTTTTTTCAACAGCGAACGGGCCTATACCTGAATTGGTTAGTTGGCTCTATTAGCACTCCTGAGTTCGTGGATTCGACTCCCCGTTGTAACGCCCAAAATTTCAACTTTTTCATAATATTAAAATTTCAAATTTATTTAATTGCATTCCACAATTTAGTGAATTTATTTTCGTAACCCGTGGGAGCGAAATTCAGCCCAAGGTTAAAATAAAATTCCGTCGTCGGTCCCACGCCAAAGCACAGATCTAAGGCCTGACTAGGTCGTTCTCACACGGGCTTTGGTGCCGCTGTGTAGGGTGGGGCCAGGGTTTAGGGAGTTTCTTGACCTGCGTAAAAAGGCCTTCGTAATGAAATATGCGGAGGCTGTCTGTTGGTTATGATTTTCCACACGTATAACTGAACTTGTTAGGGTAGCTTTACAGGTAAATTTGAAAATTTAACCTCTTAACTACTTTCATATCTTTGTATGCAGGAAACAAATTTTTTCCCTCTGTCAGCAGCTTTATTGTCGTCACCTGTACTGCATTCAGCTAGTGGGCCTGCTGCAGAAATTTTGATGGGGATAACATCATCTATTGAATCTATTATCATCTCTCTCCTCTTCTGTCGTTCAGGTTTGATAGTCATTTTCCTGTATCAATATGATCTTTATTTTGTTTTTCTGAAGTTTGTTGAATCTATTATTTTCTGTTCCCTCTCAGGGATATCTTTCTTTCTCAGTCAACCAGAAGCAACTGAACTTATAGTCCTTTCTCTTCAAGATGCTGAAAATATTAATAAAACAGAATGCATGACCATTAGGCAGGCTTTTGTTCTTTTATCAAAAGGGTTCTTTTGCCGCCCGCAAGAAGTTGGAATGATCACGGAATTACATCTTAAAGTGGTTTGTGCAAGCTCATTTATAAATTTAATTTCATCTGTACCTTGCATATCTACTTCGACACAATGGATGTGCACAATGACATTATTAATTTAGAGGGGACTCATCTAGAAACCTAACCGGTGCTTCCACTACAGTAGCAGGCTTCTACACGCCTCAGTGCACAAGAGCCTATTTAACTACCCTAATAATTCCCTTTCTCCATCTTCCTCTTCCATATGTGCCACACTATCTCACCATCCTTGGTCTGGGTCTATGCAAATATTTTTCACACATTCTTTTGAAA
The DNA here is from genome assembly GCA_001602315.1 of Zoysia pacifica. Classification (NCBI taxonomy): domain Eukaryota; kingdom Viridiplantae; phylum Streptophyta; class Magnoliopsida; order Poales; family Poaceae; genus Zoysia; species Zoysia pacifica. Next base: position 263,714 of record BCLH01000009.1, on the reverse strand, counting down.
TTGTTCACTGTACCATGCTATTGACCATTTTATGCATGCTACATACAATGTAACCTGTAGTTATATCCATTTATGTTGTAGAATAGAATTTACTTACAGTTGATTGAGTTGAACTATCCATGTTTGTGTTTGTAGTGATGATTAAATTGCTCTTTTCTGTAGGGAAGTGCTGCAAATCGGATGCTTTCAGTTTCTTCGAATCCTGATGAACTATTATGGGTTCTCTGGGAACTTTGTGCCATAGCTAGGTCAGTTTTGAAGCCAATGTTTGGTGGGTAGATTTGCTTTGCTTATGAAGAGTCATGTGAATGAATGATGGCAGGCTACATGTTCTAAGATTATTTTTTCAGTGTTCAGTACAGTTTCATTATCGGAAATGATCTTTTAGGCATATTGTCTGTTCCATTATCAAGAATCGTATAATTCACTAATAATATGTTGATGCTTTCACATTGGTTTGGTTGTTTTTATCTTAATTTTATACTCCCTTCCATCCCAAAAAAAAAAAGCCATTCTAGGATCCAAATTTTGTCCCACAAAACATGTCATTCTCGCTTTCCAGTACACCTCTCTCTCTCTCTCTCTCTCTCCTTGTTTTCTGCGCTCTCTTTGCTTTTTCATCTCTCCTTAATATCAGTGTCCAACTACTAAAACATGTTTCTGGTACGGAGGGAATAGTTACGTAGATATCTTTAACTTTTATGCTCTTAATTATTGACACTCTGTTATTTAGTTGATTCCGTAAGGACAAATTTTAAATGGGGATTAGTTTGATACATGTCATTACAATTTTTCGAAATTTGATATATGCCATCCGGGCCCATGTGTCATTCACTTGCACCCCACTGCAAGTGACACATCGATGGCATATCTCCATACTTGAAAAATCTTAATGGCATATTTCTATTAAATGTTGCCTTTATGAAATTCTCAACGTAAGGGTCTGTGCTTGTGACTGGAAAATATAAGTTTTTGAACGCCATTTTTTTTTTTATGTTTTCATGACTATGCTGTGTTCACTGCATCTGTGATATAGGTCTGATTCTGGTCGGCAAGCTTTACTCACTCTTGGATTCTTCCCTGAGGTATGTGTTGTCTATTTACATCTATCTTTCTTTTGTGGTACCGACTGACTTGATGAATGATTGAATATTTCTGTTGCAGGCTATATCAGTCCTTTTGAGCTCGCTCTCTTCATACAAAGATTATGATTCAGTCATCACTAAAAATGGTTGTGATAAAATTATTTTCTTCTAGATTCTTCTCTTCTCTTGTTTTGCATATTATATATGAGCTTACACCTATCTGATTGTTTGATCTCAGGAGGTTCGCCTTTGGGCCTTGCCATCTTCCATTCAGCCGCAGAAATTCTTGAAGTTTTGGTTGCAGATTCAACTGCTTCATCACTTGAATCTTGGATTGGATTTGCCATTGATCTGCACAGAGCTCTGCATTCATCTTCACCTGGTTCAAACCGAAAAGATGCGCCAACACGATTGCTTGAATGGATTGACGCTGGTGTTGTTTATCAAAGAAACGGAGCTCTTGGGCTTCTTCATTATTCTGCTATTCTAGCTTCTGGTGGAGATGCTCATCTTTCTTCTGGAAATGTTCTCGTGTCAGACTCGATGGATGTCGAAAATGTAATTGCTGATTCAAATAATAGTTCAGCCGGTCAGGTCATTGCTAATCTTCTTGGTAGAATTGTTGTGGATAAGTACTTTGATGGAGTTGCATTATGCAGCAGTTCAGTCGTCCAATTAACAACAGCTTTCCGCATTTTAGCATTTATTTCAGATGATAAGGTAAGAAATGCATCCTCATAGATCACAAGTTTACTCATGATTTCTCTCTTGCAATGGCATGCTTACCATTTTGCTTTATGAAGGCTGTGGCTTCATCCCTTTTTGAAGAAGGTGCAGTTACTGTTATATACATTGTCCTAATGAACTGCAAGTCTATGCTTGAGCGCTTATCCAATAGTTATGGTGAGCGTCTTATGGTCATGATGATAGAATTTTTTTTCTATGTAGACATATCTCATGTTCCATTGTAATTTCTTTCATAAAACATAATGATTATTCTTCCTTCAGATTACCTTGTTGATGAAAGGGCTGAACTGAGTTCAACAACGGAATTGCTTTTAGAACGAACTCATGAACAAGCTCTTGCTGATCTCATGATTCCCACACTTCTGTTGTTGATAAATCTCCTTCGTATTTTACGTGTAAGCCTCAGTCTTTTTTCTTATGTTCTGTCAAGTGTACTGTTAGAGATATAAGTCTGTATTTTCCCTTTTTCTTGAGGGATTTTGCGCTGTTGGAGTTATTCTACACCCAACTGAAGTTACTAAATAGAATTTCAGTAAAAATTACTGACAGTAACTACAAAATCATAAACTACTGCGAGTATAGTTAATATCGATGATAATTAATGAGACATTTCTCTCAACTTTGTTCAGTAAAATGTACTGGGGTGTAGAATAGCACTATCATTGTTATATATAGATATATATTGTATGGGGACAGTATATGTCAAGCTTCCCTTATTTCTGGTCTTATATTATTTTTCATTTCAGGAAACAAAAGAGCAATATCGCAACAAAAAGCTTCAAAGCGCTCTTCTGCAGCTACATCGAGAAGTTAGGTTGTGTACATTGCATTTTGTTTTATGACCCTTCTCCACTCCCCATTAAGTTTTCGAACTCTTCCCATTTCTAACACATGTTCGCAATTTCTACAGTCCAAGACTAGCGGCATGTGCTGCAGATTTGTCTTTCATGTTTCCTACTTTCGCTGTGAGCTTTGGTGTTGTTTGCCATCTTATTACATCAGCTATTGCTTGCTGGCCATTGAATAATTGGGCGCCTGGTCTGTTTCATCGCCTTCTTGAAAATGTTGAGGCCACGAACGCATCAGTACCATTAGGACCAAAGGATTCTTTTAGTCTGCTTTGTCTTCTGGTAAGCATTTTGGTTACATTTATACCTTAAGTTGTTTGTGGAAGAACGTCATCCATCACACATCACGGTCATCACCCCTTGGTGTGGTGGCTCCTCGTAATTGCTGCATTATTATGATCACAATTCCCTTTTCCAGTGAAGAAGTATTGCTGCCGTATTTATACAGATTTCACTCTTGTAATTTATCCTAATTTTAATATGTTATCTGTACTGTAGGGCGATCTTTTCCCAGATGAAGGCATATGGCTGTGGAAAGTTGACCTTCCTCCACTGAGTGCTCTTAGATCTCTGGGTACTGGAACAGTTCTAGGTCCTGAAGTGGAGAAACAGGTCAACTGGTACCTGCATCCTGAACATGTTGCCATATTACTTGTGAGATTGATGCCACAACTCGATAGACTTGCTTGTATTATTGATAATTTTGTGACTTCGGTATGTACTGGCTTTATTTTTCTGTTTCTTGTCAATCTGAAACAAATTTACTTCAGCAAATTGTTACATTTGGCTATATATCTTGGTAGGCTTTGGTAGTAATACAAGATATGCTTCGAATTTTCATTATTCGTGTTGCCTCTGAAAAGATTGAGTGTGCGGTTGTTCTTCTTCGGCCGCTTTTTATGTGGTTGAAGCATAAAGTTGATGAATCTTCCCTGTCGGGGAGAGAGATCTTTAAGGTAACTATAACGTTCAGTTATTATTTTTTGCACAACTTACTTATTACTTCAACACAGTTACATGCATTACTGTTGTTTCAACCTGGAGGTAACTGGTGGTTTCTATGAGATATGGCATTGCATATAAGTCGTAGATAAAAGCTCCTGTATTTTCGATGGCTGCATTATTTATCATTTATCTACTCATGTTTGCACAACTTGCTTATTACTTCAACACGGTTACATGCATTACTGTTGTTTCAACCTGGAGGTAACTGGTGGTTTCTATGAGATATGGCATTGCATATAAGTCGTAGATAAAAGCTCCTGTATTTTCGATGGCCGCATTATATATCATTTATCTACTCATGTTTGCACAACTTGCTTATTACTTCAACACGGTTACATGCATTACTGTTGTTTCAACCTGGAGGTAACTGGTGGTTTCTATGAGATATGGTATGGCACATAAGTCGTAAATAAAAGCTCCTGTATTTTCGATGGCCGCATTATTTATCGTTTATCTACTCATGTAGGCCCTGTTTGGATGTAAAATATTTTTTGAGGTTTAGGCCCCGTTTGGCTTACAGGAATTTCAAAGGAAATTCAAGGGAAGTAGATTCCTGCATTTGCTAACTTCATCTAGCATTCTGAACGAAGGAACCGAGCTAGTCATTCCTCCGGAAAGGCATTGTTGCCAGTGTAAAACGTAGAAATAAAAACATCCGGTTCTACTTCATGGATTCTCTTCCTTCACAAAGTCCTAGACAACTGTAATGCTATTAGCATCCCAGCCGGTTTTCCATTGTCATAAGAGGATGAGGAACAACCACAAGGGCTCTGGGTCCCACGTGCCACCAAAGGATATTTTCTATATTTGCGATAGCTAATGTAAAGGCGAGATCAACAAGCATATTTGAGTAAACCAAGTCATTAGCGGGAAAGTTAATGTCTTAATATTTTTGTTTCCTATGTTTTTGTTCCTATATTCCAAACGCGTAGAATTTTCCATTCCTCTGTTTTGAATTCCTGCGGTTTTCTCACTACTCCAATTCCTGTGTTTTCTTCATTCCTACCTTTTTTTTCCTATTCCTTTGTTTTCATTCCTTTGTTCCAAATGGGGCCTTGGAAAACTATCATGGTTTTATAGAAACTTTGGTTTTAGAAACTAGATTGTGTGTGGATGGAACAAATACTGTAGCTTTAAAAACCACATTCTTGGCAAACTTGTTCGCCCTATTTGGATGTTATAGTTTTTCAACACCAAGGTATTAAGAAACCATGGTAGCCTTTTTGGAGCTTTTTGAAACTCCACTCTTCTTTTACTAAACCATGGTTTAGCTTGACATTTAAAAAGGGCCTTAAAGCTATCCAAGATGAATTAGGTTTCTTTTGTTGGGCTCTCAGAGCATCTCCAACAGCCCCCTAGAAAAATTAGGGTCAGCCAAAAAAATTTTGGACTCTATTTTAGTCGCCTCCTTCAACAGCTCCCTTAAATATATCCTAATATAATTCAAATTTGAGCCAAGTCAGCAACCTATCCCACAATTTAGTTGCACATGAGAGAATATTGGGGACCCCAGAAAGTTCCCCAAATCTATCTCCGGATTGGGGGGGGGGGGGATATCTGGAGATCCGGGAAAGTAGAGAGGTGTTTAGGGGAGATGTAGGAGGAGAATTTTTACACTAATTCCTTATAATTTGATTTAAGGGGAGTTAACGGGGAGCTTTTGGAGATGCTCAGAGCAGCTCCCAACACGAATTCTGCTGGAGCCAAATCAAACTGCCTAACTAACAACTGGTCCGAGGGCAGGGGCACCTCGGAGCAGACCTGAAAAATGATTTGTGCATGCAGAGGTGAAAATACAGATTCCCACCCTTAAAAACATACCTCCCCTCCAACTGTAATAGTTTTTTTGCTACCGAATTATCCCATACCTCCCCTCCAACTGTAGGTACTCTATATTAGCAATGTCCAGCTTGTCCTCCCAGAGGTACAAAATACCTAGATCTGGGGCTTCGGTGCTATCCATGGCCTGGCATGGTAGCCCCAGATTCTAGCTTTGTTCTCTCGTTAGTCCGCCCACCGCAACTGCAGCAAAATGTAACCTTCCTGCAGTGCTACACCTCTCCTCCATGGTTATTAAGTTCGAAATGACGTGCCCTAAAATTTGGTTCTGATACCATGTTATGAATAGAACTTGTATTCATCAAGGGAGCCAAGGGCCCCAATATATAGAGGTGCAAGTGAGGGAAATATGCACAAAACCCCTCAGGGAAAACAGAAAATACAGAAAACTAAGGTCGTCTGTTCCTACAGTTCAGTGAATCTTTCTACTTGTCATTCACCTCTATGCAAACCCCCAATTGCCACAACTAACATAGGTAAAGTTGCAATAACTGATAAGTGTTCACAGTTGCAACCAATGACTCTGTAACTGATGTCATACAATATACTCCAAAAAATTGCAACTGATGATTCACCTAGATGCCACTGAATTGCCTACCCCAACTTGCTTGGGATAAAAAGGCTTTGTTGTTGTTGTTGTTGTATCGTTGTAGTGGCCAAGTTGAAATTGCAACTGACTTCTGTTCATTTGATTGTAATTGCAAATGCTGTTGCATCTGGTGTGTTGCAACTGTTGCTACTGATTGTTTAAATCATTGGGACTAGAGGGTATGCACAGTGGGGAACTAAATTAAGCATAGGCGCAGAATAGACTCGCTGTATACAGCGAGTTTATTTTGAGTAAACAGTTGAACTGAAATAGCTCCTGGAAGACGTTCTACTGGCTAGACAGACTCTTTTTTTTTTTCTTAAATTAGTTTTTGTACAATAGCCAAACAATACAACTGGCAAGTTGATTCCTGAAATAGATACTTGCAGGACATTCATGCCTGCATTGTCCATGATATTTTTTTTTTGTACTTAGGATATTGATAAATGAAACTAGCAGGAATCATTCTGCATTACCTGAAAAGAATCAGTTTGCCTAGGATTGTCTTTGAGTTTTTCACTGATTGATGCACATCTTTTTAAGTTTCAAACTTTGAAATAGTTATGCCAACTATCCACAAAAGAAAGACAACTCTAAGAATTTGCTCCCCGATGTTCTATTCTCATTTATAGCACTCTGCAGACAGCACCACTGGTCTGAAGTTTCTTTATGTTCATGCATTAATTTCAGGTGCGTCAGTTACTCAAGTTTATTGTGAGTTTATCTGAACATCCAAATGGCAAGGTGAGTGGTTTCCTGTGGTATTGGATTTTGAAGTTTATTCTGGCTTGCTCTTCTTATTTCTTTTATTTCAGGTGTTGCTTTTGAAGATGGGAGTCACAAGGATTCTTAGAAAGATATTACAGAACTGTAGCAGTGAATCTTTTTCAGATGATAAGATGACTTCTGAAAGGTCACCCTCCACAAATGACCTTATGCTGAAATTGCAGATACCTTTATTCAGGTCTATTGCATATATCTTTAGTACCAACACATCTAATAACGAGAAGATTATTACTGAAGAGTAAGCTCTCGATTCTAATTGTTTGAAGCATATCCATTTACATAGTGAAACTAATTGTTTACATAAAATGTAAAGGTCCTTGAATGAGAATGTTCATGAGTGCTCTCCTATCATGCGTCACCTCTTGATCTTCTGTCAGGTATATTTCATTTGCTTTGTGTATGATTAGGTTGTTCCTGTGCATCTTAGAGATATATTTCCTCTTGTAATACACTATTATATAAGGGTTTATGTCTTGTGGGGCCGCCACTACTCCCGCTGGGAGCACAAGTCTAGGGCTGCAGCTGGCCCCAGCCCAGCTGTAACAACGCACTATTAAGGTGTGTTGATTTCAGCAGGCAATGAAGGCAAGAATAAAGAGATTTCAGGAAATTAGTTCCTGTCATTTACGAGGCGAGAATCAAGGGATTTCAGGAAATTATTTCCTGTCATTTAGGAGGCGAGAATCAAGGGATTTCAGGAAATTACTTCCTTTATTTAGCTGGCCAATGGCACCGAACATTCGCGCAAAGGTGATCGGCTGGGTTGCAAGCCACTGTTGCATGCTCACCCGAATTGGCTCCTCGGTTGAGGATTTGCAACTCCCGCCGCGTTCTCACCAATTACATAGAGTTTGTGTAGTACATGCGGATTCATATGTGAGTTCTTCGTCTACGAGGTGTTCTTTCTAGAGATCTTTGTTGTTTGGTTGTTTCTTTGCCTAAGGAGCCTGTGTCTCCTAGTGAGTCAGTGAAGAATTCTAATACTATCATCCTATGAGGAGACTGTTCTTCATATGAAGAGCTTTCTTTGTACACGGAATGGATTGTCTGCTTCCATCCTTGTCAGGATGCATTATGCAACCTCAATTTGCTGCAGATATCATTGGCTCCTTTACTTTTTTTTTTTGATGTGGACTTATCTTTATCACTTCTTTGAGCCGTCTGTAGATGCTATATTTCAGTGGTCTGTCAGGAGCACACCTCAGCAGGGTGATTTTTTTGTTGACATCTACCCTCAAATGACTATTTATCACGTCATTTGGATTCCCTCCACTGCTAGTTGTCATACTTGTGCTTGATGTCATGCTCTCCGAGCCGAGTGTGACCTTTAGCGCATCTACAAGTTACTCGCCTTTGACCGGACTTTGAGCTCTATCGTGATCAGCTGCTTACACACCATCCTCGGTTGTCACTCGTAGAGGCTCTCGCTACTTTCTTTAAAGAGACTCATCTTCGTGCTTCTAGTCTTCTACCGCTTCCACCAGCTCTGTTTCTTGTGGTTTCACCTTTGATGACGCCGTCTAAGGCTTCCTCAGCAGCTACTTGGGACTTCCTGGCAATTGCATCATGGGCTCCAATTTCTGATAATGGACACCATCGCTATCTTTCCTGTGCTTGTGATGGACACTGAGAGTCCCAGAGCAACGAGGAGCAGAAGCTTCGTCATCTGTCTGGTGCTTCTTCATCGACTATGTTGCTGGTTTCATTTTCAACCTCTATTGGTACTCAGCAGGTGATTCTGTGACTTTTTTGCTAGCTTTGTATTTCCTTGGCCGCTGTCACGATAGCTTCCTTTCATGACTTTAAATCTTCTACAGTTTCTTTCTGATGTCCTCCATCACCGGTTATTGTTCTTACTGCGGATGGCACCCCTCATCCTGTTGCTTGTCAGGGATCTGTTCAGAACTCTTCCTTTCGTGTTCCTTCTGTTTCTTATGCTCTCCGACTTATCTTGCAGCTCGCTGCAGGTGGTTGTCGTATTATTCTCAACTCTGACTCTTGCTCTGTTCATGATCATCGCATAGGGGCTCTGATTGGTTTTGGCCAAGCGTCGTGACTCATTATTTTTGGTAGCTTGAGTGTCTGTCTTCTTTCCACTGTTGCCGATCTTGCTGCTCTTTCTTCCACATGCACCTTTCATTCGTGGCATCATTGTTTTGATGACATTTGTGGGTCTTAGTTATCCTCATTAGTTGGTCGACATCCTCTAGGATATGTCTCAAGAGATGTGTCTCATCATCCATGTTAACGTTTTCAGTTAGGAATGCACATTAGCTTTCTTTGCATGGCAGCGATTTGGTCTCATTGTCATTTTGATTTAGTTCATTTAGATGTTTGGGATCCTGGTCTCTTTTTTTCGAAAGGGGGTCAAGAAATTATATCATTTTCTTTGATGATATCCCTCAATATACTTGGATTAACTTATGTCTATGTAGTGAGTTTCTACTGATATACAAACATTTTGCTACTATGGTTCACTCAGTTTGATATGAACATTCGTTTATTTCATGTTGACTCTCCTAGTCAGTTCCTCTGTCTCTCGTTGTACTTTCCTAGGCTTTTAGGGGATTGTGCCTTAGCTTTCTTGTCATAGTGCTTGTGTGCATAATGGTGTATCTGAGCGCAAATATTGTCATGTTCTTGTCTACTCACGCCTTTATGCATGCCTCCTTTATCTCGTGTTTGGACAGAGGCTATTTCTATTGCTACACACATGATGAACATTCAACATTGGGCTTCTCTTCAAGGTGAGAATACCTCTTGTTTTGCCTTCTTCTACGGTACCATCTTTGGAGCCGCCTTCTTCGGTTCCAGCCTATTTCGTGAAGCCACTACTGACACAAGTCTATACTCGATGGACTGTGTCTTCCTCTAAGTCTTCTTCAGATGATGTGCCTTCTTTCTCTGCTCTGTACTATTTGACAGCGCATGAGATACTTCTTGGCTGCGGTTGTCATGTTTGTCAACCTTGTCATCAGTATAAGGCTAGTGTACTTGGGAGATTGTTCCTCTTCCTTCTTGACTTTCTCCCGTTAGTTGCAAGTGGGTCTACAAAGTTAAGAGTGCATTGATGGTTCCCTTGAGCACTATAAGGCCATCTTGTAGGTCGCGGTTTTCAACAAGAGGTCATGATTTCAATGCTACTTTTCCTCTAATCGCTCATATGACCACTTTTAGAATCCGTTGCTAATGGAGAGCTTCACGAGGATGTCTATGTGCATTCACTTCTAGGGTATCTATTCCTTGGGGCATGGTTTGTTGCCCTTGTCATACTCTTTATGGCCTTAAACAGGCTCCTCATGCCTGATTTTAGCGCTTCTCATCTGTGGTCCCTGTTGTTGGGTTTGGCTTGTTATCATGATCATGCACTCTTCGTCCATGTTCGTGTGATCGTACTCCTCTCCCATTTGTTGGTGATATGATTACTGTAGGAGATGATTCTCAGTTCATTGCCTTTGAAAATGTGTGGCTCAGTGAGCATCTTATCTTTGATCTTTGCCCCATCGATACACTTGGAGTGTTTGAGCATGGGAATTGAGGGGTGGAAAACATGGGATGTGTTGAAAACGAAGATGAGAGAATAGAGATATCAAGATGTATTGGGAGTAGAGAAAGGTGTATTGACTAGCGAGGATGGAAAGTAAATTTTGGAAACTTAACGATTTTATGGGGCAAGTAATATGAGATGGAGGGAGTACAACATTTAATCAGTGTTAGTGTTAAGTGAAATTTTTAATTATGCAGTAACTTCTATTTGCAATTTTCAATCATACCATTTCAAATAGATAGCATGGGGACGTTGGATGACAATCTGAGGAGAGGGGGAGCCAGTGGCAGCGGGATGCCGTTGGTGGTGATGGTGGTGTTGAGGGGAACCTAGTGGCGGTAGGGGGATGGGAGGGAGCCGACGGTGGGGTAGGGGAGAAGCAGGCGCAGAAGGGGCCAGCGATGGGAATGGGGAGCCGGCAATGGGGTGGGGGCAGAGAGCTGGCGATTGCATGGGGGAAGGCGGAGGTACTGCGGTGATGGGCAACACTCGATGGAGCCTGGGGAGAGGAAAAAAAAAAAAAAAGGAACCCTAGATTATTCTGGCTCTGGTACAGTATTTGGGAAATCAGATTGTATTCCCATGAAGCCAATGGGGGTATAACAAGAGGAAATATGTCTCTAATAGTTGTCACAACTAATGTTATTTTTTTTGAAACTGGTCACAATTAATGTTATTGCCATATGTTTCTATATTTTCACTTGAATTGTGTTGTATGGAAATAAAAATAATATAAAGTGCTAATTTCTATTACTATGGCACATTTTTGTTACATATAATTTCTTTACTTTGTGATAATACTTCGTGCTACAAAATTACATCTCAGGTCTTGCCTATTGGACGAGAAATGCTTTCATGTTCACTTGCATTCAAGGAGTTGGCTTGTTCATATCCGTGTAGAAGTGCTGGAACTTTGATATTTTCACAAATCCAAACATCCAACAAAGATGTTCAAGAAAAAGACGAGAGTGAAACTAACCATGCTTCATCAAATATGGATAGTTGGGGTTGCTTCTCTTCTTTGTTGAAATGCTGGAAGAAGCTTACAAAATATATTGATTCTAATCGTCCAACAGATTTTTTGGTAGAAACGATCTATTCCTTGACACTAGGTGCTATTGCCATAAGTCAGTATGGTGAGAGGTAAGTATCAGTCACACATTTTCCTTTTCAATATCTGAGTAATGTCCAACACGCCAACCTACAAGATTATTGGATGTATGTACTATATATAGTTTTATGTTTGTAGGGAATGTCCATCTAGATCAGGTTGGCATTATTTTATTTAGGAGTTACCTTTCGTTGTCTGTTTAGCTGATTGTCTATGGTTAGGATTACATATGTTGGTGTCTGGTGCACCTTTTATAGTTTAGTATTGTAACAATGTAATTTTTATTGACTAAAAATATTAGTCGCTCCTTTCTAAAATTGTTATTGCCGCGGCTTGTATTCAAATTTGAACTAACTAACGAAAACAATTTTGGAATGGAGGGAGTATATTCTTGTTTATTTTCATCAGGATATTTAAACAGAAGATTCATATATCTGTGGTTGTGCCTTTTGAAAGTTCAGCATTTGTGACAAGATGCTCTAATTGTGGGTCTAAAGAATTATACATATACTGATCACATTTCTTTTGTTTATAGACATGAGGGTTTGGCTATAGTGAAGTATCTATTTGGGATTCCTGCCATGGAGTCATCTGGGGCAAGTCTCAATGAGATTACATTATTCTTGAAGACATTTGAGAAGGCATGCCAAGACGTTGATAATTTAACTACATCTGTTGGAGTGTCTCTTTCACACCAGGTATATAAATATCATTTTCTTGTGGATTTTACCATACTGCCCTGTTTTTTGTATTGATTTTGATTCACAGGTACGGAGTTCAATCGCATTGCTATGCTCAATTCTTGAGGGTTCTGCGTCCACAAATTTAGTTAGGATGTTTCTTGAAGAAGGCGCTGGCTACCCATCCGAAGTTGCTCGCTCTGTTGTTTTGACAGCTCATCTAATGCCATCTCTTGCTGGTGCGTCAGTAAATGATGGATCTGCCTTTTTCTTTTCCAATGCTTGGAAGGTTATTGTTGCATCAGAAGAGCCTGTTGACTACCTAGATAGTGAATGTGCAAAGAGTCTTGTTTGGGAGTTGCCTGATTTTTCTCTTGATAGACAATTAGTGCCTGGCCAATCTGGTAGGAAGAAATTGGCATTGGGTGAGAGTACAACTAGGCGTACAAGGGACAGCCAAGCACCTGAACCCAGTGGAAATTTCTCACGAAGTTTAAATACAACCAATATGTCTACAGGACATACACGTAGAGATACTTTCCGTCAGCGAAAACCAAACACAAGTAGACCACCTTCAATGCATGTAGATGACTATGTTGCAAGAGAGAGAAACATAGATGGTGCAAGTAGTGCGTCAAATATTGTGAATTCTACTCCACGTGGAACGCTTAGTGGAAGGCCCCCATCTATTCATGTAGATGAGTTTATGGCAAGGCAGAGGGAACGTCAAAATCCTGTGCCAGCCCCATCTGGAGATGCACCCAATGGAAAAAGTCAGGACGCAACCTTAGACGATAATATCCAAGCTAAGAGAGAGAACCCTTGTCAACCCAAGGCTGATCTTAATGATGATCAAGAAATTGATATTGTCTTTGACGAAGAATCTGGTTCAGATGATAAACTTCCTTTCCCTCAACCAGATGATAGTTTCCAGTCACCACCTGTCATTGTTGGCGAGAATTCTCCTGATCCTGTTGTTGAAGAGACAGAGGACCAGGACAATGAAAGCATTCCTTATTCCCAGAGGGGCTCACCAGTTACAAAGAACAATGAAAATCCAGGTTTTGACATTTCTTCTCATGCCGCAATGCTCTCAGATGCTAATATTTCTTCCGAACAAAAATATATTGTTTCTTCTCCGGAGAAGACTTCATTCCATGATCATATTGATGAGTCTAAATACATATCTTCTATTACTGGATCAGGAAGATCACCAGTTGATATTCAGCACTCTGTACAAGCACCTCATCGACAATTACTTCCTAGTAGATACGAAAAGAGTTCATATAAGTTTTCTGACAGTTCTCTGTCAGGTGGATCCAATAACCATCCTCCTCTGCCACCAACGCCACCTCCACTTCCATCTGTTTTGACACAAAATCTTGATCAACTTCATAAGCAGTCGTCCTTGTACATTGCTAGAGATCGACCAATACCTCATTCGTCTTGCTATCCTACACAACCCTTTCATAATAGTATGCCTACTACTTTTACAGGACTTCAGGTAAATGAAAGCACAGATGCTCCAAGCTTTAGTAATGCTGGATGTGCTTCTTTTATATTTGTTGCAGTTTAATGTTAAATATGAACTCTCATTTGCAGGCTCAAACTCAATATAAGTTTACGGGCGCCGGTGGTTCAGCATCAAATGATTTACCCAATGCAGAGGCCAAGTTATCATGGAACACATTTTCAGTAGATAGGCTTCCAATGGAGAACTTCAGCTCTAGTTTATCTGCTAGGCCGATGCTGCCCTCTCAACCTTATTCAGCTGCAGCTACTCAACATGCTGCGATAACCTCTTGCTCTCCTGCAGCACTGTACAATCAAGGCAGTAGTGTTGTCCAGTGTTCCATACCTGCTCCCGCTATTAGCGATTCAAATTTAGGCATGAACTCGAGCAGCGCACTTGCGTCAAATTTGTTACCATCATTTGCATCGCAATTTATAATGAGCAGGCCTTCAGTGCCTACCACATTTTTCGGCACGCCTCTTCCACAAGTTCAACTTTCATCTAGCCTTCAACAAAATTTTTGTAACCCTCAGTCTCCAGTAGGAACACGGCCTCCACCACCACCACTGCAGCCACATCCTTCTCAGACCCTCCAACAACTTGGCACTATGCAACTACCACATCAAGATCGGCCTCTGTCATATGCTGTGGGTGCCATCCCATCTCAAGTTCCACTACAGTTTCCGAACCAATTTCCTGTTCCTCAAGTACAGATTTGCCCCCAGGGTCAACAGGAATTTTCACAACCACCAAGGCAATCTCAACATCAGAACCAGGGTCTGCGAACTGATGATTTTTCTCAGCAGCAGAGTGACTCAGGGATCAACTTAAACCAATTCTTTTCATCCCCAGAAGCCATTCAGGTTTATTTACATTTAAATTTTTGTAGTACGTTGGGAGCAATCAATTTCATTTTTTAGTTATAGTCCTAACTTTTAAATTTCTCAGAGTCTACTTGGTGATCGTGAAAAGCTTTGCCAGCTTTTAGAGCAAAACCCAAAACTCATGCAAATGCTACAGGTAAAATTGTGAGATGTTATTTTTAATGTTTGATCTATTGCAAGATTGCAGTAGTATGCACTTTTTGAGTTTGAAGGGCATTAGGACTTAGAGGGCTTAAAGCGGTTTTCATGTATTACCTAATTCTTGTGATGCCTGTCTGTTTCTGCATTTGCCAACAGGAACGTATAGGTCAGCTGTAGCTGCAAGAGTGGAGATTACTCTTTTTTCTTCGGCTATTGCTAAAGCCTCATGAGGTCATTATTCATTTATAACTGTGTAACATGTGAATATTTCCAACGTTGGTGCTTATTATTTATGCTGCTGCCTTCTTGATGCTTCTCACCCCAGTGTATACACTCCAATTTTTAACTGTTATACATTATGACAACAATTTTAATTTATTTTTGAACTAAAATTCTTTTCTCACGGGTAACAAGGTCAGGTTGAGTGGTTAGCTCGTTAAAGTGTGGAGCTAGCCACCCGGGTTCGATTCTGTCGAACTTTTCGGGTCAAACGTCATCTGATTGAGCGTGATGTTTGTATTACCGATACGTTAATACCGACTATAATATTTATGTGGCGTGATATGTGTATTATCCCGACTAGAATAAGGCTCTCTTTGGTAGGGATTATTCAACAGATTATGAAGCTGATTATATATAATTTGTATCAAATGGTTGTTGTAAAAGCAGCTCATCCGAAAAAGCTTGGAAAAGCGGCACCAAAAATTGTACTCCCTCCCTTCTGTTTTTGTTGTAGTCTCCGACAACTTCAGCGTTATTAAGAAACTAAGGAATTGTCATTTCTACCCTCAGCTCTCTCCCACAATCTTGCTTCATGGCTCCGCGCCGCATCGCCCCCATCCGCCGCGCATGCCCCAGTCCTCTATTTCTTCGTCCCGCTGCGCTGTTCCAGATCTCGCCTTCGACCTGGACGGCTGGACCTCGACCCTGCTCCTCTATTCCTCCATTGCTGCCTTCATTGACCTGGATTAGGACCAAGGATGGCGGAGCAGCTGCAGAAATTTCGAAAATTTCATTTCAGAATGAATGACAAGAATTGCAGAGAAGATAACCAATTCTCTTGTCGGAAATTGACATAGATGGAGTAAGGAGCAGTTTGTTGGAGCTAGCCTTGTCTAGCTAGCCTTGTTGGAGCGGGAGCACAAGAGCTTGACTCGCAAAAGAATCTGCAGCACTCTGATGCAGGAGCACGCCATGGCCACCATGCTCGGCGGGATTACCAACTTGGCGCACAAGGAGCAGTTGGAGGCCCCCTGCGCATGGAGGACAAGTGGATCTGGTTGCTCGTCCACAATCGTTGGTGGTGAGCTTAAGCAACCTGCATTGCAGCAGCAGGCATGGAGGAGAGAGAAGGGCGCGCCGGAGAGAGAAGAGGCGCTCGAAAGGAGATAAGGATGAATACGAGCAGGGCTAAAAAAGGAAAAGGTTGTTTCGAATGTATACCGGCGACAACAAAAAAACACTCACGCAATGTCCCAAATGACTTCAATAAAGAAATGGAGGAAGTACTGTGAGCAAAAGCAGCTCATTCCGCTCATCTGTGGTCCCGCGATAACTATTTACCATCTCGTAATCACAAGTTTCATGAAATTACTGGAAATTGCCACCGGCAGCCCACTGGCCTCCTCTTTCCTCTCCTGAAAAGAATCGGGGCAGCCGGCGGCTGGGGATTGCGTCCCGCTAGCCACCCCGGGAAAAAGGAAAGATTCAGGAGGCGCACCTGATCTGAGCAGCAAAGTCATCTATCGCGCGAAATGGACGCTACTAACCGCCGGTCCTCGCTCGGGCGGTCTCAGTGCGTGGCCTAGTGTCCTCGACGGTGCCAGATCAGGTGTCCCTGACGGCGTGGTCTTGTGGCTCAGTGTCCCCGGTTCAGGCAGCTGCGGACGCCGGGTGGTACCAGCTCGGGCATTGAGACTATTGGTTTTCTTGCCGTGTGCAGAGATGCAACTCGTATGCCGGCGAGTTGTTCACTGTCACTACCAAACTGCTAACGGTGCTGCTGTTGTGCAGCTTCACCGGCTCGTCAAGCAGCCTCGCCACCAGACCTGCGGCAAGAGTACTGCACCAAAGGTGTGGGACACCTGCAAGTACTTGCGCATCCTGGGTTTGCCTTTCCAGAAGGGACGGCGAGCCGTCGCCGCGGCTCAGCGACGAGTGGCAGTCGCTGCCGCTCCGCAATCATTTATTGTAGAAAAAATACCCTAAGTTAGATATAATCTAGTTTACCAAACAGAGATAGTTTTAGCTTATTTCAAAAAGCTGTTCAAGTGCATAATCCAAAGCTAAAGCTAATTTTTGATTATTTAAAGCCCTAGCAGTGGGCCCCTAATTATGTGCTGATGTGTCTATCACTCCTATTGGTGCATTAATAGTAGTTTCTATCATTTTAATTAATTTGACACATCATTATTTTGCTTATATGGCAAAGAAAATAATGAAGAAAAAGAATAAAGGATGAAAAAACCATTTCTACACTAAAGAATTATTTCTTCACTAAAATCAAAGCACTAAGAAACTATAAAATATATATTAGGAGGACTCTATTAGTTTCTATATGATGTGGTAAGGGACTCACAGTGTGTTTTATTTTTTTCATTCTATTGGATCATTATCTATTATTTCAACAACTAGGTCAATGTTCTCTTCAGTTTTATTCTTACTCTCCTGCTCGTGTTAGACATAGGACAAAAAACAGAAGAGTGCTCTTTATTTACTTGTGCTATTTTAGTTAGAGATATAGTATCACACAACCTCTTTATCACATTTTCCTTGTGACAAAGCCAGTAATACATTCCACAAATCTGTGATGATGATTATTCATGCTTGAATGTTTAGATGATAAAAGTTGATTTTCAACATGAAGCAAGCAAAAACAAGTGAGAGATTGAGTTGTAAGTTTGACAAATAAGCAAAATTTGAATTTCAGAATTGAGACCTTTCATAAACTTACTCATTGTATCTTTTCGACATTCATCTAAGCCACCAAACATGACACAGATCTTAAAGTGATGAAAGTATTTTTTAACAGTTCTATTATCCTGCTTTAGGTTGTCTAATTAGGCAAGCAAATGATCAGCATAAAATGCAAGAATAAAAACATCTTTAAATGACATTTGAAGTCTGTACAAGATTCTGAAACTTTATTGTGACTAAAAATATATTTTCATTCAAGCAAAGCACTTTCAATTAAAACACTTGAGGCAATGTAAATCTTTTCTTTTTTAGACAAGACATGTTCATCAAATTCTTTTTCTACATGCAGTTCCCAAACAATGTAGGCATAAGGGTTAAATTTTCCAACAAAAGATGGTAATGATGAACTGACTATATGCAAAATATCATCATTTACATCCTGTTGAAGCATCTGCACATCTTGGTGGGGGTGTAAGCCACCAGCTTTCGTTTTCTTGATTGTGCCTATCATGGTTAGCAAACAGCAAAACAAATTGACAACGAGCTAGCTTGTGTCCAACTTGGTTTCTCTCAGGCTTGCTCAACCAAGTTATCCAGCGCAGATTGGTGTAGCGATTGCCAAGGACACAAACTCTATTTGTTGTAAAAATCTATGAAGTGATGCGAGGTTCGGTCCCGATCTTTCGGTAGAGATGGTAATCACAATTGGTGGAAGGAAGCGATGTTTACGGCTTGACTACAACTGTCCACGATGTTACACCTTAGCGACCGATACACCGATTCCATAGGGTGAGCACAAACTTGTGGAGCGCGATCAACCAGCCACGAGGGCTCTCGTCCTACAAGCAATTGTAGAACAAGCAAAAACAAAATGAACAAGCACTAAATTGCTAGATAAAAATATGAGTTAAATCTGAAAACATAAAAGGTGGGGTTTCGATGGTAAAAAGATGGGCGGTCCAGTCGACACGCACGATGCAAGCGAAGTAGCGACGGCTAAACTTCAATCTATCAAAACTCAAGTGTTCTTGGTGACGGCTGAGGCCTTTAGATAGTGTGAAGGACGACCAGAGGGTGCTGGGGTCGACCTCAAACTCTAGAATGCACCCCTAATGGGCTCAACTCGATACACAGGCCAACGGCCCAAGATGAGGTGACGTAGCTGAAAGGATAAAGTGACCGAGAAGAGGGTTGAATCAGACACTTACACTACTTGGCCAAATTCTTTCTCTTAATTTCTAGCAAAACTAGCAAACAACTCCTAGCAAGTATGGTCTAGAGAAGAGTAAAACAAGCTGAGAGACAACCTATCAAGCTAGTAAGCAATATGGCATGAGAGCCACCAAGAGAAGTAACTAAACAATCTATCACACTACTCACAAGAAAGTAAATGCGGTAAGTGAAAAGAAGAGTGATACGGATGCTCAGTGATTTTTCTTGAGGTCTCGAAAGGATGGCGCCTTCCTCTAATCCTCGTTGAACCACTCTCGTCAGAGTCTTGGTTCCTCTCGTCGTTCCCGGAGTAGTAAGCTTTACTCCCAGAGTGAAGACATCGGCACCTCGGCTGTAGCAAACAATACTCAAGCGCTAGAGCAAGCCTCCAAGGCTCAGGTGCTCACTTTTGGTATCCCTTTCAAGCGGAGGACTCGAAACTGCGTATAAACTTGATGTCGACTTTCACAATCTCCTCGAAAGCTCGGACAACAATATCTAACCAGTCTAGGCTGCCATATACCAAGAGTAACAAGCCAAAGACACTCCTCTCAGCCTCACAAGCTCTAGAAATGCGTGGATGCTCTTTGCTACTCTTCATAAGCACTCAAGATTGTGCTCCCTTGATGAACTTCGGCTCTCAACAAATGATCTTCAACTGTTCTGACCGCGAGCAAGCTCCACAATTGCTCTCCCAACGGTCTAAATAGGCCTCAAGCCCTGAAACAACCGTTAAGAGCCATTGCCAAAAAGTTGTCTGCTTTTTGCAGTCACCGGGCTGTCGATGACTGTAACTACCGGACTATCTGGTGACTCCTAGTCTCCATCTGGTAGAAAACAACCTCTTTGGAATCCATTCTATGGGACATCAGACTGTCTGGTTCATACCATCACCGGACTGTTCGGTGATCTTCTCTTTTGGATTCCTAGAGACACTTTTTCAGGACACCTCCTCCGGGGCTCACCGGACTGTCTGATCTCTGACCGACAGACTGTCCGGTGACTCCCGTCAGACTGTCCGGTGACTCCAGCTTCACTGCCTCCAGAAAACTTCTCTGGACTCCTGGCTGCAACCCTCACTGGACTGTCCGGTGACACCAACGGACTGTCTGGTGATCTCTTCGACTGCTAGAACTTAACTTCTTCAAGATCTTCAAGCTTTCGCCTGCATCTCTTGACAACCTTAAACTTTCACTGATCACTCAAGTACCTCAGAGAACCTAGAGCATCCACACATCTTAATTCTTTGTAAAACCGAGACGAGCGATCCGACCCCTTTTAATAGTACCGGTGTTATCTATTGACATAAGGCCTAAAAGCTAAGCCACACATGGATCTAAAACATCTTTAGCCTTGAACAAGCTCTCTCTTTGGAAACATGTCGAAGACTTGAACAACCTAAGAAACCAACTCGTAGAAGTGTAGAATAGTGATGATAAACCTGCATCCAACGAGTTAGTTCCTGGTTCTCATTCAATCACTAAAATCATTCATACCTTTGAGGGGCTTCAATGGTCATGAAGCTAACAATCTCCCCCTTTTTGGTGATTGATAATAACCATGATGCAAATGATCGAGATGATACAAACGATAGGAATTGAAGCACGAGACAACCTTAAAGGAAAAAGAATAGGAGCAAGTTGTCGTACTATCTCTTGCCAAGAAGTTCACAAATATGCACGAGGTTTCATACCTTAGCTTCAGAGCTCCCCCTCGATAAGTGAAAGTGCATCTACACCCTTAGTGGGTTTTGGTGAATTGAATGACAACATGATTAAAGGACTAACATTATTTGTTGAGTTTATGAGCAGGTTGTTAGTCCAAAAAAAATATTGAGAAGTCTTGATTTAATGAAGATTACCGCTTTTCTCATAGTCAAGAGGTTGCTCATGCTAAATCAAGTGAAATTGTTACAAGCAAAAAGAGAGATCAAGACTTATGATGAATCAAATTAAAGATCTCTGCATGAAGCTACTTGACTTGCAAAGATTGAAGTTGATGTCAAGAAAGCCAAGAGAGGTTGTGCTAAGCAAAAATGAGATCAAGAGTTATAATGGATTATATTTAAGATCTTAACCAAAAGGCTCTTGGTTTGTGAAGTTGACATCAAAGAATTCAAGAAGCATTCATTGAAGATACAAGACAATATTTGACTCAAGTTAGTGAGAAGATGAAGGATTAATTTGACGGTGTCGTGATGGACCGGGAAAGGGAGAAGGGCAAAGAGTCTTGGCGCCGAAGAACCTTAGTACCGAAGAAGGACATGTTGAGTTGAATCGTGATGGATCTTTCAAGCTACAAGGAGTCATAGTTTGCTAAGCCTCGATATTCTATTGAAAAAGAAGATAAGAAGTAACTTGGAAGCATTTTAGTAGATATTGATCACATGGATTGAAAGTTTCCAAGATTACTAGCTCAAGATGGAGTTGCTCAAGGAAAGCACATGTTGTTCACCCTCAAGAAGCAATTTTATGAAGAAGTGGCAAGATTAAAAAAGTGAAGCTCAAGTGTTGCTTATAGCTTTTATTTAATTCTTGAGTATAGGTATGCCGCTCTATCAAGGGGGTGCAACATGGATTAAAACATAATCTCAGTGCCCATGGAAACCCAAGTGAGAGGAGAGAAACATAATGGCCATATACTTTCACAAGTTTTGCTGAAACAGAAAAAATAGGAAGTTTTGGTTTGACAAACCGGAAGTTTCGGTTTTAGCAGCTTCTAGCAAAATTGCCTAAGTCTTCACCGGAGTGTCCGGTACTTGACCGGAGTGTCCGACAAGCCCTCTCTGGAGTCGAGGTTCCTAACCATCGGAGTGTCCAGCACTTTGCCGGAGGTCTCAAACTGGATGTTCCGGTTTGGTGAACCGAAAGTTCTGGTTTTCCCAGTTTCAGCCCCCAACGGCTAGTTTTTGAGAGAGGTATAAATACCTCCTCTCTCCCCTTAGTGGAGCTGCTGGTGTTGCCCACGACCTAAACTAAGCCAAAGCATTCTAGAGCTCTCCCCAACCCCTCTTTGTGAGGCTTGTGTGATTTGTGAGAAATTCAAGTGTTGGGTTGAGAGAGATTGCATTTGAGAGCACAATTGAGCACTCCCATCCATTGAGCATTGAGCAAGTTGCAAATCCGTGAGCATTTGTTACTCTTGGAGGTGAAGCCTCCTAGACGGCTAGGCGTCGCCTGGTGAGACACCAAGCTTGTGGTGTGCCACGGAAAAGTTTGTGAAGGTCCGCTTCGTTCAAGGGAAGTGATTGAAAGAGACCCGGCTTGGAGTTGGCCTTGTGAGCAGCTCAAGCTTCCTCAACGGAGACGTAGACGACTTGGGAGCAAGTCGTTTAAACAATTCCTCGTGTCCTTGTTTTACTTTGTATTTCTTGTTTCATTTATTTGTGCTTATGACTAACCCTTGATTCTCTGTGAATCAAGTAGCTATCTTGTCCCTTATACTCTTTTAGAAGTGATTTGCAAGTTTCTCGGGAGAATTCTCAAAGTTCAGGTTTAATTCTCTGCCCCGAGAAAACCGGAAATTCCGGTATTGAAAACCGGAAGTTCCGGTTTCTGTATTTGTTCCTGCCTGCTTCAACTGTTCAGGCAGAACCGAAAGTTCTGGTTTACCGAACCGAAAGTTTTGGTTTTAGCAGTTTTAATTTCCGCTGCAAGTTTGCGTTAATTTTCAGGAACGCCTATTCACCCCCTCTAGGCGACATCTAGGTCCTTTTAATAAGTGTATTGTTTACTTTCTTCATATTCCTTGATTTGATTGGTTTTCTTGAGTGTGACTTCATTCATCTTCAAATCTTCGGTTCCTTCGGCTCCCTCTACCCATGTCCTATAAATAGAGAATAACCACAAGACGAGGGCAAACGGTAGTAATCAACAGATTTAGGGGAATAAGAAAGATTACTCTCTTTGTTTTCTTGACCACTACTTATCACAAATTTCTTCCTTGATCATCATCTTCATTTCTTCTCCATTTCTCTCCCCAATCTTCATGTCCTTCATTGATCATCATCTTCTTCTTTGAGCATCCTCGATCATCTTCACTTCTCTCATCTACATTTGATCATCTCCATTTCTCTCCCCCTTTGTCATCTATCAACCAAAAAGAAAAACCACAAAGAAGGAGAATACAATAGAATAATAATCATGATGAGATATGAGACAATATTACTAGATCTTTTCTTCTTCGATTATTTTCTTGTCCAACAACTTCTTATGTCTTGATCGTCTTCTTTATTCAAAGCTCTTTCTCCCCCTCGAGTTAGTATATTTCCTACAAAATGGTCATCCAAGAAGCTTCCACTTCTCTCAACAAGAGGGGGTTAGTGAATGCATATGAGAATGTATGAATCATAGTCTTCGAGCCGCGTAAGTAGATTTAACCTTAGAGCTATCATGATCAATGGCATGAAGCTCACAATTGCTATGAAGGAGCCTAGGAGCAATCAACTTATATTGTTTATGAGTAACTCCCTCTAGACTCGTGCTTGACGTCAAGACACTAGATGCAATGCATGAAATGCATATGAATGCAAAAACAAGAATAAAAGAAGCATGCACATGATGAAGAAGGACTAGAAAAAAAATACCCTTGTCACATTTGAATCCCCTCGCAAGCCTACTGACAATGACCCTCATTTCCTAGCCTTGGGCACCCTGTGAACATTCTTTCCAAGCTCTCCATGATCATTGCTATCTTGAAAGGGTTAGATGACGGTCCTACAAAACGAGAAGAGCAACAAAAACAAGGCAACACAAGCAAACAGGTATATACAAAGAAAATGCTAAGTTTTGGAGGTTACTCAAGTGAAGTCCGAAAGATCAAGAATGTTGAGCACTCCTCTTAGCTTGTTGAAGTTTTTCTCATCAAGGGGCTTCGTGAATATGTCGACCAATTGATCATTCATCCTCACACTTATAAGCTCAATATCTTTCTTGGCAATATGATCTCTTATGAAGTGATGCTTGACCTTAATATGTTTAGCATGCCCATGATCACCCTTATGAAGTGCCATATTGATAGCACTCTCACTATCACAATAGAGAGGAATTTGGTTGTACACCAATCTATAGTCCATGAGAGTTTGCTTCATATAGAGAAGTTGTGCACAACAAGCACCGGCTGTCATATATTCCGCTTCGGCTGTTGAGAGAGCCACGGCATTTTGCTTTTTGGAGCTCCAAGCAACCAATAATCTCCGAAGAAATTGACATCCACCGGAGGTGCTCTTTTCTAATTACTTTGCAACCGGCAAAGTCCGAATCGGAGTAGCCAACAAGATCAAAGCCTCCGTCTTTTGGATACCAAAGGCTCATAGTTGGTGTATACTTGAGGTACCTAAGAATCCTTTTGACAGCCTTGAGATGAGATTCTTTAGGGTTAGCTTGATAATGAGCACAGAAGCATACACTGAACATAATATTCGGGCGAGAAACGGTAAGATATAATAGAGAGCCAATCATAGATCGAAAAAGCTTTTTATCAACTGATTTACCACTCTCATCTGAGCCAAGCATACCATTTGTGGCCATGGGAGTCTTGATTGGCTTTGAATCCTGCATTTCGAAGCGCTCGAGGAGATCTCTTGTGTACTTCTCTTGATAGATGAATGTTCCATTTTTTATTTGCTTGACTTGAAATCTAAGGAACAAATGAAGTTCACCTATCATGGACATCTCAAATTCTTTGGCCATTAGATCACGAAATTCAACATTATAAGCTTCATTAGTAGAACCAAAAATAATATCATCTACATATATTTGGCAAATAAAGAGATTGTCATCAACATGTTCAGTAAAGAGAGTATTATCAATACTCCCTATCTTGATGCCTTTGTTGGTGAGGAAATCTCTTAGCTGCTCATACCATGCCCTTGGTGCTTGCTTGACTCCATACAACGCCTTCTTCAACTTTAAGACGTAATCGGGATGTTTGGGATCCTTGAAGCCTGGTGGTTGCTCAACATAAACCTGCTCATTAATATACCGGTTAAAGAAAGCATTTTTCGAAGTCCACCCCCTCAACTTGAGAATAATCCTTGGCAACGAGTCTTGCTTTGTTCCTCACGACATTCCCGCTCTCATCTTGTTTGTTCTTGAAGACCCATTTGGCACCAATGATGTTTTTGTTCTTCGGTCTCTTCACCAATTCCAACACTTGATTTCTCTCGAAGTTGTTGAGCTCCTCTTGCATAGCCAACATTCATTTGTGATCTTTCACTGCCTCATCGATGTTCTTAGGCTCTATCAAAGACACAAAAGAGAAATTCTTAGAAGCAATATTAGCCGCATCATCGTCATTAGTATCATTAGTATAATTCGGCTTATATTGATTCCTCCTAGTCTTTAACCCTTGAGAGGGACTCCCAATAATCAAGTCACTTTCGTGAGCTCGAAGAATGGGTTTGTGTCTCTTTGGAGCCTCTTGATGTGGTGCTTGTGGTGGAGAGACATCTTGTGCATCTTGTATCGCTTGCTCCTTGGAGATGACGGTGTCTTGTAGTCAGAGCGGAGAGCTGCAATCTTCTTTAATTCTTGATGTCATTGTTGGACATGGTGGTGTACCAAGTGGTAGACGATCCTTGATATCCTAGGGTAGAAGGCACTTGAGGTGACTCTCTTGGTGATTGAACACTTGATGATTCTCCCACTTGAGTTGTTGATGTAGTGTTCTCATGTAGAGTCGTGGAGGAGTCTTCTGGAGACAGAGTAGAAGAGTTATCTTCTCTTGGTAGAACTTCTCCTACGAGCATCTTCCGCATTGCCTCCTCCAAAGGTTCATCATCATCTACATCACAACTATAAGATTTCTTGTTCTCTTGAGAACTATTAATTTCATCAAATTGCACATCACATGATTACTCAACACATCTGGTAGTTGCATTAAAAACACGATAAGCTTTAGAGTTACCGAAAATACCCGACAAGAAATCTAATGTCGGTCCTCTTCTCAAACATACCAAGCCTCTTCCTTTTCTTGAAGATATAGCATTTACATCAAAGACCCAGAAATAGCCCACATTTGGCTTTCTTCCCACCAATAACTCATAAGGGGTCTTCTTTAAGAGGCAATGTAGATAAACACGGTTTGAAGTATAGCATGCCATATTGATGGCTTCAGCCCAAAACTTCTCTGGAGTCCCATATTCATCCAACATAGCCCTAGCAAATGTGATGAGAGTCCGATTCTTTCTCTCTACAACACCATTTTGCTCCGGAGTGTAGGTGACCGAGAACTTATGCTTGATGTCAAAATCATCACAATACTCCTCAATGATAGAGTTCTTGAACTCGTTCTCATTATCACTTCTAACCTTCTTGATCTTAGCTTCAAATTCATTTTGAGCTCTCTTAGCAAGCTTCTTGAAATTTGTGATGGCTTGAGCTGTCTTCTTGAAAGATGGTCTATGTATACCGAGAAAAGTCATCAACAATTACCATACAATAGAGATTACCCCCAAGGCTTTTGTAAGTTGTTGGTCCAAAAAGATCAATATGGAGTAGCTCTAGAGGTCTTGTAGTAGACATTATGGTCTTGCAAGGATTAAGAGTTGCAGCTTACTTTCTCGCTTGACATGCACTACACAACTTGTCCTTCTCAAAAGTGACATCTTGAATTCCAAGAATTAAACCTTTCTTAGTGACCTTTAATTGACCCATTCCAATATGAGCAAGCCTCCTATGCCATAACAATCCTTTGGAGGACTTAGCAATGAAACAAGTTTGCGGCGCAACTTCACTTGAAGAGAAATTCATAATTTAGAGATTGTTGTGCCGAAAACCATTGAATGTGAGGCCCAAAGACTTGTTGATCAATTCAGCACCTTTATCGCTGAAGAAGCATGTGAAACCAAGATCACACATTTGAGCAACCGAGAGAAGGTTGAAGCTCAATGATTCTAATAGCATGACATTAGAAATTGTCAAGTCATCAGATATAGCGACTTTGCCCAAGCCCTTGATTCTTCCCTTGGTATTGTCTTTAAAAGTCACTTTATCTTTATCCTCATCTTCCTTGATAGTGGTGAACATCTTATGATTGTCGGTCATGTGTTGAGTGCAACCACTATCAAGAACCCAATGTGTTGACACCTAAAAATTAGGGCCACTAGAGTGTTCATCAAGTTCTCTTGGGTTTGGAGCACTTCGCGCACCGGAGTATCAGGTATAGTGCTGGAGTGTCCGGTGAGCCCTCTCGAGTTGAGGCATGACGCCCACCGGAGTATCCGGTATAGTGCCGGAGTGTCCGGTGAGCCCTCTCGGGTTGGGGCACTTGGCCCACCGGAATGTTTGGTATAGTGTCAGAGTATCCGGTAGGCCCTCTCGGATTGGGGCACTTAGACCACCGAAGTGTTTGGCAGGATGTCGGAATGTCCGGTGAGCCCTCTCGGGTTCTCGGATTTACACGACAGACACTCCAGTAGTGTCAGTTTTGGAAAGTTTTCAGCAGATTGATTCCAATTTCTTTCCAAACTTGAGGGATCTGTTGCCCTGCAGGATAAGACTATCCCACCTCTATAAAAATAGAGACCCATGGCCGGTTGAGGATCATCCCAATCGAACTATCATTTGCCTTTACATTACGTTCTTCTTCAAACCCTAATCACCTTACTCAACCCCTCGTGCTGTTCTTCCTTCGTCTCGGCGACATTTGAAGACGATTCGGCTGGCCTAGCCGAGCCTGGATCAACCCTAGGACGATCCTCCTCTGACAGGGTCTCTTCCGAGGCGGGATTGTTCAAGTACTACCCAAACCCAACGTTGGAGAAACACCGACGTTCCCGCACATGAACGTGCGAGCGGTGTGTTGGCCCAGACCTGATTTCGGTGTCAACACACTTTTGTGGTGACTCCACTGGGGAATGAGTGATTCTGATTGCACAAACTAAATCGTTGTTTTCTGTCATGAACTCTGAGATCTCCATGACGAACATCGTCATGCCGTACTTAGAGGAGTTGCCCAAGGAGGCGCGCAAGACGTTTCTAGAGTGTCGGAAGGCTTCCGAGGAGGCGCGCAAGGCGCGAAAAGAGCGGGAGCTGCAGGTGTACTTGGCGTGCTTCAAGAAGGATCGCCAAGGCGCCATCTCTCAAGTGAAGGAGCCCGTTCTTTCTACCGTCATCGACGATGCGCCCTTGGGTGCTTCCAATGTGAGAACATCTTCGCACCCTCCTGTTACTTTTGAAGACTTTTCGTGTTATTTTGCCGATTTAAAGAAGGTCTTGACTAATGATATGCAATACATGATTCATGAAAACAATGTCTATGTCATCTAAGAATGCTAGTATTACATCATTTTCTTACGTTGCACACGTAGGCCCTCCTACTAGTACATCGGTGCCCACTACGTCTAGCGTAGAACAACCTCCGTATGGCATGCCGTTGAGCTCGTTTAATAGCCAAACTAGTTTTCCATCTCATGTGCAAACTAACGCGTTGGTAGTGTCTCCCGCTAGCGTAGAGCCAATCATTAGCATCCCCAATTCGGCTACGAGCCGATTGAATGAATTGGCTAATTTTGTTCCTCCTTACCGTACCATCGCATATAACACACCACCTATCCCACCAAGCGGTAGGGGTATGCCTCATGGCTCTGTCCCTAACGAATTATTTAACGCCATGAAAACAAGTGTACACCCTCCACCACCGAGCACATCTACTAGGCCACCTATTGCCAACATAGAGGAGTGTATGGCTCACATAAAGCAGGACTTGAGCAAACAATTTCGTGAAACGCTAGGAGTGAACCTTAAGTGAAGAGACCGAATTTATCAAAAACCATACCCCACGTATTTTGATTCGGTCCCATATCTCGCTGGATGACGTGTTCTCGACTTCGTCAAATTCAATGGCGAAGATAGCAAAACCACTTGGGAACATGTTAGCCAATATGTAGCGCAACTAGGAGAAGCGGGTTTTAGTGAGGCTTTAAAAGTACGGTTATTTTGTTTATCACTAACCGGCACCGCTTTTTCATGGTTCTCATCATTGTCTCCAGGTTCTATTTACACATGAAAATCTTTAGAGCGTAAATTTCATGATCATTTTTATTTCGGGGATAATGAGAAACTGTCACATTTGACATCGGTTCGGCAAGGGAGAGATGAATCCGTCGTTGACTATCTTCGGCGGTTTAGAGATGTTAAGAACCGATGCTTTAACTTGACAATTTCTGAAAAAGATTTAGCTGACCTAGCATTTAGTGGTTTACGGGTGCATCTTAGGGAAAAGTTGGAGGGGTACGACTTTCTTACACTCACTCACCTCCAACAAATGGCTTCGGCTCAAGAAAGCCAAAGCAATGAAATAAAACATGACTACAAGACTCGCCACACTATGCACGTCGTGGAATGTGATTCGGATAGCTCCAATGATGATTCCAATGACATTGTAGCTGCTGAGTTTGTTTGGCCCTCTAAGGCCAAGTCATTCGCTTGCGATTCGCACAAACCGGTTCATAAGAATCGAAAATACGATATGAAGTACACCTTTGATGTAGCTAAGGGCGAAAAAATATTCGATGAATTGCACAAAGGTGGATATATTAAGATTGCATATACTTTACCTCCGGCGGATAAGATTAAGCGTAGAGCATATTGTAAATGGCATAACTCTTATTCTCATGCTACTAACGATTGCAATGTTTTCATTCGATAGGTCCAATCGGCGCTTATGAGGGACGATTGAGTCTTAAAGAGATGCAGATCGACAAGCACCCATTCCCCGTCAACACTCTAGAGCTCAACCCTAAGGTGTTGATTTGACCTCATCAAGCTGATACAACCAAGAGGAAGAACGTGATCATCGGGAGGAGATGCCTATTTCTTCAAGTGAGAAACGGGGCCTTTAGGAAGGTGGTTCTCGAGAAGTCCCTCGATGGTCGTGAGTCTCCCAAAGTCACCATCCAAGGCTATAGACCCGGGGGTAAGCTTCGCAGCCCAAGATGATAAAGCCGAAGAATCCGAAGGTGGGCAAGTGGAAGATAAATCAAGGCTAGGCCACGGAACGGAAGATGGGGCTCAAAAGCGCCTTCCACCGTCTTATAGCGAACTACAAGAACTAAAAGACCGATCTGAACAATCGATCTATGAAGCGGCCTAGGTCACCACCGAGGGGAGGCAGAACACCTAGGAAGGAGATGAGGCAAACCGCGGATGTTCGTGGGCCTCCTCCTCTTCCTCCACATGGGTTCAGAGCGTCACCTCCATGGTTACATCCTATGCTTTGTCCACCGTTCTCAGTGTGACATCCATACATGGGGCCATGGATACCGGTGTTGCCGATGCCCATGCCACCGATGCCATACCCGCTATTTCATCCGGGGTGGAATGGACCGAGTCTCTGGCACTATTTCGGATCGAACGGAGTCTCGACCGATCAAGGTTCAAGGAGGGGGCGCCACCGCAGCGCCTAAGCAAGAATGGCGCTCGAAGCAAGGTAATAAACCTGCCCCTTCAACTTTTGTTCATCAAGAGAGCGCATCTGGTGGTGTCATGAAAATTGGCACAATCGATGTCAAAATCGGAGGAGTCTTCACGGGATCGATCACTTTGGATGATTCGGTCAAAAAGGCTTCCCATGACCATGAAGCTAGCAGAAGTAAGAGCTCCTCTAAGTACATGCAACCGATGATGAGGATATCTCTCCTTTTGATACACACAAGACTGTTCAAATTAGTATTGATGAAATTCACACACGACAGCTGAGATTAGAGGTGAGCCCATTCCTAAACACACGTCTTCCTTTATTTGAGAATAAATTGCTATCTAATAACTTTATCATGATTAAAAACATTAGAGAGAGTCAAAGAAATCATGAAGAAGGACTTGGAGATGCTCAATATCAGAACCGCACGTTCGACCCCGGAGGAGATCCAAACAACTTGGGTTCGAGTCTGACTCGGATTCTAGTAGCAGCATGTACTAAAACGGATGTTCCGGTCTCATACGAGCTCCGTTTTGGACGTTCTAGATATGTATGGAAAGGTAAGGAGATAAGCTTTCCAACTGATCTAATCATATGAAAATACTTCCTAAATCTCTGGGAATCACCGAAAAAATATGATGTTTAGAAACTGCCCTGGTGCTGTGACACTATCTTTTGGCCTTTGGGCCGTGTATCTTTTTTAGGCCCATTAGTATTAGGGTTTCCCCCTAAGGACATTCCAACCTCTATATAAATAGTAGCCTCCATCATTAGAGATAGGATTTGATTAGTTTTAATCTGTTATCAAACTGTTTTGTCGTTTGACAGTTTGTTGGTTTTCCAACTTTGAGATTTAATTCAGATTTCACAATTGAGTTGCATTCTTCCTTGTTCTTTCTTGTGGTCTTCGACTCACAGGCAGGGATTAGCCTTCTTGGTGAGGTCAATCATGTGTGCACGGTTGATAACAAAAGGAGAAGTGGTGCTGTGATTGCGGGGTTCGAATCATATTTATTTGAGGCTGAATTGATTGTGTGTCGCATCTCCACCAAATCGAGAGTTACCATGACCTGACGGAAGATTAGAAACCGTGTACACATCATGTGGTAATCTGAGCTTCACGTATACCGACAGGTCCACATGTATCCTTGTTTATTTTGCATTCATCCTATCATCAACAGAAAAGCCGCAACAAAATAAAATTTAGTAGATCGTTAGGTGTTCCCCTATCCAAGCCGTGTTTAGCCTTTGCATAGTTTTACTTCAAAATCCGTAATGTTGAGTTTGTGTCCTTAGTTTGTGTTTTGGTTGCTGAATTTCGTAATCTTTTTGTATCCAGGTGTTTTCCTTCATCGTTCATCCACATATGTTAATTGTTTCTTTTGCATTGAAATTTTGTCCCACTCACCCACCCCATATTTCGATCACAACCAGATCCACCTTTCATAGATCCACCTCTCCATACTTATCCGCTGCTCAAGCATCCACAAAATGTCCATAATATTCGCATCCAATTTGAAATCTAAATCTGTTTTTAGCCTTTCAAAAAAATCTGATTCGGATATCCATTATTAAAATAGACATAACTTTTGTTTCTAGACTCAAAATTAGATATATAATTACTTTTTAGATATCTACAGAAAATTTACCATCCTCTGACGTTCCTAGATTTAACAAATTCTCTGTTAATTGTTTTCTTTTGCATTGAAATTTTATTCCACCCACCCACCCACCCCATATTTTGATCACAACTAGAACCACCCTTCATAGATCCACCTCTCCATATTTATCTGCTGCTCAATCATCCACAAAAACGTCCATAAATTTCACATCCAATTTAAAATCCAAATCTGTTTTTAGCCTTTCAAAAAAATTGATTCGAAGATCCATCATTAAAATAGTCATAACTTTTGTTTCTGAACTCCAAATTAGACATATAAGTACTTTTTGGAAATTTACAGAAAATTTCCCATACTCTGACGATCCTAGATTCAACAAATTCAGATAAGAAGTTTCTGTTTTCGCGCTTCAAAGTTTTAGCACAGATTTAACAAAAATTTGAGATTTTCTTCAGGCCACATCTTTCATCATATTGATCTGAAATTTAGTTGTGTACCATCTTTTGTGCTTTTCGTTCAGAGAAAAATATTAGAAAAATAAAATAAAAAATTTGAAGATCTAGAAGCCGGAAATTAACCTTTGTTGATTTTTTAATTACTGAACAATTTGCTGATTTCTGTAGCCTTATCATTTCTGTTGTTGTTGCCCTTTTACATCTTCATTCATATTCTTGTAACATCTAGATTTTTTATAAGATTGGGCCAGCAACTTAGAACATAATACCTAGAACACTTATTCAATATTACTATCTGTTATAGAATTGTGTTTCATAAATCATTATTTCAGCCCTCAAGCGCCACATATCCACCTCGGATCAGCACTGTATTTGACCCTGCAATTGTGGAATTACGACTCCCTGGTTTCTTATGCCACTAGTTGCACCATTCTTTGTTTTGCTTTTGTAAAAATCTTGCAAGAGCTCGGTAAGTCGTTTTCTTTTGCGAAATTTTCACCACCCATCTCATTGTAGTTGCAGGAATAATATTTTGTGCTGTCCATATGCTATTTTTCTAACCATGACAGGAAGAAAAAGAGGTTAATACAATGTGAGTACTGCTTTGCAAAGAGTACTTGATAATATCGATGCAAACTTTACAAAACGCATTGAGTATGTGAAGAATACGATGGCAAGCCTTAAGAGATGTAATCCACCGCAAAGAGATATCACACGTGATCAAAAGACACATGAGGTTCAGACCATTGCTACATCATCTACTTTCACGAGTAATTATATTCTTTCATCTCTTCCTTTATATGATGGAGAAGATATCTATCATGTCATCTATCTTTATTTTTGGGGTTATATTATTGTAATGATGGACATATAAGACTTGTGTGAGTGTTAGTATAAGACTAAGTGATTTATGGTTTGTAATAACTCTATTCGTATTCTATTTATGAGATTTGATTATTATGTTGCTATCTATGATATGTTGCTTATGATATGTGGTGGTGTAATGGTGAAATGTTCCTTTTGATCTTCTTATACTTGTTGTGTGTATATTTATTGTCATATGCATTACACTTGTTATGTCCACTCACTTGTTGTACCCCACGGATGCTTGGATATAGAGGGAGCTCCCATATTTTCTCTCAAATATGTGCATTTTGGAATATTAAAGCCAAAATAAGGAATTCAAGTCTATGCACACATTTAGGAGGAGCTTCATATATCACAAGCATCCAAAATCATTGATTATATTTTTTGTTGAAGCTTTGAATGGGTTGTCATCAATCACCAAAACGGGGGAGATTGAAAGTGCATCTATGCCCTCTAGTGGGTTTTGGTGGATGATGACGAACCATTCAAAGAGCTAATGACATTTGTTAAGTGTATTGACAGCCGGGAAGTTTCAAAAAGAAGAAAAAATATTGAAAGAAAAAGAAGGCCCCTTAATTTTCATGGATCAAGTCACGTAGCCTTTTCTCATGGAAGAATACTAGTTTTTTATCATTTCTTGAGTCTAGAGGTGCCGTACTATCAAGAGGGACTCAAATTGAGGTCTAAAAGTGCCAAAAATTCTCAAATCTTGATCCAAACCGAGACTCATTACCACAGTATCTGACACAATGCCGAAGTCTCCGATAAGGCTTAATGGCTTTACCCAAGAAAGCTCATCGGAGTGTCCGGCAAAGTGCCAGAGACTCCGGTGGCCTAGCAGCCCGCACTCGAGAGAGCTCACCAGAGTATCCGGCACAGTGCCAGAGACTCCTGTGGCTCAGGCTATGCCAACTTGAGAGGCCTCACCGAAGTATCCGGCATATGGACGGAGACTCCGGTGGACCGGACTGTCTGGCAAAGTACCCTACTGTCCGGCAAAGTACCAGAGTGTCCGGTCAGTAAGAAGCCAGTCCAACGACTACATTTTGGAACCCGGGTATTTATACCCCCTCAGCCCCTTTTGAGAGAGCTGGCGACTCACACTTGCTTTCAACACTTTTGAGCTCCAAAAACACTCTCCCACTCCCTTTCAAGGTCTAAGCTTGCAAGATTTGAGCTACGGATTGTGAGAGAAAAGCTTTCACTCCCATTGAACATTTGCGGCACCGTCGAGCTTCGATTTGAGTTTGTTACTCTTGAAGCTTTTGCTCCTAGACGGCTAGGCGTGCCCGAGAGCCCCGAGAAGTTTGTTCACCTCTTCCTGAAAGGGATTTTCTAGTAGAGAACTCAACCTCACCTTGGTTGGTTGAGTGAGAGAAAGGATCGAGTGAGATCTGGTTCTTTGTGAACCTCTCAACGAAAACGTAGAGTTCCTTCATGAACTCGAACTTTAAAGTAAAATCTTGTGTCTCTTTGTGCTCTTTTTATTCTTGCAAGTTCATATTGTTCTTGTTGCTCATATTCATAGATTTGCTTCGATCTACTTGCTCTCTTGTATCTAGCTTGTTTAATTGCTTAAATCTACTTTCTATATCATATTCTAGTCTTTTAATTCAAGTGGAATTTGCTAGAACTATATAAAACTTGCTTAGATTCAAATTTCGTCCAAAGCGCCTGTTTGACCGGAGTGTCCGGCAAGTTACTGGACAGTCCGGTGACCGGAGTATCCAGCACATTATCGGAGACTTCGATGGTCTGACAGTTCGTTGAGTTTGATTTTTCAAGATTTATTTTAGGTTGCCTATTCACCCCCCCCCCCTCTAGGCAACTTTCACGGGGCCCGTATTCACGCCGTTTTTTTTATGGTGACCAAAACATAAGATACATGCGCAAACTTGAGTTTGGAGTCCACCGGAGTGGTTTAGACATTTTTGGTGTGAAAAAACAATACGCTCTTTCTGCGCACGATCGGGTGCATTTAATACACCTAGGGGCCTGTTTTCGTGCTGTTTTTTGACGGTGACGAAAACATAAGATACATGCGTAAACTTGAGTTTGGAGTCCACCGAGGTGGTTTGTACATGTTCGGTTCGAAAAAATAAGATGCACTTTCAGCACACGAACTAGTGCATTTAAAAGACCTACGGGGCCCGTTTTCTCTCTGTTTTTTTATGGTGGCCAAAAGGTAAGATACATGCACAAACTTGAGTTTGAAGACCACCTTGGTGGTTTGGACATGTTCGGAGTGAAAAAATAAGATGTACTTTCGATGTACCAAGAAGTGCATTTAATGCACCTACAGGGCATGTTTTCGCGTTGTTTTTTTACGGTGACCAACACTTAAGATACATGTGCAAACTTGAGTTCTGAGTCCACAGGGGTGGTTTGGACATGTTTGGTGTGAAAAAACAAGATGCACTCTCGGTGCACGAACTAGTGCATTTCATGCACCTACGGGGCTTGTTTTTTCTCCTTTTTTTATGGTGATGAAAACATAAAATATATGTGCAAACTTGAGTTTAGAGTCCACCGGGGTGGATTGGACACGTTCGGTGCGAAAAAACATGACGTACTTCTGGCGCACAAACTGGTGCATTTAATGCACCTATGGGGCCCGTTGTCGCGACGTTTTTTTACGGTGACCAGAACATAATATGCATGCCCAAAATTGAGTTTGGCGTCCACAGGGGTGGTTTGGACATGTTCGATGCGAAAAAACAAGACGCACTCTTAACGCACAAACTAGTGCATTTAATGCACCTACGGGACCTATTTTTTCTCATTTTTTTATGGTGGCCAAAACACAAGATACATGTGCAAACTTTAGTTTGGAGTCCACTGGGGTGGTTTGGAGATGTTTGGTGCAAAAAAACAAGACGCACTTTCGACGCACGAACGAGTCCATTTATTGCACCGACGGGGCCCATTTTTGCGGAATTTTTTTTACGCCGAAAAAATATAAGAAACATTCGCAAACATGAGTTCCACAGGGTGGTTTGGACATGTTCAGTGAGAAAAAAACAAGACACACTTTCGGCGCACGAACCAGTGCATTTAATGCATATATAGGGCCCATTTTCGTGCCATTTTTACGGTGACAAAAACATAATATATATACGCAGAATTGAGTTTGGAGTCCACCAAGGTGGTTTGGGCATGTTTCGTGCAAAAAAACAAGACGCTCTTTCGGCGCACAAACGAGTGCATTTAACGCACCTACGCGGCCCGTTTTCGCCCCGTTTTTTAATGGTGACCAAAATATAAGATACATGCGCAAACTTGAGTTTGGAGTCCACCGAGGTAGTTTGGATCTGTTCCGTGCGAAAAAACAAGACGCACTGTCGGCGCACGAACAAGTGCATTTAATGCACCTACGGGGCTCGTTTTCTCAAAGTTTTTTGATGGTGACTAAAACGTAAGATATATGCGCAAACTTGAGTTTAGCGTCCACGGGGTGGTTTAGACATGTTTGGTCAGAAAAAACAATACCTCTTTCAGCGCACGATCGGGTGCATTTAATGCACCTACAAGGCCCATTTTCTCTTCGTTTTTTGACGGTGACGAAAACATAAGATACATGCGTAAACTTGAGTTTGGAGTTCACCGGGGTGGTTTGTACATGTTCGGTTCCAAAAAACAAGATGCACTTTCGGTGCACGAACAAGTGCATTTAAAGAACTTACAGGGCCCTTTTTTCTTCTTTTTTATGGTGACCAAAACGTAAGATACATGCGCAAACTTGACATTGGAGACCACCGGGGTGGCTGGGACATGTTCGGTGCGAAGAAACAAGACGTATTTTCGGTGTAAGAAGAAGTGTATTTAATGCACCTACGGGCCCGTTCTCGTGCCATTTTTTTGACGGTGGCCAAAACTTAAGATACATGTGCAAACTTGAGTTTTGAGTCCACAGGGGTGGTTTGGACGTGCGGAAAAACAAAACGCAATTTCAACGCAAGAATCGGTGCATTTAAAGCACCTACGGCGCATGTTTTCGCGTCGTTTTTTGATAGTGACCAAAACATAAGATACATGCGCAAACTTGAGTTTAAAGTCCACCGGGGTGGTTTGGACATGTTCGGTGCGAAAAAAACAAGACGCACTCGACGCATGAACTGGTGCATTTAATGCACCTACGGGGCCCTTTTTTCTTCTTTTTTTATGGTGACCAAAACATAAGATACATGCACAAACTTGAGTTTGGAGTCTACCAGGGTGATTTGGACATATTCGGTGCAAAAAACTAAGACATACTTTCGGTGCATGAAACAGTACATTTAATGCATATACGGGACCCATTTTTGTGCAGTTTTTTACGGTGACAAAAACATAAGATACATAAGCAGAATTGAGTTTGGAGTCCACCGAGGTGGTTTGAACATGTTTGGTGCAAAAAAACAAGACGCTCTTTTGACGCAAAAACGAGTGCATTTAATGGACCTACGGGCCCTTTTTCATGCCATTTTTTTATGGTGACCAAAACATAAGATACATGCGCAAACTTGGGTTTGGAGTCCACTGGGGCAGTTTGGACCTGTTCCACGCACAATCAGCGCACGAACGAGTGCATTTAATGCACCTATGGGGCACGTTTTCTCACCGTTTTTTGATTGGGACCAATATGTAAGATACATGCGCAAACTTGAGTTTCGAGTCTATCGGGGTGGTTTGGACATGTTTGGTGTGAAAAAACAATAAGCTCTTTCTATCCACGAATGAGTGTATATAATGGACCTACGGGGCCCATTTTCGCGCCGTTTATTGATAGTGACGAAAACATAAGATACATGTGTAAACTTGAGTTTGGAATGCACCGGGGTGGTTTGTACATGTTCAGTTCAAAAAAACAAGATGGACGCACGAACCAGTGCATTTAAACGACCTACGGGCCCGTTTTCTCTCCATTTTTTGATGGTGACCAAAAGGTTATATGCACAAACTTGAGTTTGGAGACCACCGGGGTGGTTTAGACATTTTCAAAGCAAAAAAACAAGACGCACTTTCGACCCACGAGCCAGTGCATTTTAAGGACCAACGGGCCCGTTTTCGCTCCGTTTTTTGAAGGTGACCGAAACATAAGATACATGGGCAAATTTGAGTTTGGAGTCCACCGGGGTGGTTTGGACATGTTCGGTGCGAAAAAACAGGATGCACGTTCAGCGCAAGAACCAGTGCGTTTAATGCATCTACGAGGCCTGTTATCGCGCTGTTTTTTGACGTTGACGAAAACGTAAGATCCATATGTAAACTTAAGTTTGGAGTCCACGGTGGTGGTTTGGACATGTTCGGTGCGAAAAAACAAGACGCACTTTCGGCGCACGAGCCAGTGCATTTAATGTACCTATGAGGCTCGTTTTCGTTCTATTTTTTTATGGTGACCGGAACATAAGAACGCAAACTTTAGTTTCGAGTCCACCAAGGTGGTTTGGATATGTTCGGTGCGAAAAAACAAGACTCCCTTTCAGCGCACGAACGAGTGCATTTAATGCACTGATGGGGCCTGTTTTCACTCCATTTTTTAACGGTGACCAAAACATAAGATACATGTGCAAACTTGTGTTTGGAGTCTATCGGGCTAGTTTGAACCAGTGCATTTAATGCGCCCACGAGGCCTATTTTTTTTTTGTTTTTTACCATGAACAAAACATAAGATACATGCGCAAACTTGTGTCTGGAGTCCACCGGGGTGGTTCGAACATGTTTGTTGCGAAAAAAGAAGACGCACTTTCGGTGCACGAACGAGTGCACTTAATGACCTACAGGGCCGTTTTCGCTTCATTTTTTTATGGTGACTAAAACATAAGATATATCCGCAAACTCAAGTTTGAAGTCCATCGGGGTGGTACAAAAATGTTCGGTGCGAAAAAAGAAGATGTTCTTTCGGTGCACGAACGAGTGCATTTAATGCACCTATAGAGACAGTTTTTGCTCTGTTTTTTTACTGTGACCAAAACATAAGATACATGCGCAAACTCAAGTTTGGAGTCCACCGGGGTGGTTTGGACATGTTCAATGCAAAAAAAACAAGACATACGTTCGGCGCACGAACCAATGCAAATAATGCAACTACAGGGCCCATTTTTACTATGTTTTTTATGGTGACCAAAACATAAGATACATACACACACTCGAGTTTGGTGTCCACAGGGTGGTTCGTAAATGTTCAGTGCGAAAAAATAAGACGCACATGCGGCGCACGAACCGGTGCAAATAATGCCCCAACGGGGCCCGTTTTCGCTCTGTTTTTTTATGGCGACCAAAACATGAGATACATGCGCAAACTTGAGTTTGGAGTCCACCGGGGTGGATTGGACATGTTAGGTACGAAAAAAGAAGATGCTCTTTCGGTGCACAAACGAGTGCTTTTAATGCACCTACGGGGCCCATTTTTGCTTTGTTTTTTGATGGTGACCAAAACATAAGATCCAAATGCAAACTCGAGTTTGAAGTCCACCGGGGTGGTTCAGAAATGTTCGGTGCAAAAAAAGAAACACTCTTTCAATGCACGAACGAGTGCATTTAATGCACCTACGGGCCCCTTTTTACTATGTTTTTTGACAGTCACAAAAAATAAGATACATGCGTAAACGGGAGTTTGGAGTCCACTGGGTGGTTTGGACAAGTTTGGTGCGAAAAAAAAGACGCACTTTCGGTGCCTGAACAAGTGCACTTAATGTACCTACAGAGTCTGTTTTTGCTTCGTTTTTTGATGGTGGCCAAAACATAAGATACATGCGCATACTTGAGTTTGGAGTTCGACGGAGTAGTTTGGACACGTTCGGTGCGAAAAAACAAGACGCACGAACGAGTGCATTTAATGCATCTATGGGGAATGTTTTCTGTCCTTTTTTGATGGTGACTAAAACGTAAGATACATGTGCAAACTTGAGTTTGGAGTCCACCGGGGTGGTTTGGATATGTTCAATGCGAAACAACAAGACACACTTGCGGCGCACAAATGACTATATAATGCACCGACGGGACCAATTTTCACGCTATTTTTTTATGGCAACCAAAACATAAGATACATGCACAAAATTGAGTTTGGAGTCCACCAGAGTGGTTTGGACATGTTCGATGCGAAAAAAAACAAAACGCTCTTTCGACGCACGAACGAGTGCATTTAATGCAGCTACGGGGCCCATTTTTGCGTCGTTTTTTAACGGTGACGAAAACGTAAGATACATGTGTAAACTTGAGTTTTGAGTCGACTAAGGTAGTTTGGACAGATTCGATGCAAAAAAGAAGGACTTTCGGCGTCGGAACCAGTGCATTTAATACACCTACGGGACCGTTTTCGCGCTGTTTTTTATGGTGATCAAAACATAAGATACATGCGTGAACTTGAGTTTAGAATCCACCGAGGTGGTTTGGACATGTTCTGTGCAAAAAGAACAAGACACACTTTCGGCACACAAACCAGTGCATTTAATGCATCTACAGGGCCCATTTTCGTTTCATTTTTTGACGTCGACCAAAACAAAAGATACAGGTGTAAACTCGTGTTTGGAGTCCACCGAGATGGTTCGAACATTTTCGGTGCGAAAAAACAAGACACTCATTCGGCGCATGAATGAGTGCATTTTGTGCAACTACGAGATTCGTTTTCGCGCCACTTTTTGATGGTGACTAAAACATAAGATAGATGCACAAACTTGAGTTTGGAGTCCACAGGGTGGTTTGGACATGTTTGGTGCGAAAAAACAAGACGCTTTTTCGGCGTACGAACGAGTGCATTTAATGCACCTACGGGGCTCGTTTTTGCGCTGTTTTTTAACGGTGATGAAAACATAAGATACATGTGTACACTTGAGTTTTGAGTCCACAGGGGTGATTTGGACACATTTGGTGAAAAAAAAACGCACTTTCGGCGCATGAACCAGTTTATGTCATGCAACTACGGGGCCCGTTTTTGTTCTTTTTTGACGGCGACCAAAACATAAGATACATATGCAAACTTAAGATTCCAGTCCACCGAGGTGGTTCGGACATGTTCGGCGAAAAAAACAAGACGCAATTTCGACGCAAGAACCAGTGCAAATAATGCACCTACGGGGCCCGTTTTCGCTCTTTTTTCTACGGTGACCAAAACATAAGATGCATATGCAAACTCGAGTTTGGAGTCCACGGGGTGGTTAAGAAATGTTCGGTGCAAAAAACAAGATGCACTTTCGGCGCACGAACGAGTGCAAATAATGCACCAACAGGGCATGTTTTCGCTCCGTTTTTTATGGCGACCAAAACATAAGATACATGCGCAAACTCGAGTTTGGAGTCCACCGGGGTGGTTCGGACTTGTTCGGTGTGAAAAAAGAAGACGCTCTTTCGGTGCACAAACAAGTGCATTTAATGCACCTACGAGGCCCGTTTTCGCTTAATTTTTTTATGGCGACCAAAACATAAGATATATGCGCCAAACTTGAGTTTAGAGTCCGCCGGGTTGGTTTGCAAATTTTCGGTGCGAAAAAACAAGACGCACGAACGAGTACATTTAATGCACCTACGGGGAATGTTTTCTCTCCTTTTTGATGGTGACCAAAACATAAGATACATATACAAACTAGAGTTTGATGTCCATCGGGGTGGTTTAGACATGTTCAATGCAAAACAACAAGACACACTTGCGGCACACGAACGAGTGCATTTAATGCACTGATGGAGCCTATTTTTGCTTCATTTTTTTATGGTGACCAAAAACATAAGATTCATGCGCAAACTTGAGTTTGGAATCGACCGGGGTGGTGTGGACATGTTTGGTGCAAAAAAACTAGTAGCTCTTTCGGCGCATGAACGAGTGTTAATGCACCTACGAGGCCCGTTTTAGAGCCATTTTTTGTCGGTGACGAAAACTTGAGTGTCCTCTGAGGTGGTTTGGATAGATTTGGTGCGAAAAAATAAGACACACTTCGGTGCTTGAACCAGTGCATTTAATACACCTACGGGGTCCGTTTCCGCTCTGTTTTTTTACGGCGACCAAAACATAAGGTACATGTGCAAACTTGAGTTTGGAGTTCATAGGGGTGATTTGGTGTACGAACCAGTGCATTTAATACACCAACGGGGCCTGTTTTTGCTCCATTTTTTTTATGAGAACCAAAACATAAGAACGCAAACTTGATATTCCGAGGCGTCTGACAATATCGAAGCAATTGTAGTCACACCCTTGAACATGTACATCATTGATCTAAAATATACCAAGGGTTATGGTAGCAACCTTGCAATATGGTGTTGTTGTTCTAAATCATGAATTGTTGACCCAACTACAGAGAAATTCCATCGAGTCATTTCACCTTCCCAGTATTACAATATTGTTTTCAAATTGTGCCGCTTCGCCCAAGCGCTTCTTAAAAACCATAATTGTAGGTTGGAAAGGACAACTCTTGTTGAAATTGCTCTCACAACCAAAATGTAACTTTCTTCTGAACGGATGGCATATTTTCACAACATGCAACCGGAATGAATAAAATTGTATTTGAGCCTTGCAACTACTCCTGACCCATATTTTAGTTTAGCCTTGACAAAAAATCAGCTCATAGTTACTTTCGTTGCATCCCAAGCTCAATCATTCAAGACGGTTGACCTTCTATATTCTAAGGTTACAATTCACATTGATGCACAGCGTGGAATTAATCATAATATATACCACTTGATCAAAATCCTTCCATACCTTCCTTTTATCCCTCTGTTGGATGTAGGATATAACCATTTTTTTTATACCACTGCCCTCCCACCTCCTATTGTCTGTCTTCGAATAAATTCTTGTATCAATTCAACGGCTACCTCAAGATATTGTTTTTCTAGTTTCCTCAACTTATAAATCTCAGGACGAGATTTCTATAAGGGGGGAGGGGGGGCTGTAACATTCTAAACTTTTGAAGGATCAAGAAATCAAGTGCTAGTTTTTAATTCGAAGGATATGGTTAAATCGAACTCAAAAAAAAGAAAAGAAAAAGATAAGGGTCAAACAAAAAAATTTCAAATTTAATTCGAAATCCAATTTAAAAGTGAAAGTTCAAACTTTTCAAAATGAAAGTGTTGAAATATAAGA
Organism: Zoysia pacifica; assembly: GCA_001602315.1. Lineage (NCBI taxonomy): Eukaryota > Viridiplantae > Streptophyta > Magnoliopsida > Poales > Poaceae > Zoysia > Zoysia pacifica. The sequence goes on along the minus strand of BCLH01000009.1, from coordinate 220,404 downwards.
AACAAAGATCCTACTTGATAGTGATTAAAATACCAGGAATTATACAAATTCAATAAGGTTTTCAAGTTATAAGAGCCCAATTGGATTTCTAATTCTTAACAGTCATATGTTTTGTGACTATTGCAGAATAATATCCAAATAGAATTTCAACTTGCCTCCAAAGTAAAAGTTGTTCCTATTGATCTATTCTATCATCTTGCAAAGTTTCAATATCTTCGAAGCTCGGTAGATATTTCTTTAAAACCCCAAAAGTTAGTTAATTGATCTGCTTTCAGCAAATTTTTTAAGTTTCCTTATCAAATAACCTTTTTCGAATTTTCATATCTTTCATCCTGTTTGGCAAGAACCTGTGCATGTTAGTTAAGTTGTAGACCACATGTTCATGTTCATGAAATGTTCTACCAAATTTTAACTCTTTTCGAGATTGTTTGCTCGTCGTTCCTGGTGCACAAAATGTCTAGGTATTAAGCTTGACATTAGCTTTCAGCAGATTTTTCTCAAGCTCTTTGTCAATTAATAATTTTCTAAATTCCATATTTTTCGCATTCCTTTGAAAAGCCCTGTTCATATGATTTATATCGGAGAACATATATTACTGGTTCCTCCTACCGAGTTTTAGGCCAATCTGAGTTTTATGCGCTCGTTCCGCTTTTGTCCCCAAAATACTTAAGCATCAAACTCAGCTGAAGGACCCACACGTCCGCCCCTCTATTCTTCCTGTTTACCTGGCCTCCACTCCAGCGGACAGCACGCATCACTCTTTCTCTTCCTCGTTTCTTCTCCCTCGTTCTGTCTCGCTCCCGGCCGAACGACCCTCCAGCGCCACCGTGCAGCTCTCCGGCTGGACCCTTTCCGTCCAGGTTCCTCGTCAAGCAGCTGCATCGCCTCGTCCCCAAGCCGCCACCAAAGCCTCTCCTCCATTTGTGGGGCAGGGAGATCAAAAATCGAGTTTTCCCCCAAATTATGGCCTGAAGACGCCGATCCAAGTTTCGACCAAATCCAGTGCTCTTCCGGTGAAATTCCTTCAATATCTTTCGATTCCATGCAATTCACTACCAACCTCAGCCCAGGGGTCAAGAAATCGAGCTTCCCTTGCCGCCGTCTGACTGGGGCGCCAGCTCGCCGGTGACGACCTCCCTGCGGCTCTTGTCGACGGCGACAACCAGTACGCCGATCTTCTACTCACCGTCTTGAAGCCCTAGGCAAAATCTGTTCGGGATTTGGTGCACTGGGCTGTTCCCTAGGCCCTGCCGAACTGCGGGCCAAATCCGGCAGGTAAACCAGCCCGTCGACCCCACCACCGCATCCACCGTGAGCTGTAGATCATTTTAGGTCTAAGGGCCTTGATCCCCGTGTGAGCAGCCACACTACTCCAGGTCCAGAACCAGCACGGCAACGGCCAAGGCGGAGCGAACGTCATCGGTGCGCCAGTATGCGTACGAGTGGGCCTGAGTGGGCCGGAACTATGTAACGGCTTGGGCCATGCGTGAGTACTTGAGGAGAGGAGCACGAAAGACTGTAATCAAAAACAGATTATCACTTCGATATCGAATCTCCTCCTCTCCATTCCCCTTCTCCAAGTCTTCTCCTACCTCTGCTCCGGCGGATCGCCACCACTCCGGTGAGGTCGCTGGCAATCTGGTATCAGAGACTCGATTCTGGCACTGGCATCCCCGATCCACTACACCAGACAGGCTAAAGGTCTGGGCAAGAAGTTCGCCGAGACACTCGACCGGAAGTTCGCGGCGCAGGATGAGAAGTGGGAGACTCAGATTTCGGCGCTCGAGCGCGCAGCGTGCGCGCCGATCGACACAGGTACGGCGGAGATGCGGGCTGCGGTCGCTGCCCAACTGTCCAAGTTCGAGGCAGATGCGACCGAGCACCTCAACCAAGTGGAGGCGGCGGTGTCCACAAGGGTAGCGTCTCTGGAATCTTTTACGGCGGCATTCGACACCTGGCATCCCTTCACCGAGCAAGCAATCGGTGCGGTCCATATCGTCGTCGACGAGATCAAATCTTCGGTGACCCATCTGCAGAAGATGTTAGGCGCAACATTCGCATTGTGTTGGATGACACTCAGTGTTGGGGGCAACTATCTCCATATTTTTTACTCACTACAATGTCATGACCAACCTAAGGGGTTGAAGATACATATATATAGGCTTGGTGGGCAGCCAAGCATATGCTAAGATGCTAGTCTAAGATGCTAAAGCATAAAGCTGAAAAGCTAGTCTAAGATGCTAAAGCATAAAGCTGAAAAGCTAGTCTAAGATGCTAAAGCGAAAAGCTGAAAAGCTAGTCTAAGATGCTAAAGCGAAAAGCGTAAAGCATAAAGCATAAAGCATAAAGCGCCTGCACTAGACTTATTCCATCATTCTCCCCCTAAGTCTTGTGCGTCGTCTTCTGGGAGATTTGAATCATCCCAATCCTGCCGCGAAGCTCTTAAAACTTGATTCTACCAAGGGACTTGGTGAGAAGATCAGCAAGTTGGTCCTTGGTGTTGATGTAGCTTGCCTTGACGCTCCCTTCCTCTAAGCAGCCTCGGATGAAGTGGTACTTCACTCTGATGTGCTTGCTGCGCTCGTGGAAAACAGGATTCTTTGCCAAGGCCAGAGCGGACTTGCTGTCCACCCTGAGCTCCACTGCTTCAACGTCTCTGTCAAGGAGATCACTAAGCAGTCGAGCGAGCCAGAGCGCCTGAGTTGAAGCGGTGGAAGCCGCTATGTACTCAGCCTCGCAGCTGGACAAGGCCACCACCTGCTGCTTGACCGACTGCTAGCTAACAAGGCACTTGCTGAGGAAGAAGAGCACCCCGCTCGTGCTTTTGCTGGTGTCGATGTCGCCGGTGTGGTCACTGTCGCTGTACCCGATGAAATGTGCCGCCCCGGGACACCTCGGGTAGTAGAGGCCGTGGTCAAGAGTCCCCGCAACATAGCGGATGATCCTTTTGACGGCCTGCTGGTGCTCCGTCGTCGGTCGCTGCATGAACCGACTAACGTAGCCGACGGAGAACGCCAAGTCCGACCGCGTGTGGGCGAGGTAGCGAAGGCTTCCCACCAGACGCCGGTACTGCGTAGCATCCACCTCCTCTGTCGTGCTGTCACGGCTGAGCTTCAGCCTCTCCTCCATCGGAGTGAGAGCTAGGTTGCAGTCGATGAGCCCAGCTAGGTCAACGATGCGCTTGGCGTAGGCGGTTTGTCGAAGTGTGATGCCGGAGTCGTCCTGGTGCACCTCGATCCCCAAGTAGAAAGAGAGAGGTCCTAAGTCACTCATCTGAAAGGTGGCCTTCATCTCCTCTTTGAATGCTGCCACCTCCGCATCCTTGGTGTCCGTGATCACTAAGTCGTCGACGTAGACACCCACCAGCAGGGCATTGCCGCCGTTGCCCCTCCGGTAGATGGCCGTCTCGTGCGGGCTTTGCTCGAAACTCATCCCCTTCAGCGTGAAATCCAGCTTGGCGTTCCACGCCCGTGGTGCCTGGCGCAAGCCGTAGAGTGCCTTACGCAGACGCAGCACCTTGCCCTCCTTGCCGGGGATGACAAATCTCGACGGCTGGTGCACGTAGACCTCCTCCTTTAAGTCGCCGTTGAAAAACGCCGACTTGACATCCATGTGGTGAACGCGCCAGCCCTCTTGGGCAACCAGCGCAAGGAGACGCACGGACTCCATCCCTGCAACGGGAGCGAAGGCATCGTCGAAGTCGTTCCCCTCCTGTTGCACAAACCCGCGTGCCACCAAGCGAGCCTTGTGCTTGACGATGGCACCGACCTCATCCTTCTTCAGCTTGAACACCCATTTAAGGGTGATCGCGCGGTGTCCAGAAGGAAGGTCAGCGAGTTTCCAAGTGCGGTTCTTCTCAACCGCATCTATCTCTAGCTTCATCGCGGCGCGCCATGCCGCGTGTCCCGCAGCCTCAGCAAAGGAGCGAGGCTCGCCGCTGTCGCATGCAAGATACAACTGTGCTTTCAGGTCGTAAGGCACCAGTCCCGGCACCGGTGCGTCGCCGATAAGGTCCACCATCGTGCGATACCTCAACGGCTCACCGTCGTGGTACGCGTCGACACGCTCCTCGTCGTGAGGGAGCGGAGTAGCGAACTCCACCGGGTTGTGCTCGACATGAGCAGGTGCTGGTGTAGACGTGCCTGGAGAAGCTGCCGACGCCGAGGAGCGTGGCGTGGCCGGCTGTGGTGGTGGGGGTGGGGAACTCGTCGCAGCCGGCGTCATAGTCGCTGGAGTCGGTGGAGGCTCGGGGACTGGGGTAGGCGCGCTTGGCGAAAAAGAGTTGCCCACTCCCCCAGCTCCCTCGAAGTGGATGTACTCGACGGTGAAGTCGTCGTATGCCGGAGTCGGGCCGTCGTCCACCATCTTACCCCACGCCCAACCTCGCCCTTCGTCGAACACAATGTCACGCGTCGTGCGCACACGCTGTGTCTTCGGGTCCAGGATGCGGTAGGCCTTCGTGCCCTCCGCGTAGCCGATGAACACTCCCGGAGTGCTCCTGTCGTCGAGCTTGCCGACGTGGCCAAGCTCCTTGACGAACGCAAGGCAGCCGAAGACGCGTAGGTGGGCTACCGCCGGCTTGCGTCCATGCCAAGCCTCGTACGGCGTCCTGTCGCCGAGCGCCTTGGTGGGCGAGCGGTTGAGGATGTAGACGGCTGTCACCACCGTCTCTCCCCAGAAGATGGCCGGCATCCCCCTCTGCTTGAGTAGTGGCGCTGAATCCCCACCACCGTCTGGTTGCGCCGTTCGACGACGCCGTTCTGCTGCGGGCTGTACGGCGCGGAGTAGTGGCGCTGAATCCCCTCGTCAGCGCAGTACGACGCGAACTCAGCCGCCGTGAATTCGCCGCCGTTGTCGGTGCGTAGCACTCGAAGCTTGCAGCCGCACTCCTCTGCCGTAGCCAGCTGACGCTTGATAGCATCAGCTCCTGCCGTCTTGGTGTCGAGGAGGTATGCCCACATATAGCGGGACACGTCGTCGACGAGTAGCAGAAAGTAGCGCCTGCCTCTAGGTGTGGCCGGTGTCACGGGACCGCAGAGGTCGCCGTGCACCAGCTCCAGCTTTTTCTTGGCACGAAAACTCGACTGACGAGGGAACGGGAGTCGCCGCTGCTTGGTGAGGACGCAGGTGTCGCAGAGCTGCTCCACATGCTCGATCCGCGGCATGCCCTGCACCATCTCCTTGTCGTCAAGTTGCTTCAGGGCCTCAAAGTTGAGGTGCCCAAAGCGCTCGTGTCACAGCCAGGCGTTGTCATCGCAGCGGGCTGCGAGACACACGGGCTGCGCCACCTGCACATTAAGGACGTAGAGGCGATTGATGCCTCTGTTTACCTTGGTAAGAAGACGACGATGGCGGTCCCAGATCCTCATGATTCTAGCCTTGATCTCCACGCGCGAGCCATTCTCATCCAGCTGGCCCAGGCTGATGATGGAGTTCCTTAGTGCGGGGATGAAGTAGACTCCAGTGAGGAGTCGGTGTTCGCCAGTCTTGGCGACGAGAACAATGGAGCCAATGCCCCTGATGTCCACAGCCGAACTTGACGGAGCCGCGCACGTCGACATTCAGGTCGGAGAACTCCTTGCGACCCGTCATGTGGTGAGTTGCACCACTGTCGAGGAACCAGTCGTCGATCTTGTCGTCGCTGGAGCCGTCACCGAGAAAGACGTGTCCACTTGGCTCGTCGAGGTTGAGGAGAGCTGTTGCGGCCAATGCTGCTGGAGGTAGCTCGATGCTCCCGTGTGCTAGGAGCAGAGCTGGATCCTCCTCCTCAGCCTGTGCGACGTGAGCCTGGCCGTGCCTCGGCTGTCGACAATCCCTGGCCCAATGGCCAGGCTTGCCACAGTTGCGGCATATGTCATCTCGTGTCGCCCTGCGCTCGCCGGCGGCGCCGCCCTGGGCGCCTCCGCGGGCGTCACCCTCAGTACGTCCACGCGCCTTGCCCTGGGCGCCTCTGCGCGCCTTGCGCGGCTTGCCGCTCTTGCGGCAGCCT
>BCLH01000009.1:185286-213033 GCA_001602315.1 Zoysia pacifica | reverse complement strand
GCCGCGGCGAGGTCGGCCTCCTGCCGACGTCGCACGCTCGAGGGGACCGAGCGGTGAGAGCCTCCTGCGGACATGGCACGCCGCTAGCGGGGAAGAGTCGCGGAGGTTGCTACTGCACTGAGAAGAAGTCGCCGAGTCGCTGGCTGTCGGTAGAGCACAGAGATCGACGGGGGGGAGAGTCGAGCAGGGAGACCGACGTCTCCACTGGAGAGAATCACGGGTGGGATTGGATAGATCACAGGACCATACGGCTCTGATGCCAATTGTTAGGCGCAACACTCGCATTGTGTTGGATGACACTCAGTGTTGGAGGCAACTATCTCCATGTTTCTTACTCACTACAATGCCATGACCAACCTAAAAGGTTGGGGATATATATATATAGGCTTGGTGGGCAGCCAAGCATATGCTAAGATGTTAGTCTAAGATGCTAAAACATAAAGCTGAAAAGCTAGTCTAAGATGCTAAAGCATAAAGCTGAAAAGCTAGTCTAAGATGCTAAAGCGAAAAGCTGAAAAGTTAGTCTAAGATGCTAAAGCGAAAAGCGTAAAGCATAAAGCATAAAGCGCCTACACTAGACTTATTCCATCAGAAGACTCGTGAACGGGAGGTGCACAGCATCAACAAGGTCAAGCCCAGCATTCTTGCTGAACCCGAGTCAGCGTCATTCCACGTTCCCGAGGAACATCACGCTGACGGCCCCGATGGGCACCGCGTCGACATCAACTACCGAGATCAGGGTGGTGGGTTGGTGTACACCTACGCCCCTGACCCGGTCAAGGGTATGCACCAGCCACCAGCATTTCGTCAAATTCACTCTCATACAGTGCACACTAGGCCACCTAAATTCAGCCCTAGTCAGAATTTTGCTCGTCCTAGCAGTAGCAAATTGCCTAAGATTTCATTTCCCTCATTCACTGGTGAAAATCCACGCTTATGGAAAACTAGATGTGAGAGCTATTTCGACATGTATGGGGTGGAACCTTTCATGTGGATCAAAGTTGCTTCTATGCTCTTTAAAGGCACTGCTGCTCGGTGGTTTCAATCTGTCGAGAAAAAGTTGCTTCACCTTGATTGGGAAGGGTTTTGTCAGTGTATTCATGATAGGTTCGGGAGGGAACATCATGAGTCAGTCATTAGACAGTTGTTTCATATTAAGCAAATAGGGGTGGTCTCGGAATACATAGAACAATTTTCCACTTTAGTAGATCAGCTCTCTGCCTATGATGCAAACGCTGACCCATTGTTCTATACAATGCGGTTTGTGGATGGTCTTAAAGATGAAATTAAGTCAATTATTATGGTACAATGACCCCCGGACCTGGACTCTGCTTGTGTGTTGGCTCTTGTGCAGGAAGAGGCGCTGGAGTGCAACAAGAGATGTGATTAGCGCCGAATTGACCATTCATCCAACCGGACGGTCATTAAATCGGCATGGCCTCTACCTGTTCCTCCTAAGCTGGACAGGGCAACACATGCTGCTAGTGAGGTGGACAAGGCAGTGCGGAATACTGGACCCTCGGTGGACGATAAGCTAGCTTCCCTCAAGGCTTACAGGTGAGCTCGCGGTTTATGCGACCGTTATGCTGAGAAATGGCGACCTGGGCATAAGTGTGCTGCAACAGTCCAGCTGCATGTCCTACAGGAAGTCTGGGATTTGGTTTCTGAAGTCAACTCCACACGTTCTGAAACTGAACAATTACCTGAAGGCTCTGCAACTCTGTGTTTGGCTCTATCACAAGCAGCAGTTACAGGACAAGACACACCAGAGACACTACAATTGCAGGGGACTATTCAGGGTCGTCAGATTCTCGTTCTGATCGACTCTGGAAGCTCTCACACATTCATCTCTCAGGAAGTTGCTGCTGGTCTGCAAGGATTGCATTCTTTATCATCTTTGTTGACAGTCAAGGTAGCTAACAGTCAAGTGTTACAGTGCAAGATGGAGCTTCCACAAGCTGCTTGGTATGTGCAAGGAGTTCAGTTTATCTCCAATATCAAGATGCTGCCCTTGCCCTGCTATGACATGGTGGTGGGATTGGACTGACTCACAACATATAGCCCCATGAAGATTGATTGGGCTCACAAGTGGATATCCATTCCATATGGTGGTCAGACAGTTGTGTTACAAGGCATCTGTCAATCTGCTCTACCGAATACGGTGGTCCAACTTTTATTGGTGGAAGCTCCTGATCTCAGTGTTGATGTTCCTTAACAACAGCAGCAGCGCCCCGCTGTCAGTGACTTACTGCAGAACTTCCAGGATGTTTTTACTGCTCCTACCGGTTTACCTCCCGCCGTCGGTGTGACCACACTATTCCCCTGCTATCGGGAGCGCAGCCGGTCAATATTCGCCCCTACAGGTACCCTCCTCGCCTGAAAGATGAAATTGAACAACAGGTAACAAAAATGTTGCAGCAAGGCGTCATTCAGCCGAGTTCTGGTGCTTTTCTGTTCTCCTGTGCTACTGGTCAAGAAGAAAGACCAGTCATGGCATTTCTGTGTTGACTATCGGCACCTCAATGCCCTCACAGTGAAGCGGAAATATCCAGTCCCTATCTTTGATGAACTCATGGACGAGTTAGCCCAGGCTCGCTGGTTCAGTAAGCTTGACTTGAAAGCCGGGTATCATCAAATTCTGTTACAGCCAGGTGAGGAACATAAGACGGCTTTCCAAACGCATCAAGGACAGTTTGAATTTCGTGTTATGGCTTTGGTCTCACAGGCGCCCTTGCCACCTTCTTAAGTGCTATGAATGAGACATTGGTTCCAGTCCTTCGCAGATGTGCACTTGTTTTCTTTGGGACATCTTGGTGTAGAGTTCATCTCTAGACAGTCACTTGCAGCACTTTGCTACAGTTCTATCCTTGTTGCGCAAAGATCAGTGGAAAGTCAATCTAAAAAAATGTACTTTTGCTCAGCCTTCTATCACTTACTTGGGTCATGTTCTGAGTGCACAGAGCATCGCAACTGATCCTTCCAAGATTGCAACTATCAAGAGTTGGCCGGTACCTACAGATGTTAAAACCTTGTGCAGTTTTTTAGGATTGGCTGGTTACTACGGGAGGTTTGTCCGAAACTATGGAGTGATCAGTCGTTGCCTCATGGATCTCTTGAAAAAACACAGTGTTTGTATGGACAGACCCTTACAACTGCACCGGTGTTAGCTGTCCCGGATTTCACTAAACGCTTCGAAATTCACATTGATGCCTCTGCTGCCGACATTGGAGCGGTGTTAACACAGCAAGGTCATCCCCTGGCGTTTCTCAGCAAGGCCTTGGGTCCTAAAAATCAGGTGTTGTCGACGTATGAGAAAGAGTATCTGGCTATTATCATGGCAGTAGCGCAGTGGCGGCCTTATCTTCAGTTAGCAGAGTTTACTATTTACACTGACCACCGAAGTCTGGCACAGCTTAATGAGCAGCGTTTACACACTATGTGGCAACAGAAGGTCTATTCCAAACTGGCGGGGTTAGCTTATACCGTGGTATACAAGAAAGGTTGTGAGAATGGGGCTGCGGATGCACTTTCTCGCAAACCGGTGTCAGCGATGTTCCATCTAGCTATGTCTCACAGTTCACAAGTTTGGCTCAATGAGGTGCTTCAAGGGTATTCCTCTGATGCCCAGGCGCGACAGCTGCTCGCACAATTGTCCATTGCAGCAGACTCTGAGGGTCCATTCTCTCTTAAAGATGGGTTACTTCGCTACAAAGGGAAGATCTGGATCGGCAACAATGCAGCACTACAGCACAAGATTCTAACTGCTGTCCATGACAGTGCGATAGGTGGACATTCCGGAGTGCCAGTCACTTATCGATGTTTGAAGCAAATGTTTGCATGGCCAGCAATGAAAGCAACAGTTCACCAGTTTGTTCAGTCTTTCACCATATGCCAGCAAGCCAAACCTGATAGGGTGCGCTACCCTGGCCTTCTTTAACCACTGCCGATTCCAGAACATGCCTGGCAGATTGTTTCCTTGGACTTCATTGAAGGTTTACCGATGTCAGGTACGAGCAACTGCATTCTGGTGGCGGTGGATAAGTTCTCGAAGTATGCACACTTCCTGCCTCTCAAACACCCGTTCACTGCTGTCACAGTAGCTCGAGTCTTCTTGGATCATGTATACAAACTCCATGGTATGCCACAGGCTCTCATTTCAGACTGTGACCGCATTTTTACATGTACATTCTGGCAGCAGTTGTTTCGCTTGATGGACACAGTTGCGCATGAGCTCAGCTTACCACCCGCAGAGTGACGGTCAAACGGAACGGGTTAATCAATGCTTAGAGACATTTTTACGATCTTTGTCCACGCTTGTACGCGTAAATGGAAGGATTGGTTATCTTTAGCAGAGTTCTGGTATAATACCAGTTCACACTCATCTTTGGGCAGATCACCCTTTGAAGTGCTCTACAGCCGGTCACCACGTCAGTTGGGTCTCCTGGATTCTTCGGTCACTCCTGTTGCTGATCTTAACAACTGGTTGGAAGAGCGGGAACTGATGACCAAGCTGATCAAGCAACACTTGCTGCGTGCCTAACAGCGCATGAAGCATCAAGCGGATAAAAACCGTTCTGAGCGCTCATTTCAGATCAATGACATGGTATTTCTCAAACTGCAGCCCTATGTCCAATCCTCTGTTGCAACGCGTGCTAATCACAAACTCAGCTTCAAGTTCTTCGGTCCCTACAAGATCCTGGATAAAATTGGGACAGTCGCCTACCGCCTGGAACTGCCGGAGTCTTCATCAATACACCCAGTGTTTCATGTTTCACAGCTCAAAGCTTGCATTCCGCATTCAGCTCAGGTTACTACTTCTCTGCCACTTGTTCCTCTTGCTATCAACATTCCGGTTCAGGTACTGGACCGCCGCTGGATTTCGAAAGGAGGCGCGCAGATTCAACAAGTCAAGGTGCAGTGGTCGGGTCTGGATGAGCAGCTGGCAAGTTGGGAAGATGAAGAAGCAGGTTCTGAAGGAGGGAAGAGTGTGAGCAGCCACACTACTCCAGGTCCAGAACCAGCACGAGAACGGCCAAGGCGGAGCGAACGTCATCGGCGCTCCAGTGTGCGTACGAGTGGGCCAGAGTGGGCCGGAACTATGTAACGGCTTGGACCGCGCATGAGTACTTGAGGAGAGGAGCACGAAAGACTCTGTAACCAAAAACAGATTATCACTTCGATATCGAATCTCCTCCTCTCCATTCCCCTTCTCCAAGTCTTCTCCTACCTCTGCCCCGGCGGATTGCCACCACTCCGGCGAGGTCGCTGACACCCCGCCACTGGGAGCCGAGCTCCGACAGCTGCGCCACCCTGCGTTGCTACCGGCGCCATTGCTGGCCGGCCAGGCCGGTTGTCTCCACCCGGATCCTTTGTGGTCACGTTGCTGGATCCTGTGTGGCCGCCCCTGTGGCCTCCAGTGTGGCCTTCCCTAGGAGGTTTGCTTTAAATAGTTTACGAATTGAGAAATTCAATAAATGATGCAAAAATTCATAGAAAATGCATGTGAGCTCAAAAAATCAAAAATAAAATATCTTTGGAATCCTCTCATCATGTAGAATATTGTAGAACTATAAAAGTTGCATTTTCTGCATTAGCATTATTTATATTAATTAAATAATGTGCAATAGGCATAAGGGCATATCTCTATTTTCATGCATTAATAAAATATGAAAAATATAAATATTTACATTCTCCTGATCGATTAGTATTATCCTGGAATTATTTAGAATTTACAGGCTTGTAGATTTATTATAAATAATTTATTACTTGTAGATGCTATTTAATTCATTATAAATCAACCTGTTGCCAATAAATTGTAAAATTTGGTCAAAAATTAGTTTATCACTCCTTTGATTCAATGATCCAATGCGGTGTTGAATTATGTCTTTAAGAACCATATTAACAAAATTTCGGAATAGTTTCCTCATTTTAATTAATTAAAATCATCTAGTATATAACCATATTTAGCACATTGATAAAAAATTGGGTTCATAAACTCATTAGCATACTGATCATGATCATATGCTTATTTGCATATCATTTCATGCATATAGGAAACGACGTTAAAGGCGAGCCCGTTGGACTTCTTGATAAAGATTTTGTTGCTGCAAATTACTCCCAAGGCAAGCCCCGGTGCATCCAACCCCTTTTTAAATATTTTCCTTTTACTCGTTATAGTTTCTATTTAGAACTGTTTGTGCATTAAGGTATAGGAGTTAGATGGACACCCTAGATGCATTTCCATTAGGTATCCTATGGGTTGAGAGTTTATATTTGTTATGATCACTTGATTATATGCTATGCTTATGTATTGAGTCATCGGTAGAAGTCGAGTGGTTGAAATCCGCTCGCGAGCTTTAGGATTGGTCTCACATTAGATTGGGTTATTGTTATCACCATAATAAAAGTTGAGATAGGATCAAGATTGGTTAGAAGCAGCAAGATATGGTTATTGTGTGCATTAGCTCAGTCTGTGTTGATTAAAGACCGATCGTTGTGGCCTCGTTGATCACGTTCGAACAGTACCAAGAACATACTAGTGACCATGAGAACTAGTAAACTGAGGTAACTCGATTAACATAGTGGTTGGACGATCCTCCACCCCTCTTCTGGTGATGATATTTGGGAGAGTGCACGGGTTAACCATGGATAGCCTCGAGGTGTGGTATCGCGTGGAGTACGTGAACTCGGGAGGAGTGAGACCCGAACCGGCTCTATGTTGTTGTTGTGAAAGGTTGCCATACGTGACTTTTCGGAGTACACGTACATCGTGTTACTTGGGTTTCTCTTGTAGATGTAAATTGATTCGAATCGTCGTCCCTCGCAGTCATTGAGTACCACTTATGATCGCTGTCACATCGTAGTAAGAAGTGAATATTGGTATTGTACATGTTGTTTTGCACTTTAATTAATTGTATGGAACCTTATTTGTTGCATAGGTTGCTCACATTTACTTTATACAAGAACCTCACTTAACTTGGCAAAAAACTTGAAAGAAGGACCAACTTTTAGCATTGTTTTTATGCAAATATTCTAGCACCTTTGATCAGCCTTGATGCATGCTAGCAGTCGGTCTTAGAAGGCTAATTTGACAGGTAAGACTTGCTGAGTATTAGTTGCTTTAGGTTTGTTGTTTAAATTTTTGTTGTAGGTATGTCTCACGTCGAATATTGTGATTGTTGTGGCAAGGTGGTGTGGAAAGATGAACCCTCAAAGGATTGGTCAATTGAGTGGGTTCCTGCATCACCAACCTCTGGTCAAGAGAGATGAAATCATGTTTATAGGCTGGCATGGTTTTATTTTAAGTTATGTATCGTCGTGTTGTATCGCTTCCGCTATGTAATCGAATTTTGAACATCTTTTGTGCACTCAACGAGAACCTAAGTTGTAATAACACTAAAATTCAGTTTGTACTCTATTTTATATGTGTTTGTGTATGTACTTTTGGACTCTCGCTTTGTCGAGTTGTCACCCGAGATTGATTCTAGATAGCAAACTCTTCATTTTGAGGTGGGATGTTACACATTTAAAGCACCTACGAGGCTTGTTTTTGCGCCATTTTGTGACACTGACGAAAACATAAGACATATGTAAACTTGAGTTTCGAGTTCATCGGGGTGGTATGGACAGATTTGGTGCGAAAATATAAGACGCACTTTCAGCGCACGAATCAGTGCATTTAATGCACCTATAGGGTTCGTTTTGGTGTCGTTTTTTTACGGTGACCAAAACATAAGATACATGTGTAAACTTGAGCTTGAAGTCCATCGGGGTGGTTTTGACATGTTCGGTTTGAAAAACAAAACGCCGACGCACTTTTGAACGCACGAACCAGTGCATTTAATGCATTTACAGGGCTCATTTTCGCTCTTTTTTTACGGTGACCAAAACATAAGATACATGCGCAAATTTCAGTTTGGTGTCCACCGGGGTGGTTTGGACAAGTTTGCTGGAAAAAATAAGACCCACTTTCGACGCATGAACTAGTTCATTTAATGCACCCATGAGGCTTGTTTTCGCTTCGTTTTTTGGACGGTGACCAAAACATAAGATACATACGCAAACTTGAGTTTAAAGTCCACCGTGATGGTTTGGACATGTTCGGTATAAAAAAAACATGACGCACTTTCGGCGCACGAACGAGTGCATTTAATACATCTACGGGGCTCGTTTTCTCTCCTTTTTTGATGGTGACCAAAATGTAAGATACATATGCAAACTTGATTTTGGAATCCACTGAGGTGGTTTGGACATATTTGGTGCGAACAAATAAGACGCACTTTCGGCGTATGAAACAGTGCATTTAATGCACCTACAGGGCCCGTTTTCGTTGCGTTTTTTATGGTGATCAAAACATAAGATACACGCGCAAACTTAAGTTTGGAATCCATCGGGGTGGTTTGGACATGTTTGGTGTCAAGAAACAAGATGCACTTTCGGCGCACGAACCAGTGCATTTAATGCACCTACGGGGCTTGTTTTCGATCTGTTTTTTAAGGTGACCAAAACATAAAATACATGCGCAAACTCGAGTTTAAAGTCCACTGGGGTGGTTCGGACATGTTCTGTGTGAAAAACAAGACGCACTTTTGACGCACGAAAGAGTGCATTTAATGCAACTACGGGCCCGTTTTTGTACCATTTTTTTTATAGTGACTAAAACATAAGATAGATGCGCAAACTTGAGTTTGGAGTTCCTAGGGTGGTTTGGACATGTTCGGTGCGAAAAACAAGATGCTCTTTCTGCGCACGAACGAGTGCATTTAATGCACCTACAGAGCTTGTTTTTGCGCCCTTTTTTAATAGTGACGAAAACATAAGATACATGTGTAAACTTTAGTTTTGAGTCCACCGGGTAGTTTGGACAGCTTCAATGCAAAAAAAAAAGACGAACTTTCGGTGCATGAACCAGTGCATTAAGTTTTTTGACGATGACCAAAACATAAGATACATTTGCAAACTTGAGTTTGGAGTTCACTAAGGTGGTTTGGACATGTTCGGTACGAAAAAACAAGACGCACTTTTGGCGCACGAACCAGTGCAAATAATGCACCTACAAGGCTCATTTTCGCTCCTTTTTTTATGGTGTTCAAAACATAAGATACATTCAAAAACTTGAGTTTGGAGTCCACCGGGGTAGGTCGGACATGTTCGGTGCGAAAAAAACAAAACGCACGAACGAGTGCATTTAATGCACCTATGGAGCCTATTTTTACTCTGTTTTTTTATGGTGATCAAAACATAAGATAAATGCGTGAACTTGAGTTTGGAATCCACCGGGGTGGTTTGGACATGTTCTGTGCGAAAAGAAAAACACACTTTTGGCGCATGAACCAGTGCATTTAATGCATCGTCGGGGCACGTTTTCGTTCCATTTTTTTACGGTGATCAAAATATAAGATGCATGCGCAAAATGGAGTTTGGACTCCACCAAGGTGGTTCGAACATATTCGGTGCGAAAAAACAAGACATTCTTTCAGCGCACAAACGAGTGCATTTAGTGCACCTACAGGGCCCGTTTTCGCACTATTTGTTGACGGTGACCAAAATATAAGATAGATGTGCAAATTTGAGTTTGGAGTTCATGGGGTGGTTTGAACAAGCTCGATGCGAAAAAACAAGACGCTCTTTCGGCGCACGAACGAGTGCATTTAATGCACCTACGGGGCCCGTTTTTGCACCTTTTTTAATGGTGACGAAAACATAAGATACATGTGTAAACTTGAGTTTTGAGTCCACCGAGGTAGTTTGGACACATTCAGTGCAAAAAACAAGACGCACTTTCGACGCAGAAATTAGTGCATTTAATGCGTCTACGGGGCTAGTTTTTGTTTCTTTTTTCGATGGTGATCAAAACATAAGATACATGCGCAAACTTGAGTTTAGAGTCCACCGGGGTGGTTCGGACATGTTCTGTGCGAAAAAATAAGACGCACTTTCAGTGCACGAACCAGTGCAAATAGTGCACCTACAGGGCCCTTTTCGCTCCGCTTTTTGAAAGTGACCAAGACATAAGATACGTATGCAAACTCCAGTTTGGAGTCCACGAGGTGGTTAGGAAATGTTAGGTGCGAAAAAACAGGACGCACTTTCGGTGCATGAACCAGTGCAAATAATGCACCAATAGGGCCTGTTTTCACTTCATTTTTTCATGGCGACCAAAACATAAGATACTTGCGCAAACTCGAGTTTGGAGTCTATGGGGTGGTACGGACATGTTCGGTGCAAAAAAAGGAGATGCCCTTTCGGTGCACGAACGAGTGCATTTAATGCACCTACGAGGTCCGTTTTCGCCTCGTGTTTTGAAGGTGACTAAAACATAAGATACATGCACAAACTTCAGTTTGCGTCCGCTGGGGTGGTTTGGACCGGTTCGGTGCGAAAAAACAAGACGCACGAATGAGTGCATTTAATGCACCTACGGGGAATGTTTTCTCTCCTTTTTTGATGGTGACCAAAACGAAAGATACATGTACAAACTTCAGTTTAGAGTCCACCTGGGTGGTTTAGACATGTTCAGTGCAAAACAACAAGACACACTTTCGCCGCACGAACGAGTGCATTTAATGTAACGACGGGGTCCATTTACGCTCTATTTTTTTATGGTGACCAAAACATAAGATACATGTACAAACTTGAGTTTGGAGTCCGTCGGGGTGGTGTGGACATGTTCGGTGCAAAAAAATAAGACGCACTTTCAGCGCACGAACGAGTGCATTTAATGCACTTACGAGACCTGTTTTTGAGCTTTTTTTACGGTGACGAAAACGTAAGATACTTGTGTAAACTTGAGTGTCCTCTGAGGTGGTTTGGACAGATTTGGTAAAAAAACAAGACACACTTTCGGCGCTTGAACCAGTGAATTTAATGCACCTATGAGGCTCGTTTTCGCTCTATTTTTTTTACGGTGACCAAAACATAAAGTATATGCGCAAACTTGAGTTTGGAGTCCATAGGGGCGCTTTGGACATATTCGATGCAGGAAAACAAGCCGCACTTTGGGCGCACGAAGCAGTGCGTTTAATGCATCTACGGGGCCCATTTTCGCTGTGTTTTTTGATGGTGACCATAACATAAGAACGCAAACTTGAGTTTGGAATCCACCAAGGTGGTTTGGTCAAGTTCAGTGCAAAAAAACAAGATGTTCTTCCGGCGCACGAACGAGTGCGTTTAATGCACTTACGGGGCCCGTTTTCACTCTGTTTTTTGACGGTGACCAAAACATAAGATACATGTGCAAACTTATGTTTCGAGTCCACTGGGGTTGTTTGGACACGTTGGGTGCGAAAAACCAAGACACACTTTCGGCGAACCAGTAAATTTAATACACCTACGAGGCCCGTTTTTGCGCCATTTTTTGACGGTGACGAAAACATAAGATACATATGTCAACTTGAGTTTTGAGTCCACCGGGGTGGTTTGGATAGATTCGGTGCGAAAAAGTAAGATGCACTTTCGGCGCACGAATCAGTGCATTTAATGCACCTACGGGGCCCGTTTTCATTCTGTTTTTTGACGGTGACCAAAACATAAGATACATTCGCAAACTTGAGTTCAGATACATGCGTAAACTTGATTTCGGAGTCCACTAGAGTGGTTTGGATATGTTCGGTGTCAAAAAACAAGACGCACGTTTGGCGCTTGAACCAGTGCATTTAATGCACCTAGAGAGCCCGTTTTCGCTCTTTCTTTTATGGTGGCCAAAACATAAGATACTTATGTAAACTTGAGTTTGGAGTCCACCAACGTGGTTTGGGTTTATTCGGTGCGAAAAAACAAGACGCACTTTTGGCACACGAACGAGTGCATTTTATGCACCTACGGGGCCAGTTTTCACTCCTTTTTTATTGTGACGAAAACATAAGATACATACATAAACTTGAGTTGAGTCCACCGTGGTGGTTTGGATAGATTCGGTGAAAAAAACAAGACGCACTTTCAGCGCATGAACAGGTGCATTTAATGCACCTCTCGGGCCTGTTTTCGCCCCTTTTTTTCAGTGACCAAAATATAAGATACATACACAAACTTGATTTTGGGGTCCACGAGGTGGTTTGGACATGTTCAGTGCAAAAAAACAAGACGCACTTTCGACGCACGAACCAGTGCATTTAATGCACCTACGGGCCCATTTTCGTTCTGTTTTTTGACGGTGACCAAAACATAAGATACATGCGCAATCTTAAGTTCGGAGTCCACCAGACTGATTTGGACATGTTCGATGCGAAAAAACAAGACGCAATATCGGTGCACGAACCAGTGCATTTAATGCACCTATGGGGCATGTTTTCTCTCTATTTTTTTACTGTGACCAAAACATAAGATACATGCGCAGACTCAAGTTTGGAGTTCACCGGAGTGGTTTGGACGTGTTCGCTACAAAAAAACAAGGCCCACTTTCAGGACATGAACAAGTGCATTTAATACACCCACGGGGCTCATTTTTGCTCTGTTTTTTCGACGGTGACAAAAACATAAGATACATGCGCAAACACGAGTTTGGAGTCCACCGCGGTGGTTTGGACATGTTCGGTGCACAAAAACAACACACACTTTCAGCGCACGAACGAGTGCATTTAATGCACCTATAGTCCCATTTTCTCTTCTTTTTTGATGGTGACCAAAACGTAAGATACACCATAATTATTTGGACACGTTCGGTGCGAAAAAACAAGACACTGTTTCAGTGCACAAGCAAGTGCATTTAATGAACCTACAGGGCCTGTTTTCGCGCTGTTTTTTGATGGTGTCCAAAATATAAGATACATGCGTAAACTTGAGTTTGGAGTACACCGGGGTGATTTGAACATGTTCGGTGCAAAAAAGACGCACTTTTGGCACACGAATCAATGCATTTAATGTACCTAGGGGCTCATTTTCGCTCCATTTTTTAATGACAACCAAAACAAAAGATTCCTGCATAAACTTGAGTTTATTGTCCACCTGGGTGGTTTGGACATGTTCGGTGCAAAAAAGCAGGGCACACTTTTGGCGCAAGAACAAGTACATTTAGTGCACCTACGAGGCTCATTTTTACGCTATTTTTTTATGATGACAAAAATATAAAATACACTGGGGTTGTTTATACATGTTCGGTGCGAAAAAAAGGACCCTCTTTTAGCGCACGAACGAGTGCATTTAATTAACCTACAGAGCCCGTTTTCATACCGTTTTTTACGGTGACCAAAACATAAGATACCTACATAAACATGAGTTTGGAGTCTACCAAGGTGGTTTGGACATGTTCGGTACGAAAAAAAGACACACTATCGGCGCCCGAATCAATGCATTTAATGCACCAATAGGACCCGTTTTCGCTCTATTTTTTGATGATCACCAAAACTTGAGATACATCTGCAAACTCGCGTTTGGAGTCCACCGGAGTGGTTCGGACGTGTTCGGTGCAAAAAGAACGAGATGC
Source organism: Zoysia pacifica (assembly GCA_001602315.1). Lineage (NCBI taxonomy): Eukaryota > Viridiplantae > Streptophyta > Magnoliopsida > Poales > Poaceae > Zoysia > Zoysia pacifica. The sequence goes on along the minus strand of BCLH01000009.1, from coordinate 199,613 downwards.
ACTTGCGGCGCATAAATCAGTGCATTTAGTGCGCCTACGAGGGCCTTTTTGCTCCGTATTTTGACAGTGACCGAAACATAAGATACATACGCAAACTTGAGTTCGAAGTTTGTCGAAGTGATTTGGACAGGTTCAGTGCGAAAAAACAAGATGCACTTTCAGCGCATGAATGAGTGTATTTAATGCACCTATGGGTCCGTTTTCTTTTTTTTTTATGATGACCAAATCGTAAGATACATGTGCAAACTTGAGTTAGGAGTCCATTTGGGTGGTTTGGACATGTTCAGTGCGAAAAAACGAGACACACTTTCGACGCATGAACGAGTGTATTTAATGCATCGGTGGGGCCTATTTTCACGTTATTTTTTTATGATGACCAAAACATAAGATACATACGCAAACTTGAGTTTAGATTCCACGGGTGGTTTGGACATATTCAGTGAATGAGAGTATTTAATGTACCTATGAGCTCCGTTTTCACGCCTTTTTGACGGTGATAAAAACATCTCGACTTCTTTGAAATTTCCATCTGTTGAGTGTCCCCTTTCTGCCCAGGGACCGAATCTGGGCCGTTCCTCGCCATCGGAAGGCTGCAGCTGATCCCGCGCGACCCTACCCCATCTATCATTCGTAAACCCCAGCCAGCTTCCACGCCGCCTCCCTCCACGCCGGCAGTACCTCTCTCCTCGCCCTCAGCTGCTGCCGCCGTAAACGCCGTCGCCGCCCTCCCCCACCCCTCCCCCTCGGGCCCCCGATGGGTCCCGCCCCCTCCAACGGTTCCGCACTGCTACGCGCCCCCCAGCTCAACTCCTCCTTCACGGGCTGCGCCGTGCCGCCGCCTCGGCCCGTCCCCCAACCCTAGCCGCCACTCAAACCGTAGCCACCGCCTGCCGGCGGCCGCTGCTGCATTGGATCGCAGTCATGTACCCGCCACTGCCACCCATGGTGGCCGCGCCATCGCCGCCACAACAGTTCGCCGAGAACATTGCTGCTAGGTCACCACCTCCTCCGCCCGCTGATGCCACGCTGACTACGCCTTCCCACATATAGTTTAGGCCCGTAGCCTGGTGGTGGTGATAGAGCAGAGGGAGGGAGGAGGGAGGCTGGACCGCTGGAGGTGGGAGACGAAGGCAGAGGAGGGAGTACGCGGGCATGGACATCATCTCGCAGCTGCAAGAGCAGCTCAACGAGGTGGCGATGCTTGCCGTCATCCCCTTCGGCACGCTGCAGCCGGAAGCGCCGCTGGTCTGCCTCTCCAACAGCTACCCAGATCCACTCAACGCCTCAAACCCAACTCCACACCTGACGATCCCACGTCCCAGCCGCCGCAGCCTGGCACGCAGGGGCAGCCGTAGGCTCAGGCTCAGTCCCAGCCGCTGCCTGCCCTCGACCTCGCTGAGCATCCCAAGGCCATGAGCCACTCCCTCATCCTTGCCACCAAGAAGATAAATTACTTCTCGTTCCCCTCTATTCCGGCAGTGTCTTTCTGATCTCTTTGGCCGTGATTGCTACGAGAATGTGAGGGCAAGGATTTGACTGCAACGAGCTACTGGCTCATTTGCTATATACTCTCTATCCCATTCTATCTTTTTTTTCCCTTATAGAGATAATGTTTGGTCATTCGTTTCATTAAATTTTTTTTGAAAATATAAAAACAAAAAGTCATGCTTAAAGTATTTCTACTAATAAAACAAATAATCCCAGCAACTGCATTTCTTTAGTGTTATATCAGTTATGTGTATATCAGCGTGGAGTCTTCACATAGCTGCACCACCTGTCTGCAGAAATTTTATTAGTTTTCAGTTTTAAAATTCAGTGATGAATGGAATTTATTGTTGCTTGTAAATTTGATAGGTCCAAGAATCTGGAGTTTTTATTTTGTATTGCTGACTTGAGATGCTTAGAAATGTGCATGTTAATGCTTCTTTATGTCGTTTAGTTAATTTTGATATTTCTGTTGCATATTGCCATTCTGAACGGTAAAACTGCAAAAGTGTCATCATGAGAACGAGCAGAATCAATAATTAGTGGTGTGTGAATCAAACTTCATTCTCATCTTTTTTGCTCTTTTAGAGATTACAATTTATCGTACTTGTGATTTTCCTCTTGAAAGGAATTGAAGAGGGGGGGGGGGGGTGGCCTTTCTACCATCTTGCAATCTAAGCCGTTGATGTAACGACCGGGTTTTCTCACCTTTCGATAAGACCCGATCTTAGGTGCCTTCGCCAATCCCAAGAGGTTGGCAAGCACGTTTATCACAAGTGAACAATCGAGAAACCATAACAGAATGAGTAAAGAAGAATAAGATAAAATAATTCAACGAGATCATCCATAAAAACTTACCGGACTTCTCGAAGCAGAGCAAGACTACCGGGAATCCAATAACTAGATCAGCAGCGAAAACAAGCGAGAGCAAGCAGCAAAACGAATCTCTTCCTCCACAGCCAACTCAAGTGCAGGAGCGAACCTCAAATCACAGTTGAGAACCAGACGAGAACGATCTTCTAGCTGACCTCTGAAAAAGAAGGGCGTGAAAAGCCGTGAGTACGTGAATATTCAGCAAACCACGCACTACCTATCAATAATGTATATATGCAAAGGATGGTTTCAAGGATGGCAGCTGGCTCAAGTGCTAAATGCAAGTTCAAAACATTTTATTTTAAAGATGCGAGAAGTTTTATTTTAAAACAGTCTAATTTTATCATCTTGCCTCGCAGGGATCTTCGTTATCTCGAACGGGGATTCATTTTTAATACCCGTGTAATCTCCACACTCGTCCACAACTCAAAGGCCGGAGTCTAAAATATTTTGAAATAGAAGAGGAGGAAGAAAAACAAAACTACTCAACGAGGAGCACAACTCAGGGGGTGTCCTTCAAAAAGAACATGGCAATGCGCATTGACTGTTAACTCTGCAGAGTTTATGCACCTGAACCCACGAGAAGTGGCACCATAGCAAGGACTGCGGCCACAGCCCCCCATATAGTAACCACATAAGATTCATCCACAAGCTTTGACTGACGCTATCTGTCCTTCAAGATAGAGATCCCATGTGCCTACGCAATCGGGTCCTGGAGCTGTGAGGAGCCTACCACTGATTAAGTGGGGTATCTTGATCTTATGTGAGGAGTCAAAGTTTTACGCCACACTAACACGTCACCGTCAACCCACGTGTAAACATCCAGTCTCGACAAGCTTCAAGATCAAGCCACTGCCCATAGAGGATAATGTGGTGTGTATGGTTGTTGACTGAGCATACAAGGCTCGAAGGACTCGGTTCTTAATTGTCGGGGCAGGTTATCTCTCCAACCTCAACTCCAACAACCAACAAACCTCTCGAAAGGTCCAAAAGCCGAAACCTCTCGTGTACCCGCAACAGGTACGCCAACACGGATTTCCCAAGAGTCCCTTAGCACCTCATACTCCTACTTGCCCCCGCTAAATAGTTGTATAGAGTTATTTGCAAAAGACACACATTTGAATCACAGTTCAAAAGCATTTAACACAAATTCCATTTTTATAGTGATAAGGTGTGAAGTATAGTAAACAAATGTAACTAAGCATGGCTAAGCGTAAAAAAAAATTAAGTAATAGTACTAAAGCAGTCCTAGGGCTCATAATATGTGGAACGATAATCAGGCACGACTTGAGAATGTTTCTAGCATATTTTAAAATAGTTGGTATGCAAATTATGGTTTCAAACAAAACATACAGTTTAAAAGCTAAGATCAAAATTGGTCAAGGAGCGCGGCTTGCCTTGTGAGTCGAGATTCCATCTAGGATCTAGGTCCTCGTGCAGAACAGTCTTCAAAAGCTCGGCTACATCTCCAGCTGGACAAACGGCACAAAAACAAGTGAGAAACTGAAAAGAACGACTCAACAATTACAAGAACGGACTCTACGAACGGATACACAAATCAAATGAGAACAAACTCCAAGACACGATCTCACGATCGTTTCTCGGGGAAAAGACACGGATTGGGACGAACGCATGAGAATCGGGGTACGAACATGGTAAACGGCACGTGTCCAAGAATCTGGTCAAACGTTGACCCGAATAGGAAAGAACTGAGACACGGACACAGTCACAGCCATGTGACCACAAGCTGAGTCACAGCCAGACCGTGGATACGTATCCAAAGGCTTGGACACGGTGCCTGCCACATGACCCATGAGATGGTCACCAGCTACACGACTAGAGATTAAACTGGGCACCACATGAGCTATGGATCGGCCTAACCAACAGAAAAAGAAACGAAAGTATAGAAGTGCTCACCAAAACTAGAGTCAAGGTTGAAGCAAGACCACTGGGATGATGACCGAAGGCAAAAGCGGCGCCAGAACTCAACATGACCGAACAATCCCAAACTCGGGTTCGGTCACAGCTGATTCCGCTGACCTTGGCCCAGAGCTGGAACAATCCCTGCACACAACAGAAAACTTAGACTTCAGTACCAACTCGTAGCCACGAGTTGCGAACTTTGCAAAGCGACCAAAAAGATGCAAGGACAAGGGAACAGAGCTCACCATAGCTTGGTTCAACAAAGAGCCGGCGATGTCAATGTCACGGAAAACTTTTTGATGAAACAATCAGTGAGCTAACCCAAGGAACGACGACATGGACTGTTTAACCTGCTCTCAAAGTGGTGGCTCAAAGCAAAATCGACCAAGGAAGGAGACAGAGAAGTCAGCACTCACAGATTGAAATGAAACAACGAGAAACTGAACAGAGATATAGAGACGCTCACTGATACTTGAGCAAGAACCGAAGGGAAGCTGTGAGAACACGGGTCGAGGTAAAGACGACGTAGCTCAGATCCTGGGCGTCGGACACAAAGAACGGTGGTGATCCATCGACCTGAAAATAAACACCAACCTGGTTTAATCCCTACTCAGCATACCAACAGAACACGGAAAAAGAAGACGTGCTCACGCTCCGACGATTTGGTCTTCCTGGCACAGATAGAGTTCAAGGTTCAACCAACGGAAACAACGATAACAGAGGAAACTCACCAGAGACGGCCGAGCCAAAATGAAGGCAGCAATGAACTCGGACAACGGGACGAAGACCTTGACGACACGACGACGGATGATGAGGACGGCATGAGCGACGACAGGGTTGTAGCTTGAGACGGAGCCGAAGATGCTGGAGGGAAACGTCGCAGAACAGGAGATGATGCGAACCTCGGAACCTTGCGTTCAGTTGACCTGCAACACGGTTCACGCCTAACTGACTCCTAACTAAAGAAGTAGACAATGACATTACATAGGGACGGAAACCAAGCACACTCAATTGAAATTAAAAGGAGAAGATGCTGCACAGCTCACCGAAGGCTTGATCTGAAGGGGGTTGACACAATGCTGCAGAGTACGGCTCCCTAATCCCTCAGTTCTCTCTGATCCGGTTAGAACTGAAGGCCTGAGCCTAACCCTCCTTGTAACACACAGACAAACAGCATCGCCTTGCTAACTGAAGCTGAGCGCGGACTGTTGCTTTCGGTGCCACCGGCCAACGTTGAACTACTGGAAACTAGGCCAAAACTGGTCTGCCAGGCCGCCGATCCTGACTCTCAACCGAAGCACAGCACCATGCCACAAAGTTCTGGCTCCCCTCTGAAACTGCGCTTCTGATGGAGATAGACTAGCTCTTCCACTCCAACACAAACGGAATGCTCTGCAACTTGCTGAGACTACGGTGGTCAGCGCTGACTAACGCACGCACTGGAACCTTGTTGAACTGCAGAGCTACAAATGGCTTCCGAGAACATGCTGCAAAGGACCCAGCAAAAGAACCACGCGCTCACTGCAACTGGGGAACAACGTCATCGACCACCTCGACCACAGACTAAAACAGGCAGAATTGCTCGATCGGTGCTCAGAAATCTGCGGTGGTAGATCGAAGACTCGCGGAAGGTACTTCTCCTCCAAGCTGGGCACGAAAGCAACATCAGAACTGCCAACTGCGCAACGCAAAGACTTGGAACTACAGTTCTCACCAGAGGAACAAACTGACACACTTGGATGAAGACGTTCTTCGGCAGCTCTCAGAGAACAACGATGTAGAACCATCGACATCGGCACGCGACTGAGGTTGAGGCGCAGGGGAAACTCACCAGCAGCTCGAAGTGAAGAAACAGGCGTTGAGTTGGACAAACGGACGGCGAGGGCGGCAGTAACACAGCTCGGACGAGGGCGACAAGAACTGGGACGGGGTGCGCTGAAGTGGACACGGAAGGAGACGACGCCAGGGACGGCGCTGCTTCTAGCGACGATGCGAAGGCGGGTCGAGGATGGCTTGGGTCGTGGGCAGCGCGGTTGGAGACGACCAGAGCGACGAGGATCGAGACGAGGTGCGCCGCTGCGGGCCTGGACGAGGTCGGGGACGACGAGGCGGAGCAGATCGAGGTTGACGGGCAGTGCAGGGGTGCACGATGAGGACGAACGGCTGGCGACGAACAGCCGACAAACGAAGCCGGTCGAGGACGAAGTCGAGGTCGAGAAGGGCTCGGGGTCGACGATGGGGTGAACCAACGAGGACGGCGCACATCGGGATCGGCGCAAGGACGACGACGAGTGGCGACGGCTGGACGACCTAAGGTCGACAGGCGATGAGCTGTGCAGGGACAGGAACGGCGCGCGCGACCCGAGATGAAGACGACCTGGGCGCATGTCGCGGCGCTACGGCGCGGGGCATGCGGGAACGGCGCAAGCAGCACGCGCGGCGGCCTGGGGCGGCGCGATGCAGAGGACAAGCGGGTACAGGGGTAGTGCGGGCTGGGGCTCGACGGTATGGCCTGCAGGACGCAGCGGCGGCAAGGTGCAGAGGGCAGCGCGGTTGTTGTTGGGGCGTGCGGCAGGGATGGCGGCGCAGAAGGCAAGCAGGAAGGCAGGCGGCGACCATGGTGGGGGGGTCGAAGAGTCGGAGGCTGTTAGGGGCTCAGGTGGCAGCTGGAGCCAGGTAGTGCTCGGCTGGATTAGGGTGGCCGGCGACTAGGGTTGGGAAAGAGGTGAAGCCGTTGGATCGAATTGAAATCGACGGCCGAGATCGCAATATGGCTAGCAGGCCGATAGGGCCAAAAGAGAGAAGGGAATCCGGCCCACCAAGTAATTCGGGCTGTTACAGTTGATCTCCATCCAACGGTTGCGACGCCCTTGCCCAATTCACAAGCAGTGTCTCTCGCCTCAGCGGTGCCGCCTTCTGCACAGCTCCCCCGTACAATCCTCTTATTTCCGCCGCTGCAGCCACTCCACATCACTGCTCATGCTCGCCCCCTGCATGAATCCTCGTATTTGTCAGCATACAAAGTGGCTCAGATTTTTTTTTCTCCTGTATGAATTTTTATGTACTATAGTTCAACTGGGATGATTTTCTAGGGTGCTGTTTTTTCTGGGATCCATCCACAATACTTACTAAGGAGTATTACCTATTTTGCTCATATAGTGTCACAGAAACCAAGCCTCTAATGCTAATTACTGAGTTTCTTCTGGGAGTATGTATTTAGTTTTGTAATCAACAATTTAGCATGTACCATATTTGGAATGCCTTATCATGTTAATTTGATGTATTTCAGGATGATCTTCACCAATATCTGAAGGAGAAAGTGCACTTAGTCCACTGACTGCTGTTAACTTTGCTCTAGATATTGCAAGGTACGCTCGCCTCATGTGCTTAATTCTTAGCATGTACGGAGTACTAGATAATTTGGTCACGTGATTGATGCTATGTGTTGTATTCTTTTGGTATCAAGATTACTTTCTCATGTAGTGTAGTTGTTCTATGCCCTTGTTAGATTATTTCGTCTTTTTTATTCAGTAATTATAAGCAAAATGCAAAAAATTACAAAAGAGTGCTTTCTTTCTATGCTCTCTTTCAATGAATTGAAATTATTTGCAAGATATGATTTGACCAGAGTATTATGTTTCCTTACAGTCTTGGGAAAGTGAATATTGGAAATAAGAATTTTTTTTTCTCATCTATTTCTATTCATTACAATTTTCTCTCCTGGTCACAACAAATGAAATGTTTCATTGTTACTTCATTCCAGGATTAGCGGCTGGAACTTTTGTTCCATTATATAAGATTCCTTTGGATTCATGAAGTGCTCAGGCTGTTTTTATTCAGTCGCACACGTATTTTTAAGATTAAACTAACAGTTCACTTTGCATTCTAGGTGACTATCATTACGGGACGTGTGAAACTTTTGAGCTGAAGGTGGGGAGTATGGCGAGCTTTTTCTTTTTAGAATTTTTTGACTTCCTAGATGTAATGCAGAATCTGGTCTTAATTCTTTGATGTTGATGACTTGATTTCTTTGTGCTGTGTAAATGGGATAGAATCTTCTTAGTAAATCAGGTTAATTAATTGATGCTGTAATGATTTTTGTTCCGTGGCAACGCACGGGCGCTGACTAATAAGATACAAGTCTAAACTTGAGCTTCGAGTCCAACGGGATGGTTTAAACAGATTCGGTGTCAAAAAATAAGACGTGCTTTCAGCGCATAAACTAATGCATTTAATGCACCAATTGGGTTTGGTTTCACTCTGTTTTTTTTTACAATGATCAAAACATAAGATATATGCATAAACTTGAGTTTGAAGTCTATGGGGTGGTTTGGACATGTTTCAAGCAAAAAACATGACGCATATTTGACGCACGAACAAGTGCATTTAATGCACATGCAGGACCTATTTTGGCACTATTTTTTTATGGTGACAAAAACATAAGATACACTGGAATGGTTTGGACATGTTCGATGCGAAAAAATAAGACGTTTTAATGCACGAGCAAGTACATTTAATGAACCTACAGTGCTTGTTTTCGCGCTGTTTTTTGACAGTGTCCAAACATAATATACATGCACAAACTTCAGTTTGGAGTACACCGGGGTGGTTTGGACATGTTCGGTGCGAAAAAACACGCACTTTCAACGCGAAAATTAGTGCATTTAATGCAGCTAGGGGCCCATTTTTGCTCATTTTTTTATGGTGGCCAAAACATAAGATGCATGTGCAAACTTGAGTTTGGAGTACACTAGAGGTGGTTTGGACATGTTCGGTGCGAAAAATCAAGATGCACTTTCGGCGCACGAATCACTGCATTTAATGCACTTACGGGCCCTTTTTCCTGCCATTTTTATATGGTGATAAAAACGTAAGACACCGGTTTGGATATGTTCGGTGTGAAAAAACAAGAAGCTCTTTTAGCGCAAGAACTAGTGCATTTAATGAATAAATAAGGCTCGTTAAAAAATGACTTTTTTTACGGTGACAAAAAATAAGATACATGCGCAAACTTGAGTTTGAAGTCCACCAGAGTGGATTGGACATGTTCAGTACGAAAAAGAAGACACCTTCGGCGCACGAATTAGTGCATTTAATGCACCAACGGAGTCTGTTTTCTCTCTATTTTTTTATGGTCACCAAAACATAAGATATATGTGCAAACTTGAGTTTGGAGTCTACAGGGGTGGTTTGGACATGTTCGATGTGAAAAAATTTGCACTTTCGACGCACGAATAAATACATTTAATGCGCAAAACATAAGATAAATGCGCAAATTTGGAGTCTACGGGGCTGGTTTCGATGCGTTTGGTGCGAAAAAAAACAAGACGCACTTTCGACGCACGAACTAGTGCATTTAATGCACCAATGGGGCTGTTTTCTCGCTGTTTTTTTATGGTGACCAAAACGTAATATACACTGGGGTGGTTTGGACATGTTCGTTGCAAAAAAATAAGATGCTCTTTTAGCGCACGAACGAGTGCATTTAATGCACCTACGAGGCCGTTTTTGTGCCCTTTTTTGACGGTGACGAAAACATAAGATACATGCGTAAACTTAAGTTTTCAGTCCACCAGGGTGGTTTGGATAGATTAGGCACGAGAAAAAAGACATAATATTGGTGCATGAACCAATGCATTCAATGCATCTACGGGCCCGTTTTCGCTCTGTTTTTTTACGTTGACTAAAACATGCGATACATGCGTAAACTTGAGTTTGGAGTCCACCGAGCTAGTTTGGACGTCTTTGGTGCGAAACAAAAAGACACACTTTCAGCGTACAAACTATTGAATTTAATGCACCTATGAGGCTGTTTTCTCGCTGTCTTTTGATGGTGACCGAAACGTAATATACACCAGGATGGTTTGAACATGTTCGTTGCGAAAAAATAAGACGCTCTTTCAGCGCACGAAGGAATGCATTTAATGCACCTACGGAGCCTTTTCGCGCTGTTTTTTGACAGTGACGAAAACATAAGATATATGCGTAAACTAAGTTTTGAGTCCACCGTGGTGGTTCGGATAGATTAGGTGCTTGGTGCATGAACCAATGCATTCAATGCGGGGCCTGTTTTTGCTCTCTTTTCTTACGTTCACTAAAACACGTGATACATGCGCAAACTTGAGTTTGGAGTCTACTGGGTTGGTTTGGACATGTTCAGTGCGAAAAAATAAGACGCACTTTCGGTGCACGAAGCAGTGCATTTAATGCAGCTACAGGGCCCCTTTTCTCGCCATTTTTTTACGGTGGCCAAAACATAAGATACATGCGGAAACTTGAGTTTGGAGTCCACCGAGGCGGTTTTGATATGTTCGGTGCAAAAAAAACAAGACGCACTTTTGCGCACGAACTAGTGCATTGAATGCACCTATGGGGTCCCTTTTCTCGCTTTTTTTTATGTGACTAAAACGTAAGATACATGCGCAAACTTGAGTTCGGAGTCCACCAAGGTGGTTTGGACATATTCGATTTGATAAAACAAGACGCACTTTTGGCACACGAACGAGTGCATTTAATGTACCTATGGGGCCCATTTTGCGCAGTTTTTTTACTATGATGAAAACATAAGATACATGCGTAAACATGAGGTTTGAGTCCACCGGGGTGGTTTGGATAGATTCGAAGCAAAAAAAACGAGATAGACTTTCAGCGCATGAACTAGTGTATTTAATGCGCCTACAGGGCCTGTTTTTGCTTCTTTTTTGATGGTGGCCGAAACATAAGATACATGTGCAAACTTGACTTCGGTGCCCGCCGGTGTGGTTTGGACGGTTCGGTGCAAAAAAAACAGGACGCGCTTTCGGCGCATGAATAAGTGCATTTAATGTACCTACGGGGCTCATTTTCTCTCTTTTTTATGGTGACCAAAACGTAAGATACATATGTAAACTTGAGCTTAGAGTCCACCTGGGTGGTTTGGACATGTTTGGTGCGAAAAAAGAAGACGCACTTTCGGTGCATGAACGAGTACATTTAATGCACCTACAGGGCCCATTATCGCGCCATTTTTTTATGGTGACAAAAACATAAGATACACCAGAGTGGTTTGGACATGTTCGGTAAGAAAAAACAAGACACTCTTTTAGCGTACAAAAGAGTGCATTTAATACACCTACGGGGCTCGTTTTCACTCTGTTTTTTGACGGTTCGAGGTGGTTTGGACAGATTTGGTGCGAAAAAATAAGACGCACTTTCGGTGCATGAACCAATGTATTTAATGCACCTTTGGGGCCAGTTTTTGCTCTATTTTTTACATTGGCCAAATCATGAGATACAAGCGCAAACTTGAGTTTGGAGTCTATTGGGATGCTTTGGACTTGTTCCATGCGAAGCAGTGCATTTAATGCACCTACATTGCCCGTTTTGCCGTTTTTTAACGGTGACCAAAACATAAGATACATGCGTAAACTTGAGTTTGTAGTCTGCCGACACGAATCAGTGCATTTAATGCACCTACGGAGCCTGTTTTCGCTCTGATTTTTTATGGTGACCAAACTATAAGATATATGCACAAACTTGAGTTTGAAGCTCACCGGGGTGGTTTGGACATGTTCAGTGTGAAAAAAATAAGACACACTTTCGGCACACAAACTAGTGTATTTAATGGACCTACGGGCCCCTTTTCTCGCCATTTTTTTATGATGACCACAACATAAGATACATGCGCAAACTTAAGTTTGGAGTCCGTCGGGGTGGTGTGGACATCTCCGGTGCGAAAAAACAAGACGCACTTTTCGCGCACCAACGAGTGCATTTAATGCACCTACAAGGCCCGTTTTGGCGTTATTTTTTGACAGTGACGAAAACATAAGATACATCCGTAAACTTGAATTTGGACAACACCGGTGTGGTTTGGAAAGGTTAGGTGCGAAAAAAATATGCACGTTTTTCGCACGAACTAGTGCATTTAATGCACCTATAGGACCCGTTTTCCTTCCATTTTTTTATGGTGACCAAAACGTAAAATACATGTGCAAACTTGAGTTCGGAGTCCACCGAGGTGGTTTAGCATGTTCGGTACCAAAAAACAAGACACATTTGCAGCGCACAAACGAGTGCATTTAATGCACCTACAGAGCCCGTTTTCGCTCCATTTTTTGACGGTGACGAAAACATAAGATACTTACATAAACTTTAGTTTGGAGTCCACTGTGGTGGTGGTTCGGACAGGTTCGGTGCGAAAAAACAAACCGCACTTTTGGTGCACAAACAAGTGCATTTAATGCACCTACGGGGCCATTTTTGCGCCTTTTTTTTACGGTGACGAAAGCATAAGATACATGCGTAAACTTGAGTTTTGAGTCCACCGGGGTGGTTTGGACATGTTTCGTGCGAAAAAAGACGCACTTTCGACGCACGAAGCAGTGCATTTAATGCACCTACGGGCTCTTTTTACTTTTTTTTATGGTGACAAAAACATAAGATACATGCGCAAACTTGAATTTGAAGTCTATTAGGTTGTTTGGAAATGTTCGGTGCGAAAAAACATGGCACCCTTTTGGCACACGAACTAGTGCATTTAATGCACGTACGGGGTCCATTTTTTTGTATTTTTTATGGTGACCAAAACATAGGATACATGCGCAAACTTGAGTTTGGAGTTCACCGGGGTGGTTTGGATCTGTTCGGTGCAAAAAAAAGACGCACTTTCGGCGCACGAATTAGTACATTTAATGCTCCAACAGGGCCCGTTTTCGCTCTATTTTTTATGGTGACCAAAACATAAGATACATACGCAAACTTGAGTTTAGAGTCCACCGAGGTGGTTTGGACATGTTCGGTGCGAAGAAATAAGACAGCCTTTCGGCATATGAATCAGTGCATTTAATGCACCTACGAGGCCCATTTTTGCGTCGTTTTTTGACGGTGACGAAAATATAAGATACATGGGTAAACTTGAGTCTGGAGTCCACCGGAGTGGTTTGGACAGGTTCGGTGGTTAAAAGCAAGATGCACTTTTGGTGCACAAACAAACGCCTCCATGGTGCCCTTCTCTTGGGAGCATATCCCGGGCTTCCCCAAGACCTCTGCCGAAGCTCCCGAAGCCAGAGCGTGCCAACGATTTCGCGTTGGTCCCCAGAGCATGAACGCGGGGACGTTGATCTCCTTCGCCGCATCCATCGTGAAGCTGACGAGGCCGCTGGACACGATGTAGGTGACGGGTGGCATCCCGTCGATCTCAGAGGGGAGCCTCCGCGCCAGTGCGACAAATGGGGAGCCGCTGCTCCTCCGCCGCGAGAGGTGGTGAGAACAGTCGTCACCCTCGCCAATCGCCACCTCAACCAGACCACATCGGCACGGCTCACAGCGAGGGGCGGCGTCGGGAGCCCGCGTGTCTCAACGCTAGGGCGCTCCGCAACTGGTGGGCGGCGACGCGGGGCACGTCGGTCGAGTGCATCACCTTGGCCTTCTTCCTGGCATCCGCTACCTAGGCCGGGGCCGCTCCCCTTGGAACGCGCGGTAGCTTCTCGGCGTGCGCGCTCTCGGGCTGATCAGGCGGCAAGAAGCTCGTAGCGTCCATCTTCTCGTCACTGGAGGCAGGCATCATCAGAGACGGCAGAGAGCGAGTGTGCAGAGGCCGAGCACGCGCGACGACAGCACGTGGCGGAACTTGTCCTCGAGATGCGCCATGGTGCTGTGGAATTCTATTTGGAGGCCAGGGCTGGATAGACATTTTACCACAGAATATTCCTTGCGGTGTCCTAGGGACAAATTCTTCGAATTATAGTGTCCTGCAAACAATGTCCAAATGGGCGGTGTGGCTCAGACAAATAGGCACAAACACAGTGTAGTTACTACCTTCCATGGTACCCTTAGCACTCTGATCACTAGACTCCGCCACAAAACCAAAGCAAGCCCCCTCCGACAGCTTGTTCACCAACAAATCTGCTCCCCTGTACTGTCCCAGATCTGGACAGTCAAGCTGGCCATCCCTCATGCCGCCTTCCCCTAGTAGAGATCTGCTATTGAGAGTAAGCAGCGGTTTCTCTTTTAAAGTCATCACCTCATCTCCAGGAATGACAATGGCAATAGGGACAACTTGCATT
>BCLH01000009.1:165511-185186 GCA_001602315.1 Zoysia pacifica | reverse complement strand
GAGATGGAGCATGACCCTGGCCACCTTCGCTAGCAAACCGAATGTTATACCCTTCGCCATTGAAAAAGATTTCGGTCACACCTCTGAGCTGAACCAAATCTCTCAGCACCTCACTTTAACACGGGCTGGACCTAGTTGAATATTAGGTAACTCATCAACCATGAGAGGCTCAGCTGCCAGACCAACAATCCCTTTCACTACCTCCTCACTTCTGGCAACAATCGGAATCCCAAGCACCTTCACCCATCCAGTCTGAAGAACTGCTGTCACCTCAGGATCCACTGTGCTCTTGCTAACCTTAATCTTGAGCCCATGCTTCGCAGTATTTAGTTCAGACATCTTCAAAAAGGTAGTAAGCAATTACTGATTCAGGAAAACCAACAAAAACTCCCCTGTCCCAAGCTTCCGAACATCCCAGTTCCAGGTTTTGTCAACCACATTGCCGAGCTCCTCCGCCAACTTCAACTCAGAGCCCTCACCTTGCAGAACTGAGATCAGACCCACTGGATCAGCTACATTCCCATAGCGTTCTGGAATTTCAACGACGTAAAAACCCTGTCTTAGATCGAAGCCAAACATCTGCAACTTGCGAAACCTTGTACCACCACATTCTGAAGAAACATGCCTAGATTGCTTGCATTTGTAACAAATCAGCTCATTAGGATATTCCGATTGGTGATGACCCACCTCCAAACACCTAAACCATCACATCTCCTTCACCACAGGAACCTCTGGTGCTTTACTTTTGTCAAGCTCCCTCCTGCGGCTGTCCTGTACAATTCGGCGTTCGCCCCCATCCAGATGTATCTCCAGAGGAACCCTGCTCAAACCTCATGTTGTCCTTGATGCCAAGCCCTCTCTGCTGAAACATAGAAGATCCCCTCCGCTCACCAGCCCATTGTTGAGAAGCGCGGGGGTGGGGGGCCGGGACCGGTCCACCAATGCCACCTTGAGGCAGAAAGCGGCTTCCTCCCCCAGCCGGCATCCTGGCCCGACTCGACTCCATACCATGACGAGAAGCCTGGTTGTATTGAAGTTTCCTCCGCAGATCAACCTCCTGGGGCTACTCACCAAGGAACTCGTCCTCCCCCTGCCAGCTCTCCTCCGCGCCCAGCTTCCAAGGAAATCTCTGCTCGCGATTCATCTGAACACCTGAGAGAACGTGTGAACCAGGGGAGGCGGAGGGTGAAAGCGGCGCACCGTCCGGGCACGGCCGCCGAACCGCTTAATCTTGTCCGCCCGCGCCGGGAACACAAAGGCAGGATGGCCTCTCCAGAAGCCACGAATGATCGAACAACTCCTCAAACGATCTCAGTTGGACAGGCGACTCCGACCCAATTTTCTCCACCTACAGTCCATTAACCTGTTAGCCCAACTCAGAAAAAACTCGAGGGCTCCATGTCTCCCTCCCCGAAGACAGCTTGGCAAAAGGCAGGAGCGGTTGTCGCTCCACCTTCGTGCCTTGCAGCTTCACCGGAGACCAGAACGAAGGGGAAGGCACTTCCGGCCATGGCGGCAGGGGCCTGAGGGAAACCCCAGGTCCACCCGCATCACCTCCCAGCTTCTGACGATCAGATGAGAAAAAGGAATCTCAGATTTCCCCAGCCAAGCTATTCTTATCAGCAAGACACTGCACCGGAGAAACAAGCATTCCAACAAGAGATGAACGGAGCCCCAGCCCCCAAACAACCCCCCGCCAGAGAAGGAGAAGACGCTTCCTAAATGCTCCTCTTCGGAGATCCTTCCGGAACCACCCCTAGCGCAAGATCAACAGAAGGATGTTGGACACAACAACCCTGCTGCTCCGCTTTTACTCCTTTGGCAGCTCCCAAGGCGACGAGACGGTCCGACGGGACTCCACTGTAGCAGCGCAGGCGGCGACGTGTGACAGGCGATGTGCGCAGTGTGACCGTGGACGTCGAACTCAAAAAGGTGTACAGTGCTATACGATATAGTAGTTGGTAGTTGTAGAAAATTATTGCTGCACTTGAAGCGTGTGGATAAAATCCGGAGGTTTTCCTCTGGTAAAAAGGGAAACGAGAAGAAAGACAATTCACTCGGCCAGTTCACGTGTGTTTGTCTCTGCTTCCCCGTTGCGCACTGTTTATCTTCAAGCTTCAGAGGTCGGGAGTGAGTTTCAAGGGTCGGTCAAGGGTCGGCTAGGTGTGTGCTGTAGGTGCAAGATCATTGAGGGACCGACAAGTGGTATCAGAGCACATATTGAGCACCAGCAACGATGGCAGGCACATCAGAGACTTCTCCAGTGGGTTCACCGGTGCGGATGCCTGAGCGCTCTCCTCAGCGCCGTGGCCGCGCAGAGCGGCGCGGCAGAAAGGACCGCTCCGAGTCGCGCACGGTCGTCGTCCACAAGACTGTGAGTAAGTTCGGCGGCGCCACCACCTACCTTACGCTTACACGCATGAACTACTCCGACTAGGCGGTGTTGATGAAGGTGATGCTCCAGGCGCGTGGCTTGTGGGTCGCTGCTGAGTCCGGGACCAATGACAACACGGAGGACAAGCTGGCGCTGGAGACGATTCTCCACGCGGTGACGCCAGATCTCATCTCCATTTTGGGAAGAGCGATGACAGTGGCGAAGGCGTGGGAGAAGCTCGCATCGATGCGCGTAGGCTCGGACCGAGCGAAGAAGGCGAAGGCGCAGCTGCTCCGAAAGGTATGGGAACATCACGTTCCATGATGGCGAGTCCGTGGAGGATTTCGCACTGCGACTCACCTCGCTGGTGGCGGAGTGACGAGATCGCTGAGCAGCGGGTTATCGAGAAGTACCTGCGGGTTGTGCCGGCGAAGTACGAGCAGATTGCTCTCTCGATTGAGACTCTGCTCGACCTCTTGGAACTCACGCTAGAGGACGTGACCGGGAGGTTGAAGGCAATCGAAGACCGCGCTGCGGCAGCAACACCAGCAAGTACCAGCAGTAGGCTGCTGCTGACGGAGGAAGAATGGAGGGCACGCTACAGAGAGCAGGCGGGCAGCCTGTCCACCTCCGGCCAAGCGGGCGTGGTAGAGGCAAGTTAAGGAGTGGCAGACCCTCCCCATGCGCCGACGACGAGTGCCACAACTGTGGCAAGAAGGGGCACTGGGCACGTGATTGCCGTGAGCCCAAGCGCCGTGACCACTAGAGTCAGAGGCGCGCCCGCTAGGGCGGAGAGCGGAAGGAGAAGGCCCATCTGGCGGAAGAGGGCGAGCAAGATTCGTCTTTGCTGCTATCGTAGTTTTGTGCTCTCGGGGACGTCCTAGAGGACGGAGAGCATCGAAAACTTGAGCTGGATGAGGTCCGGACTCATGTTCACCTGGGAAGGGAGGAAGACACTGTCGAGGACGTCTGGTACCTCGATTCAGGGGCCAGCAGCCACATGACGGGCGACAAGGCGGTCTTCACAGAGCTTGACTCCGCCATCTCGGGGTCGGTCAAGTTCGGGGACAGGTCAGTGGTGAAGATTGAGGGACAAGGCACGGTGCGTTGACCGGAGTCTACTTCATCCCACGTCTAAAGACCAACATTGTGAGCCTCGGGCAGCTGGACGAGCGAGGGTGCCAAGTATTGCTCGAAAACGGGGTCCTCCGCGTCAGAGACCGAGAGCGGTGGTTGCTGCTGAAGGTGAACCGCGGGAGGAACCGTCTCTACACCACCAAGCTCCAGGTGACACAGCTGGTGTGCCTGACGGCGAGCCTTGGCGACGATGCGTGGCTGTGACATGGGTGGTTTAGCCACATCAGCTTTGATGCGCTGGCAAGGCTAGGTCGGCACGATATGGTGCGAGGCCTTCTCACGATCGAGCATGTCGGGGCGCTGTGCGACAGTTGCCTCGCCGGAAAGCAGCGGAGATAGTAGTTTCCATGCAAGGCGACGTACCATGCCGAGGGTCTTCTGGACCTCGTGCACGGCGACATGTGTGGGCCAATCACCCCGTCGACGCATGGGGGTTGGCACTACTTCCTTCTACTGGTGGATGACTGCAGTCGGTACATGTGGTTACGACTGCTCACCACCAAAGACGAGCTTCCAGAGCCATCGTAGAGTTCCAGACGCAGGTTGAGACCGAGACGGGTAGGAAACTGCGCGTGCTGAGGACCGACCGGGGTGGAGAGTTCACCTCGGTGGAGTTTGGTTGGTACTGTGCCGAGAAGGGCGTGGAGCGGCACCTCACGGCACCATACTCGCCGCAACAGAATGGTGTCGTGGAGAGGCGAAACCAGACCATCGTCGGCATGGCCAGGAACATGTTGAAGGCTAAGGATATGCCGGCGGCGTTCTGGGGTGAGGCGGTGAGCACGGCGGTGTTTATCCTCAACCGCTCGCCGACCAAATCAGTAGCCGAGAAGACCCCCTTCGAGGCTTGGCACGGGAGGAAGCCAGATGTGTCCTTCTTTAGGACATTCGGCTGCATGGCGCACGTGAAGACGGTGAAGCCACACCTCGGCAAGCTGCAAGATAAGAGCACAAAGACGGTGTTCCTTGGCTACAAAGCCGGAAGTAAGGCGTATCGCCTATATGACCCTGACGGAATGATGGTGCATATCTCTCGAGATGTCGTCTTCGACGAGGCGGCAAACTGGAACTGGTTGGGGACTAGTGCCGATGGACAGGCAGGCTCACGGAGCTCCTTATCCTTCGAGCACTCCTCGGAGATAGAGGAGGTGGGCTCAGCTTCAGGGGGAGTTGAGCGCGGCGATGCCAGAGATCGGCGAGAACCGGGGTCGGCAGAGCCAGAGGGCTCAGACGGTCGGGGTCGACGCGATTCTGGATCAGCCGCACCGCGCGACTCAGAGTTGATGGAGCAAGGCCCAGACTCCAGGAGTCGACGCAGGAAGCGACCGGCGGGTCGGCGCGACCAAGGGTCGAGGTCATCGAGTTGGGAGGACTCTGACAACGACGGTCGGCGCGACTCAGCTGCGACTAAGGATAGGCGCGATGCCGGGACTGGAGGTCGGCGGAGCCCGAGATCAGCAAGGCAGGAGGACTCAGATCTGGCTGGGCAGAGCAGCTCTAGGTCCGCGGGTCAGTGCGGCCACAGGTCAGGTAGTCGGCGCGGCCAAAGGTTGGGCGTTCGGCGCGGTGGCAGTCGGCGCGATACAAGAAAAGGAGGCGGACTCCAGCGTGACTCGAGGCGTGAGGGCCGGGGTCAGTGTGGAGGGTCGAGGTCTGAGGGTCGGCAGAGCAACACAAACGTCATGAGTACAGGAAGCTCAGGGTCTTCCTGGTCGGGGAGATCGACAGTGAGACCAAGGTTCGTGTCATCACCTCCCGACCGCTCTCCCGACCTTGATGCGGTGCAAGACGAAGGGCCGCTGAGGTATCGGTCGATCAATGATTTGATCACCGACCCTCAACACCTGAGGACAGGGACTCAGGTCGAACGCAGCGCGCAGCAACTGCTGACGGTGACTGCCGAGGAACCAAGCACGTGCGCAGATGCCGAACGTGACCCATGCTGGCAGAAGGCCATGGCAGAGGAGATGCGTTCAATTGAAGAGAACCGCACTTGGGAGCTAGTGGATCCGCCGACCCGTTGTTGACCGATCGGGCTCAAGTGGGTCTTCAAGGTGAAGCGTGATGCCAATGGGAAGCTGATGGAGCACAAGGCGAGGCTGGGTGCCAAGGGGTACGTGCAGCGAGAAGGAGTGGACTTCGACGAGATGTTCGCGCCAGTTGCGCAGATGGAGTCGGTCTGACTCATGCTGGCGTTGGCGGCGGAGAAAAGCTGGCAGGTCCATCACATGGATGTGAAGTCAGCATTTCTTAATGGAGAGCTAGCCGAGGATGTGTTTGTAGAACAACCACTGGGCTTCGTTGAGAAGGGTGAAGAGCACAAGGTGCTCCGGCTGCAGAAGGCGCTGTACGGGCTCCGACAGGCTCCGCGAGCGTGGAACGCCAAGCTGAACGCAAGCTTAAATAAGCTTGGCTTCACCAGGTGTGTAAATGAGCATGCGCTCTACACAAGACGCTCTAGGGGGAGCACGCTGATCGTCGAAGTCTACGTCGACGATCTTATCATCACCGGCGCCAAAAAGGAGGATATCAAAACGTTCAAGCAGCAGATGATGTCTCTGTTCAGGATAAGCGACCTGGGGTTGCTATCCTACTACTTGGGCATCAAGGTGATGCAGGAGGGAGGAATCATCAAGCTCTCCCAGTTCGCCTACGCGGCGAAGCTTCAGGAAAGGGCAGGCCTCTCGGAGTACAAGGCAGCACAGACGCCGATGGAGGATTGGCTAAAGCTGTCGAAGAGGAGCACAGCGCTGACCGTTGATGTGTTCTGGTATCGAAGCATCGTCGGTGATCTGCGCTACCTGGTGAACACACGGCCGGACATTGCGTTCGTCGTGGGATTCATGAGCCATTTCATGCAAGATCCGAGGGAGAATCACCTGGCCGCTGTCAAGAGGATCCTGCGCTACGTCGCAGGGACGCAAGGCTATGGAGTCCAGTACCGCAGGACCAGCGGAGGTTCACTGAAGCTGACCAGGTTCAGCGACAGTGACATGAGCGACGACATCGACGACCGAAAGAGCACAACCAGCATCGTGTTCTACCTGGGGCACAACCCTATCAGTTGACAGGCCTAGAAACAGCGAATGGTGGCTCTCTCGACGTGCGAGGCGGAGTACATCGCTGCGGCGACAGCTGCATATCAGAGTGTGTGGCTCCATCGGCTGCTGTGCGAGCTCTCAGGAGAGCAGCTGCAAGCACCGACCCTGATGGTGGACAACAAGTCCGCCATCGCCCTATGCAAGAATCCCGTCCTTCACGACCGCAGCAAGCACATTGACGTGAGGTATCACTTCATCCGTGACTGTGTCGATGGAGGGCGGATCGTCCTCGAGTTCGTCGAAATCGGTCGGCAACTCGCGGACACTCTTACCAAGTCACTTGGGCGCGTCCGATTCCTAGAGGCTCGGTCTCGGGTTGGCGTGATCAAGGTGGCTGAGGAGCAGCATGGTTAGGGGGAGATTGTTGGACACAACAACCCTGCTGCTCCGCTTTTACTCTTTCGGCGGTTCCCAAAGCGACGAGACGGCCCGACGAGACTCCACTGTAGCAGCGAAGGCGGCGACGTGTGACAGGCGACGTGCGTAGTGTGACCGTGGATGCCGAAGTCAAAAAGATGTATAGTGTTGTATGATAGAGTAGTTGATAGTTTTAGAAAATTATTGCTGCACTTGCAGCGTGTGTATAAAACTCGGAGGCTTTCCTCTGGTAAAAAGAGAAGCGAGAGGAAAGGCAATTCACACAGCCAGTTCACGTGTGTTTGTTTCTGCTTCCCCGTTGTGCACTGTTTATCTTCGAGCTTCAAAGGTCGAGAGTGAGTTCCAGGGGTCGGCTGGGTGTGTGTTGTAGGTACAAGATCATTGAGGGACCGACAAAGGAAACTCATGAAAGTAAACATGGGAAGGCCGCACGTCCAGCTCGCCGGACGTGCCACCTGCCGCTGAGACGTCCTCCTCCTCTCGGCGCAGCTCCTCCTGTAGTTCTCGCTCTAGCCGCACGACAGCATTCCACATCCCCGCCGGCACCTGGGTGCCGCCGGCCGCACCAACGCCGCCCATGCAGCCTGCGCGCGCGAAGTCCGGGAGTCGCCTTCAGAGAACCTAGAATCCCTCCTCCACATCCTCCTGTAGAACGAAGTCATAAATTAGGTCCCATATCCAAAGGTATTCAGTGAGGACCCCACAACCATTAGTGCCCCTCCAAAATCAGCTACCGATGTGGTACGCTTCTTTGCTGTCCTCTTTATTATAGTAGCAAATAACCGAGGAGCATAACTTTCAATGTTCTGACCATGAAGCCAGCGGTCAGTCCAAAAAAAAGTGTTGTGTTTCCATTGCCCACTTCAGAATGAACAGCCACGAAAAAAGAGCCTGAACCTGAGCAGAGGCATATGAAACTAAAAAACCGACTAGGGGCGATAAGGTTGTCTTTTGCAGCCACAATCATCGCACTCTCAAAGCCCAATTATGAGTGGCCTTAGGGAAGAGACATGGAACGCGGTGTTGTTGAAAATGTCTAAAGTGACATATGTCAATTCATCCGGCGCGAGATTTCCCATCAGCATGGTGAATTTTATAGAAACAAAGAGTTGTCCAACTATCCACATGTTTCTTTGTCTGATATGTTTAGGACATTCTAGATGAGAACATGATTGATTATGTACATATTGGACCACTAGTTATGATTTGCAATATACACTTATTTTTAAGTGTAATTTGTCTATATAAATATTTTGCCAGAGTTATGTGTTAAATCTGTGTGCAATCTATGTTTCTGGTGTCTGTGAAATTTGTGCCTGTAATGTACGCGGCTGTCACAAAGGGTCGCCTGCATTACTAATGCAGGTAGGTGGTGATGTCAACCGCCTACATTAAAGCCTCTCAGGCTTGTGGTTCTTAATTGACGTTTGGAGAAATGCTCTATTTATACAGAATAGAATGGCAGCGGATTAGAATTCCGCCTGTACATATAACTTTAGATTCACCTGCAGAAACTGTTTTTTATAGTGATATAAGCATTTCTAGCTTTAGTCAAACTCAAATTATTTTAACTTTAACAAATGGTATCTAAAATATTAAATAATTTCTAGTATAAAAAGTTACATATTATGAATGTTTGTTTTAGAATAAATCTAATAACATAGTTTATGTATGATAAAATATCATCAGTTCTTCATTATTTATGGTCAAAGTTAAAGATTGACTTTAGCCAAACCTAAAAATGGTTTATATTTTGATTTTTGGGTATAGATGAACGCTCTAGTACAAAATAAATATATGCACAGGCGTTCAAGATGGCATATTAAAGCACCAGGGCCTAACTGATACAAGGAAAAAAATGTAGATGGATCGATCTTGATTCGATCCGATGTAAAGCATGTAGAACAAGACCTTCTATCTGGATGACATCAAGAACTACATATGATTTCTAGAGTAAAGGTGCTGATAACATGTTGAAATATTCATTATCGCAGATCCCGTTCCAATTCCTTCCCTCCCTATAATGTGAGGTATGAGAGGTTGATGAGAATCGTTCCATTCCACAATCAATCAAGCGAAGAACACAGGAGGAGACACGTCGATATAGGATGAAACCATTTCTCATTCTTTTCACTTGTAAGCATGTAAGCATACAAATAGTTCCAACATATAG
Organism: Zoysia pacifica; assembly: GCA_001602315.1. NCBI lineage: Eukaryota > Viridiplantae > Streptophyta > Magnoliopsida > Poales > Poaceae > Zoysia > Zoysia pacifica. The sequence goes on along the minus strand of BCLH01000009.1, from coordinate 176,023 downwards.
ATGTGATATGTAACCTCTACAACATGAGCCCATTAGATCCCGCTAAGGAATTTTTAACAAGTCAGACCTTGCAGAAGCAAGGTCAACAGAGCCTTTTTGCTCCCACGCCCTCCAACATGTTCACAGAATCGGACGAAGGCATGGGCACGGAGCGTGAACAATTCTACTTTTATCACTGCTACACCTGAAGGAGCCGCCGCTACCCATACTCCCTCCGGTCACACAATAAAGTCGTGGAAGTTTTTTTCTCAGTTTCATAAAGCGAGTCGCTTACAGCAAAGTCGTCCCAAGTATGACTAAAACACCCCTGCCTGCTCACTTCCTTCCAAGTCCCAAGATGTCCTCGAGTCCCAAAACGAAGCGGCGTGCAATGAAGCGTCTCACGAAGAAAAAAAACGCAGCACGCGCACGGCCAAGTGAGATTCGAAAAAATTTCTTCCGATGAAAACGCAGGTGCTGGGAGTCGAACCAACATCATGGTGAGTTGAACCAGTGCCCTTTAACCGGTAAAACTGGATAGAGGTTGCTGACTCCAAGGAACTTTCGAGCTATTTAATAAGGTCAAAGAAGAAAAATTAACCTCTAATTAATCCTTCTGAAATTGTGGTCTAAAGGACCTCTATTGTGTGACTGGAGGGAGTATTCCAGTGCATGGCACCGCTACAGAAATAGAACTGTTGCTACTCCTACTGTACTCTTGGTACCGAATTGTGCAGCCGCAGCACAGATCCTACTACGACTGCGATTATTATACTAGAAAAGCCCGCAGCACTCATCTGCCCGTTTACACGATGGGAGCAGCGCCGGGGAAGAGCGGCAGCAGCAGGCCATGGCACGCATGAGTCTCAGCACAGGGGAACAAAGGGAGGAAAAAGATAGATAGACAAACAGAAACAGGGCATTATCAAGGACACCCAGCACCGCACAAGGCGATTCCACCCACAGAAACCCAACAAGCGCAAGCGTCCACGGCCCCATTTCCTACATTCTCCCACAAGCGTATTCTCTCTCACACCTGCACACCTCCCACTTCCTTTATCGGGAGACGTGACATTCCCTCCTCCCAGCTTCTCTCTCAAGCTAGCCGTGTTGCGTAGCTCAGGGCGGTGTTATTAAATATTAAGCCCATAATATAAGGCATAGCATCGCCACCGTAATAGAAGAAAGAAGAAACCCAACTTGCGCCGTGGGAAAACTTTACGGCTTATAAATACCCACATGCCCACGGCAAACTCCCTCAAACACCAAACCCCACTCACACCCAGCACATCCGACTAGTAAAGCAAACGCGCGAACAGAAACTGCAACCGGAACTTTTCCTCCTTATCCTATCGAGCTCTATCGTAACCATCATCATCGGCAACAATGGGTTGCCAAGCAAAGAGGGCGGCGTGACATTGTCCTCCATCGCGCTGCTGCAGCAGAGATTCAGGGAGCTCGAGAGGATTAGAGAGAAGCGGGAGGAGAGGCTCCTCCAGATGCTCGTCCCCCGGTCCACCGAGGCACAAACGAGGAAGAAGCCGGTCAAGTGGTTCTTCCACCCGGACCTGCTGTACCCATGCAGGCCGCTGCGTGGTACGACCGTTGCCTTGTTTCCTGCCGTACCGTCCTCGGCTGCCACAGAATGCAAAAGCTTCCAGCTCCGCGGCGACCCGCTCACAATGGAGCTGTGGCCTAGCAAGACTTACAAGCATGTCCCCAGCGAAGTTGACGTCGACACCTCCCTGCACCTCTAGAGTACTCAAGATGTTGCAATGTTGTAAGAAGTTAACATTGTGAGTCATTCGGGGTTTGATCTAGATGTTTTTGGGTAGCCTACTGCTATGTTTTCACTTCTTTTGTTGTACAAGGGGTAGAAGGGCGATGGTGACTGGTGAGTTGTAATTATTACCACTATTAAGGTCCCGTTGGGTTTCTTGTCACCTGGTCGTGCTGGACTTGCTTTCATCTTTCAATTGGGCAGGCTTGTCATCAGAGTATGAAAGTAGCTCCACAGGGCACCCATTCTCTGTTATATCATAACACTCATCGTCATCACAATCACCCGAATCTGTTTTTTTTCGCTTTATTATCTTCTTCGAAATCAGACCATTCACACCCTTGCTGTCAACATCCACGCATTCATTACTTATTGGCTTGAATAGGACCTTGCCTACCTTCCTTGCATTAGCTTCCACAATCTGAAGATTAACGGAGAGTAAGGGATGTAAAACGGCGAAAAAGATAAAGGACATTTCATACTAGCATAAAGTAAAAAAAAAACATCATCATTCCGCAATATATCAAGGAACTATGGATCCCTATGTCCAACAGATGAACTAGATCATAACAAAATTTTCAGGCAGATGGGTGTTGCAGCAACTAAGCTGTGTACCGTGCTTGTGGTTTCACGAAATAATGCATATTGTGTACAGAGTTCAGTATGATTTTTTTTTCCATCAGTTAATTCTTATGCTTCATTTCTTTAGATTCAAAACCAACAAGAGAACAAGTGGCACATACAGGAGCAGAATTAGCATCTCCTACGTACGGAAGACAAAAGAAGCATCAAGAACTACTTGAGAATGTAAATGTTTTAGTAATCTGATGACATTTGTTAACTATCTGATGCTGGATCACAGAATCCAGCAATACGTTTTTAGTAGAGTAAATTTCATAACGCCCTAGGTTTTATGGTCCTTGGTTTACAAAACCCCATATATTTTACTCTGTGTCACTTAACCACGGGCTTTCTGGTCATATTATTTCACAAAATCGCATATGTATCAAGAAATAGTTAAAAATATGAGCTGTAAATTCTACCTTCATGTGTGCATGACGTATATATTTTGATTAATTTAAATAAATGAAATTATTAAGTGAAATGCAAGCACAAAATTTCCCAATACAGAAGTTTAACATTCACATTGTTTTGTCAAGGGTGAGGTTTTGTGAAATATTATGACTATAAAACCCGTGGTTAAGTGACACAGGCAAAAATATATGAGGTTTTGTGAAACAATACCCATAAAACCTGAGGCTTTGAAAGTTACTCTTTTTAGTATGATAAAATCTAAAGCACAATGGCCACTCCAGCTCCGCCAGAAACCTGTACTCTACAAATGACAGATACAAGAACCAGTGGCCATTAAAAGTCGTATTGATATGATCGCTGATCCAACGGCGACTCCACAGGTTGTAGGGGAAGGAGACCGGTGGACGGGGCTCGACTTCCCGGCGGCGAGTAGGCGCCGTGAGGGCGCCGCGAGGAAGACCAGAGGTTCAGGTGGAAGCCTAGCAACAAGTCTATTGCCTTGCTTAATTCTCTTCCTTGTCGTAGGGGGTACTTATCCTTTCCTAAACAACCAACTAGAGATTCTAATTTTATGAAAAGTAACAAATCAGAGATGTTTATTCTAATTTTATGAAAAGTAACAAATCAGAGATGTTTATCTCCTCCTCGCCACCGGCGCGGCTGCGCCGGATTTACTGGATGCCGGTTATAACATCTCTCCCCGCCTCGGCAATGAGCTGACAATTCGGGTAGAGGTTCTTGAAAGCTTCAAGTGATTCCTTGGTAGCCTGCTCAGTAGCCATCCTGCGCCACTGTTTGAGGAATGCCATATATAGCGGCGAAGATGAGCACAGGACACGTTCGGGTGTCGACAGCAAACAACCACATGCGTAGGGGGTACCGGTCGTGGCGAAGATTGAGGTTCGCCGCGGAAGGGCTTTAACAGCCCCACGTTGAAGACTGGCGGAGGCAAGCACCCTCGGGTAAAGGGGTCGTGCTTCCCATTGGCTCGGGGCTCGAGTTAGTGCACCGTACGGTGAAGTAGTTGCAGCCAAACCCAGTCCCCCACCAAACTCCAGATCACGATGGTGGGCATCGTAGTAGAGCTTGGAGATTTGCTGAGCCTGGAGCATCGTAGTGGAGCAGCGGTGGTGGAGGCCATCCGTAGACCACATGGAACGGCGTCGCATGCAAAGCGGTGTGGAAAGATGTATTGTAGCAGTTTTCCACCCAAGGCAGCCAGTTAACCCACGCCTAGGGTCGATCTCCAATGACGCAGCTTAGGAACAGGACTGACCATCCGTCTACGGTGGAAGGCCGCACTCATGCGGAGAGTGATGCCCGCCATTTTGAAAAGGTTGCATCACACATTGCCCTGAAGACCGGGTCATGGTCGCTGACAATGGAGGAGGGAAATCCATGCAGGCGAGCGACCCCCTCAAAGAAGGCACAAGCGACGGACGCAGCAGTGTATGGATGGCATAAGACGATGAAGTGCACGTACTTAGAGAAGTGGTTGACGATGATGAGGATGACAGACTTCCCTTGGACGTGATTAATTGTTTCTAGGCGGCGCCTAAGCGTTCCTTACTGTAGCAAGGATGATGTTTGGAATTATAAAAATACTTAAGAAATTGTCTTCTAACTAAACCTGATATACATATTTGTGACCTTTAATTAAAGAAAAGGCTCAAAAGCCCATTGTAGTCCTAAAGGCCCGAAGCCCACCACCCCATTAAACCTAAAATATAAAAGAGCCCCCCTCAGGACCTCCACCAGGCAGTAGTTGCCTCCTGGCCCTCCTCCAGCAGCCGCCTCCCTGCCCCCCTCTCTCTCTCTCTCTCTCTCTCTCTCTCTCTTGTCTCCACCAGGCAGCAGCCGCCTTCTTGCCCCTCTCTCTCCCTCCCGCCCTCCCTCCCTAGAGCTGGACCTTCCTCAACGTGAGGGGCCTGCTCAGATCTGGCAGGGCAGCCTTGGCAGAGAGGCGACGGCGTATCTTGGGCATGGTGGGGCAGCGGCGGCGGCATGACCTTCGCCTAGTACACGCGTGACCGTGAAGTGGAGCGGGAGCCCTTCTCTCCGCGCTAAAGCTCACCTAAGCGAGTGCTGTTATGCCTGTTTTTTTCAAGGATGCAATTCCATCCAGATACCAGCCCACACCTTGGACAGTACATCGAGGAGTTGGAGGAGGCCCGTCGGCTCCAGGGACTCCGTCTTGTTGCGCTGATAGGTGCTGCAAGCGTGCGCAAAGTCGTGCAACACGGTACGGTCACCAGGGATGAAGAAGTTGCACCGTAGCCGCTGCAATGTCTTTTGGGTGCCTTCAAGGCCGGCTGTGTGGGCCAAGGCGAGCACCTAGTGGTGCAGGTCGTGTTGTGCCAGGAAGAATATGAGCGAGCTATGAGTAGGCCCTCGGAGGTGCGCCAGGTGCTCCATGCTTGCCGCTCTAGAGTTACTGGTGGTCGTGGTATGTGTGGTCGTCTGTGGTTGCTCGGATGTCATCGAGGAGCAAGCCAAATAGAGCATGGACCGAGACAGTGCCAGCGTCAAGGTGAGAACGCGTCGGCAACTGCCTTTAGGTGGCCCGGTCGGTATTCGACCATGGCATCAAAACCGAATAGTTTACTAATCGACTAGTGCTGCCGCACGGTGGAGAGGCGTTGGACAAGCAGGTACTTGAGGCTGTAGTGATCCGTGTAGAAGAGGTACGACCTCCAGTGCCGAGCGGCCTGCACAAGGCCGATCAATTCACATTTGTAGGCTGTGAGCTTGAGGTGACGCATGGCGAACAGGTGCTGAAGACCGCGAGCAGCCCGGTGTCCTGGTGGTGGACGGCACCGAACCGGGCGTTTGAAGCATCGCAATCGACAATGAACAACTTATCGAAGATGGGCATCTAGAGGACGGGCAATGTGGACAGGGCACGTTTCAGCACCTGAAACGCTGTGTCTGCCTCATCGACCAGGTGAAGGAGGCCTTGCGCACGAGTCAAGGTGCCACAATGGTGCCGAAATCGCGGATGAACTTCTGGTAGTAGCCAGCTAGGTCCAGGAAGCCATGCAAACCATGGGTTGAGCATGGTGTTAGGGACAATACTCGCATTGTGAGGATGACATTCAGTGTTGGAGCAATTTTCTCTATATTTTTTACTCACTAGAATGCTATGACCAACCTGAAGGGTTGAGAATATATATATATAGACTGGTGGTCAGTCAAGCATATGCTCAGATGCTAGTCTAAGATGCTAAAGTATAAAGCTAAAAAGCTAGTCTAAGATGCTAAAGCGAAAAGCGAAAAGCATAAAGCGCCTGCACTAGATTTATTCCATCATTCTTCCCCTAAGTCTTGTGCGTCGTCTTCTGAGAGATTTAAATCATCCCAATCCTAGCGCGAAGCTCCTGAAACTTGATTCTACCAAGGGACTTGGTGAGAAGATTAGCAAGTTGATCCTTGGTGTTGATGTAGCTTGCCTTGACGCTCCTTTCCTCCAAGCAGCCTTGGATGAAGTGACACTTCACTCTGATGTGCTTGCTGCACTCGTGGAAGACAGGGTTCTTTGCCAAGGCCAGAGCGAACTTGCTGTCCACCCTGAGCTCCCCTGCTTCAACGTCACTGCCAAGGAGATCACTAAGCAGCCGTGCGAGCCAGAGCGCCTGAATTGAAACGGTGGAAGCCGCTATGTACTCAGCCTCGCAGCTGGACAAGGCCATCACCTGCTGCTTGACCGACTGCCAGCTAACAAGGCACTTGCTGAGGAAGAAAAGCACCCCGCTCGTGCTCCTGCTGGTGTTGATGTCGCCGGCGTGGTCACTGTCGCTGTACCCGACGAAATGTGCCGCCCCAGGACACCTCGGGTAGTGGAGGCCGCGGTCAAGAGTCCCCGCAACATAGCGGATGATTCTTTTGACGGCCTGCTGGTGCTCCGTCATCGGTCGCTGCATGAACCGACTGACGTAGCCGACGAAGAACGCCAAGTCCGGCCGCGTGTGGGCGAGGTAGCGAAGGCTTCCCACAAGGCGCCAGTACTGCGTGGCATCCACCTCCTCTGTCGTGCTGTCACGGCTGAGCTTCAGCTTCTCCTCCATCGGAGTGAGAGCTGGGTTGCAGTCGGTGAGTCCAGCTAACTCAACGATGCGCTTGGCGTAGGCGGTCTGTCAAAGTGTGATGCCGAAGTCGTCCTGGTGCATCTCGATCCCCAGGTAGAAGGAGAGAGGCCCCAAGTCACTCATCTGGAAGGTAGCCTTCATCTCCTCCTTGAACGCTGCTACCTCTGCATCTTTGGTGCCCGTGATCACCAAGTCGTCGACGCAGACACCCATCAGCAAGGCATTGCCGCCGTTGCCCCGCCAGTAGATGGCCGCCTCGTGCGGGCTTTGCTCGAAACTCATCCCCTTCAGCGCGGAATCCAGCTTGACGTTTCACGCCCGTGGTGCCTGCCGCAAGCCGTAGAGGGCCTTGCGCAGGCGCAGCACCTTGCCCTCCTTGCAGGGGATGACAAATCCCGGCGGCTGGTGCACGTAGACCTCCTCGTTCAAGTCGCCGTTGAGAAACGCCGACTTGACATCTATGTGGTGGACACGCCAGCCCTCTTGGGCAGCCAGCGCAAGAAAGAGACGCACGGATTCCATCCGTGCAACGGGAGCGAAGGCATCGTCGAAGTCATTCCCTTTCTGCTGCACAAACCCGCGTGCCACCAAGCGAGCCTTGTGCTTGACGATGGCACCGGCCTCATCCTTTTTCAGCTTGAACACCTACTTAAGGATGATCGCGCGGTGGCCAAGAGGAAGATCAACGAGCTCCCAAGTGCGGTTCCTCTCAACCGCATCCATCTCCAGCTTCATCGCGGCGCGCCATGCCGCGTGTCCCTCAGCCTCAGCGAAGAAGCGAGGCTCGCCGTTGTTGCACGCAAGATGCAACTGTGCCTCTAGGTCGTGAGGCACCAGTCCCGGCACCGGTGCGTCGCCGAGAAGGTCCTCCATCGTGCGATGCCTTCACGGCTCGCCGTCGTGGTACGCGTCGACACGCTCCTCGTCGTAAGGGAGCGGAGTAGCGAACTCTATCGGGTTGTGCTCGACATGAGCAGGTGCTAGTGTAGACGTGCTTGGAGTAGCAGCTGTCGTCGCCGGAGAGCGTGGTGTGGCCGGCTGTGGTGGTGGCGGTGGGGACCCCTTCGCACCCGGCATCACAGTCGCCGAAGTCGGTGGAGGCTCGGGGACTGGGGTAGGCGCGTTTGGCGAAGAAGAGCTGCCCACTCCCCCAGCTCCCTCGAAGCAGACGTCCTCGACGGTGCAGTTGTCGTACGCCGAAGTCAGGCCGTCGTCCACCATCTTGCCCCACGCCCAACCTCGCCCTTCGTCGAACATAATGTCACGTGTCATGCGCACACGCTGTGTCTTAGGGTCAAGGATGCGATAGGCCTTCGTGCCCTCCGCGTAGCCAATGAACACTCTCGGAGTGCTCCTGTCGTCGAGCTTGCCGACGTGGCCAAGCACCTTGACGAACGCGAGGCAGCCGAAGACGCGCAGGTGGGCAACCATCGGTTTGCGTGCATGCCAAGCCTCGTATGACGTCCTGCCGCCGAGCACCTTGGTGGCGAGCGGTTGAGGATGTAGACGGCTATCACTACCGCCTCTCCCCAGAAGATGGCCGGCATTCCCCTCTGTTTGAGGAGGGCCCGGGCCATCCCCACCACCGTCTGGTTGCACCGTCCGACGACGCTGTTCTGTTGCGGGTTGTACGGCGCGGAGTAGTGGCGCTGAATCCCCTCGTCAGCGCAGTACGACGTGCACTCAGTCACCGTGAATTCGCCGTCGTTGTCGGTGCATAGCACTCGAAGCTTGCAGCCGCACTCCTCTGCCGTAGCTAGCTGACGCTTGATAGCATCAGCTGGTGCCGCCTTAGTGTCGAGGAGGTATGCCCACATGTAGCGGGACAAGTCGTCGACGAGCAGAAAGTAGTGCCGGCCTCCAAGTGTGGCCGGAGTCACGGGACCGCAGAGGTCGCCGTGCACTAGCTCCAGTTTTTTCTTGGCGCGAAAACTCGCCTGACAAGGGAACAGGAGTCGCCGCTGCTTGGTGAGGACGCAGGTGTCGCAGAGCTGCTCCACATGCTCGACCCACGACATGCCCTGCACCATCTCCTTGTCGCCAAGCTGCTTCAGGGCCTCAAAGTTGAGGTGCCCAAAGCGCTCGTGCCACAGCCAGGCGTTGTCATCGCAGCGGGCTGCGAGACATACGGGCTGCGCCACCTGCACATTAAGGACGTAGAGGCGATTGATGCCTCTGTTTACCTTGGTAAGAAAACGACGATGGCGGTCCCAGATCCTCATGATTCCATCCTTGATCTCCACGCGCGAGCCATTCTCATCCAGCTGGCCCAGGCTGATGATGGAGCTCCTTAGTGCGGGAATGAAGTAGACTCCAGTGAGAAATCGATGTTCGCCAGTCTTGGCGACGAGGATAATGGAGCCAAAGCCCCTGATGTCCACAGTCGAAGAGTCGCCGAACTTGACGGAGCCGCACACATCGACGTTCAAGTCGGAGAACTCGCTACGACCCGTCATGTGGTGAGTGGCACCACAGTCGAGGAAACAGCCGTCGATCTTGTCGTCGCTGGAGCCGTCACCGAGGAAGGCCTGTGCCCTCAGCTCGTCGAGGTTGAGGAGAGCTGTTGCGGCCGATGTTGCTGGAGGTAGCTCGATGCTCCCTGTGCTAGGAGCAGAGCCGGATCCTCCTCCTCAGCCTATGCGACATGAGCTTGGCCGCACCTCGGCTGTCGACAATCCCTGGCCCAATGGCCAGGTCTACTACAATTGCGGCATATGACGTCTCGTGCCGCCCTGCGCTCGACGGAGGCGCCGCGGGCGTCTCCCTCAGCACGTCCACGCACCTTGCCCTAGGCGACTCCGCGCGCCTTGCGCGGCTTGCTGCGCTTGCGGCCGCCTGTCGAGGAAGACGGCTCCCCTTTCTTTCAATCACCCTGGCGGGCCTCCCACTGCTCCTAAGTGAAATGGAGCTTCCCGCCAATGTTGACAGGCCCTGAGGGAGGCTGTGGCTCGTCGTTGTTGACGACCTATCGCCTCCTCGATCGACATCCTAGAGAGGTCTAGCAGAGGCTCGATCTGCTTGTACTTCTCGAGAACGCAACAAAAGAGCTTCTCGACAGCTCTCATCGTCGATTGTGTCGTCGCCGTACTGCGCGAACTTCTGCAGCAGTGTTAAGACGGAGAACAAAGTCATCGACGTCTTCACCCGGCTTGAAAGGCAGGCTCTCACACTCCCTGCGCAGTGCCTGCAGCGTGGACCTGCGGGCTCGATCACTGCCGATACGCGCCGCAGCGATGGCGTCCCAGGCCTCCTTAGCAGTCCGCTTGCAAGCAAGCGAAGACTGCATCTCGGGCGGGACTGCAGCAAGGAGGGCCTCCCACATGTGACGCACCTCCCACATGTGACGCACCTGGAGCTTCACCCTCATCACCATGGACCACTCGGCGTAGTTGGTCTTGGTGAGGAGGGGCCATCCACCACCGGCATCGACGACCATAATGACGATCTGAAAGCCGTGGTGACCTTGGCGCCGATCCGGGGAAAGGGAGCCACGTCGCCTGTGAAGGCTGCACTTGTCGTCGTCCCATCCGCCATGCTGCCGGTTGTACTCCATTTGGGCATCCAGCTGTGCCGCCTGCTCCTGCAGTCGCCGGGCCTCCAGCGTGCGGTCGATGCGCGGGTCGCGCCAAGGGT
>BCLH01000009.1:144114-165230 GCA_001602315.1 Zoysia pacifica | reverse complement strand
CTGCCGCGGCCTCTGCTGCCACCCACTCGCGCTCCTCTGCCGCGGCGAGGTCGGCCTCGTGCCGACGTCACACACTCGAGGCGACCGAGCGGTGAGAGCCTCCTGCAGACATGACACGCTGCTAGCGGAGAAGAGTCGCGTAGGTTGCTACTGCACTGGGAAGAAGCCGTCGAGTCGCTGGCTGCCGGTAGAGCACAAGGACACAGGGACCGGCGGGGGAGGGAGTCGAGCAGGAAGACCAGCGCCTCCGCTGGAGAGAATCATGGGTGAGATTGGATAGATCACAGAACCATACGGCTATGATACCAATTGTTAGAAACAATACTCGCATTGTGAGGGATGACACTCAATGTTGGGGCAATTTTTTCTATGTTTCTTACTCACTAGAATGCCATAACTAACCTAAAGGGTTGGGGATACATATATATAGGCTGGTGGGCAGCCAAGCATATGCTAAGATGCTAGTCTAAAATGCTAAAACATAAAGCTGAAAAGCTAGTCTAAGATGCTAAACCATAAAGCTGAAAAGCTAGTCTAAGATGCTAAAGCATAAAGCATAAAGCATAAAGCGCCTACACTAGACTTATTCCATCACATGGCGCTGGCCAGGATGTGATGGTGTTCATCTTGTAACTGTCCTTATCAACACCGTTGGCGGAGATGACGTGGCCAAGGTAGGCGAACGAAGGCACCCCGAAGGAGCACTTCAACCGCTTGAGGTGGAGGTGTTGCGCGCGAAGCACATCGAGGACGCATCAGATGTGTTGCAAATGTTTGGTCCACGAGGAGTTGTAGATTAGTATGTTGTCCAAGAACACAAGGCCGAACCTGCATAAGGAGCGGAGCATGTCGTTCATCAAGTCCTGGAAAGTTGCTGGCGCATAGAAGAGGCCAAACGACATGATGAGGAACTCAAAGTGGCCATGGTGTGCGCGGAAAGCAGTCTTCTCGATGTCCATGTGATGCATGTGCACTAGGTGGTACCCTGATGTGATGACCCGAAGCCGGAGCGCGCCACCACTCAACGTGAGCCACGGTCGCCGGTATCGCCGTTGAGCAACGAGTGAAGCACAAAACAACCGAACAAGATTGATTTGTTTTGGTATTCTGTTTCCTTTTTCTGTTCAACTTACAGCTCAAGTTTGGTCCATTATATAAACCGCTCACCAGCTGGCAGCCTGGTCCCACATGCTAGAACCACACACGAAACACGCCACCCCTACGCGCGGCAGCTGTTAACTTCAAACTCCAACACTCCGCCTTCTGCGCCCAGAGTCTCGTCTGTAGTGGTTGTTACACCTCCCCCGGCCGCAGGTGTTGCTTGCCCCAAAGCAACTGCCGACGGAAAACGGTCATGTACTACATAGTAATCCTCCCAGGTAGCTGCATCCTCCGCCAAATTCAACGACTTAATCAACACTTGCGGCACCGCATGGTTGCCCTTCTTCACAAGACAGCGATCCTGAATGCGCTCAGGTTCCAGCCGGGTCAGAGATAGATCAACCGGGCATGGCAGAACAGAGTAAACCGGTGCATAATTAGGAACAAAAGGCTTGAACTGCAAGACATGGAAGACCGGATGAACCTGGGCATCATCAGGGAGTTCCGACCGATAAGCAGCAGACCCAATCTTCTCAAGAACTTTATAAGGCCCAAAAAATTTGAACGCCAGCTTGGGACACGGTCGATTAACCACAGACTGTTGCGCATACGGCTGTAATTTCAATAACACCAGCTCCCCAACTGCAAAACTCCTGTCTGTGTGGTGTTTATCGGCCTGATTCTTCATCCTATTCTGAGCAGCTGCTAAATAGGACTTCAACAGAGAAGTATGAGCTTCACGTTCCAACAACAACTCCTAGACAGACTTCTCAGAAACTGAAGCAAGAATCGGGGCAGCGGCAAAATGTGCTTCATAGCCATAAAGAACCTTAAAAAGAGAACACCCCGAGGATGTGTGGCAAGAAGAATTATACCAAAATTTTGCTAGTGCCAACCATTTCTTCCAGCGAGTCGGGGCAGCATGAACAGCACAGCGCAGATACATTTCAAGACACTGGTTCATGTGCTCACTTTGGCCATCAGTTTGCGGATGATATGCTGTGCTCAATGCCAACTTGATGCCAATGAACTCAAACAATTTCTGCCAGAACAGGCACGTGAAGACCTTGTCAAGATCTGAGATGATAGACTTCGGCAATCCGTGAAGTTTGATCACGTTGTCCAGGATGGCCTGCGCAACCTGAGGAGCCGAGAACGGATGCTTCAGTGGAAAACAAATGGGCGTACTTGGAAAACCAGTCAACAACCACCAAGATTGTATCGAATCCCTTGGAGCGAGGCAATCCTTCGATGAAATCCATCGTAATATCCTGTCAAGCACCTTCTGGAATGGGTAGGGGCTGTTCGTTGGCATCCTCGACTACCTCTGCGGCATCTGCGTCCATGGGGACCGCATCCTTGTCGAAGCCCGACATGTCAAGGTAGAACAAGCATTTGCACTTGTGCCCGCGAACATAATGCTCATCGCAATTGTAGCAAAACCCCTGGTGATGACGCTCCGCTATCTTAGTGGGTGACAGGCGGCAAAAAGCACGAGGTGGCGCCAGTAGAGCAGGGACCAGTTGCAGTGCCAAAAGGGACTGTACAGCGCCGGATGCGGTATGGACACTTGCAGCCTGCCATGTAGGTGCTGGAGGGGCTATGGCCGGTTGCTGGGGAGCTCAAGCGCTGTGTTGAGCAACTGTCAGCAGGATGGCCTCAGCGCGGCCTCATACGCCTCAACGAGGTGCATTGTCGACTAGAGGTCCTGTGGCTCCCGAAGTTTGACGTCGACATGAATGTACTCGAGAAGACCGTCCATGAACAACTCCTTATTTTGTGCTGGCGATAAGTTGCATGTGTGGCATAGGAGCATGTTGAAGCACTCGGAGTACTCTTGGATGGTGGATAGGAACGGGAGTCAAGTGAGTTCCTCCAGCTAGCTGATGTGGACTGCTGGCCTGAAACTTAGGTAGCGTAGCAGCTCCTTGAAGTGATCCCAGTCAGGTAGGCCTTCATCCTGCTCTAGCGCATAGTACCAGGTCTAGGCCACGCCGACAAGGTGGTAGGAGGCAAGCCAGACCCAGTCCGACATGATGGCGCGCTGGGCTCGGAAGAACTGCTCGCACCTATTGAGCCAGTACAAGGGCCCTCGAAGAAGCCGTCGTTAAGTGAGGAATTCGAGCTTGTAGAAGCGGGGGGGGGGGGGGAGTGGAACACCAGAGGCACAAAGAAACGTTGCACCATGCGGATAGACCTCACCTACGCTGTGTGAGAACGGTGCTGCTAGCGCTGTGCAAGAAGGGCGCACCAGCGCCCTTGAGGAAAGGAGCGCCAAGGCCAAAGCCGTGCACGAGCTTGGTGCCACGGTGCTCGGAACCATGAATATGGAAGCACCCATCGAAGGCATCACCATGGATGGAAGTGGTGATGGGGAGTGGGGAAATTGAATTTGGTGGATGGGTAGGGAAGGGTTGGCGGCTGGTGCAAAGGTAGATGGTGCAGGGTCGACTGAGCCTCAACGGTCGCTAGACGCTCCGCGAGGCCTGCGACCTGCTGTGCCAAATCTGCTACCACATTCGCCAAGGGGTCAGGCGGCTACATGGATGGCGCCTTGGGCTGATGATCACCGTCATTGGAGCCTAGCATCTCCGATACCAGATTGATAGGATCGCTGATCTTACGAACAGGGGAAGGAGTGGTGGACGGGGATTGAGACCCCGGCAGCTAGTCGGCGCCATGAGAGCACCGCGAGAAGATGAATAAGTTAAGCTATATTGAAAATGTTTTGAAGATGGATTTAACTAGTAGTGCAAAAAAAGTCTCTTTAAGGTACTAGCAAATTTTGCATAAAATATATAGTATCCGAATTTGCATTAAAAAAGTAACCAAGTGTGCGTAAAAAATAGGATAAAGTCCAAATTACTACACTCAAGTATAGCCAAAGTCCAAATAATCCCCTAAACCATTTCTTGATTCATTTTATCCCCAACCGTTGCTATTTGGCTCAATTTACCCCTGATTGCAATTTGTATTTTTTGTTTCTCCATATATAAGTTTAATCTTAAGCTAAAATTTTATAAGATGATAGCACATCACAACACATATTAGAAAAATACACCACATTGTTTTATCATTTTTTTCATATAGTTTTGTATCCTAAAGATTAATTTACTATTAAATATCCTTCTCTTTGAAAATAATTACAAAAAAATTATGTTGTATTTCTCTATCATCTTATAAAATTTTAGCGTAAGATTAAATTTATATATGGAGAAACAAAAAAGACAAATTATAGTAGTGGATAAATTGAGCCAAATGGCAAAGGTGTAGAGATAAAATGAACAAAAAAATAGTTTAGTAAGTTATCGGACTTTGGCTATACTTGAGGGCAGTAATTTAGACTTTATCCTAAAAAATATAGTAGCCAAATAAGAATATTGCCACTAGAGACCCATCGCAAGAAATCTTAGTAAAGAGGCAGTAGACAATTACCTCTAGCTCATAAGCTTCAGTTTTTTCTCTATCATCTTGGCGGTCAGACACTTCATCTTCATTTTCTTCTCTGTAATCCTTTTCAAGTATCACAAGCATTTTCGCACCTTCTTCCGGAATATAGCCAAAGGATTCACAGACAAAACCAGATACTGTCTCATATTGATGACCCTGCAAATAAATACTTTCCATGTATCTCAGAATACCACTTAATCTAAAAAAAGTATTCAACAAAGAAGGTAACCAACACATAGTGACTGTAAAGAATATACTTTACTAAAAGTAACATAGTGATATAGACCTTAATATTATGTGTGCATTGTCCTTGAATACAAAAAGACATCCACATTACCCTATCAGTACTGTAGTTTGGTGACCAGAGTTGCATTTCAAATACCAGCCAAGGTCTAGGTTACAACTTATGATCAAATATAGTAACTGCAGAAAAAGCAATAAATTTAATGAGAAATAATACCTCTGGTATTTTAATACCAAGCTCTTGAGATAGATGATCAATCGATGTATTAGCATCAACATCAAATGTTCCATCTTCTAGCATCACTATATATCCTGTTTTCTTCTGAATTTCCTCCTGAACTTGTACACAATGTAGAAGTGAGAGATGGCCATGGAAAAATATTGTTGCTCGACCTTTAATGAGGATTAAAAAATGGAAAGAGGCAACTGGTTCTCGAATATGCATAGGCAGGATAATGAATTCCTGCCAATTTAGTTTAACCTAGCCGAGTATGTTCAGGACGCCAGTAATCAATCTGTTTTTGGTTTGTGAACCAAGGATCTGCTCCGCCGATTCAAGTTTCCAAGAAATGTAAGCACATGAAAATCAGGAGCACAAAAGTTGAATACTGGCACTGATTTCAATGAGACTACATAGATGAAAGCCCTCACTACAAGTTTTTTTTTTCTCAAAGATGCAAGAGAATTGCATGTTATTTCATTAAGTAGATGAAAAGCATAGTATGTCAAGAGCGTTGGAACCTAAGATGGCAGGACCCCGGCTACGTGTAGCCCGGATCGGTAATGGCGCAGGGAATTTCCCCTGGACGCTCTATGATGAAGGGGGTGAGATTGAGAAGAAGAGAGACTAGAAAAGGTACTTGTTATTGCTTACCCTTCCCCCACGATTACATCTAAATAAATAGTCTCCTTTCCTAACCACTTATAGATCTAATCTGCTATGATTAAGGCCTGAATCTCAACTACAAACAAACCCTTTCCTAATTCTGTTTCCCTAATTATTGTTGTGGCGCCTCAGCCTTGCTCAGCTGCACTAGCCATGCCACTTGTGCGGGCCCGGTGAGTATAGTGGCGCCCCCACATGACATCCCTTCCCCCCTCCACAAGCAGCTCGTCCTCAAGCTGGAAAGAAGGATAGCTTTCAATGAAACTGCCGAGGTCCTCCCAGGTAGCCAATGACGCGGGCTCTCCTTTCAAGTGGATCAGAACCTGGCGCAGCTGCGGATGTAGTCCTGGACTCGTTGGCGGAGGTTGGGTGAGTGGAAGTCACAGCACAGCCTCTGCAGTGCGCGCTGTACCCCTTCATGGCTGTCGTAATGGACAGCGGACAACAGGTCGGTGAGCAGGGTCGACGATGGGGTGATGTAGAGTCAACCGGCGTAGGTCACTTGCCCATCGGTAATGGACCATGGTGCAGTTTGCTGGCCGGCTATGATCTCATCCCGAAGTGCCATCAGAGCTAGGTCCTTGGACAGTGCCGGACAAAGGCGGTCGATGAAATCAAAGCTCAGTCCTGAGGTGGCAAGGACATTGCCCCCCTCTGTGTCGCGCCTAGAGAGGGTATCGGCGACAGTATTCGCAAGACCCGGCTTGTAGTCGACGGTAAAGTTGAACCCTAGTAATTTGCCCACCCAATGGTGCCGTGGGACTGGCGCACCGCGGATCCAAGAGAAACTTCAGTCTGTAATGATCTGTGCGTACCAGGAATCGACGACCCCAGAGGTAAGGACGCCAATGCCGAATGGCGTGGACGAGGCCGATTAACTCCCACTCATAGGCTGCTAGGGCGCGGTGGCACAGGGCGATCGGACAGCTGAAGAAAGCGACGGGATGCTTGTCCTGGATAAGCACCGCCCCGAAGCCATGAGAGGATGCATCACATTCAATGATGAAGGTTTGCTTAAAATCTGGCAGGATCAGCACTGGTGAGGATGTGAGCAACATCTTCAATGCAATGAAAGCTTCTGTTGCCGCTTCGGTTCACTGAAACCCTTCTTTGCGTAGGAGGGCAGTGAGCGGTGCCCCAATGGTGCCGTAGTCTCAGACGAATTTGTGGTAATACCCCACCAAGCCAAGGAATCCCCGCACTACAGGCGCCGAGCTGGGTTGGGGCCAATCCCGCACCATCTGGACCTTGGTGGGGTCCATGGACACGCCTTCTGCTGAGATGATGTGTCCGAGGCATGCAATAAACTCGAATCCGAATGCACACTTGGAGCGCTTGACGAAGAGCCGGTGATGTTCGAGTGTGCTGAGGACGATGCGCAGGTGGTGTAGATGGTCGGCCCACGAGGTACTGAAGATGAGGATGTCGTCGAAGAAGACGAGGACGAACCGCTGGAGGAACAGTCGAAGGACGTCGTTCATGAGCGTCTGACGAGGAAAGAGGGATAGCTTTCGATGAAACTGTCGAGGTCCTTCCAGGTAGCCAATGACGCGGGCTCTCCTTTCCAGTGCATGAGCACCTGGCGAACGCCTCAAGCAAAACAAGCTTTGATGGCACGATCGGGTTCTGGAACCGTGGCACCATTGTGCATGACCAGCAGCGGCGGAGGCGTATCCGGGGGTGCGCCAAAAAACTTCTTGAGGAGGCCGATGTCGAAGACATCATGGAGATGAGCTCAGGGTGGAAGCTCAAGTCTAGCAGCAACTGCGTTGATCATTTCAGTGATACTATAGGGCCTGTAAAACCGAGGCTTCAACTTCCCTTTAGTGGGCGTCTGAAGGGATGCCGGGGCGTGGTGTCGCAGACGTAGCCACACCCAATAGCCGACCTCGTAGGTGACTTCGCAATGTAGCTTGTCGTAGTGTTTCTTCTGGATAGCTTGGGCCTGCTCCAGCCGATAACGAATATCAGCGAGGAACTCATCTCATGCAGCCATGCTTTGGGCTACCACCGCAACCCTTGTTTCGTCCGGCTCATAAGAGCGGATGGAAGGAGGGTCACGGCCGTAGACCACCCGGAATGGTGTGTCCTGTAAGGATGACTGGTAGGCATTATAGATGTACTCAGCCCATGGTAGCCAGCGAAGCCATTGCCTTGGATGATCCTCGGTGAGGCAGCGGAGGTACATGACGATGACGCGATTTGCAGCCTCCGTCTGACCATCGGACTGCGGGTGGAATGCAATCGCCATGTGTAGCTTGGTGCCAACCAAGCACATGAGCTCCCTCCAAAAGCTTGACGTGAACATGGGGTCACGGTCCGAGACCAAGGACTACGGAATGCTGTGCAGGCGGACCACCTCGGCGAAGAAGACTTGTGCCACTGATTCTGCGTTGTACAGGCAGCCAACAGGATAAAGTGACAGTACTTACTGAAACGGTCGACCACGGTCAAGATCACCGACTTGCCTCCCACCCAGGGCAGTCCCTCAACAAAATCAAGGCCGACATCAACCCATACCGAGGATCGATCCGGCAGTGGCATGAGTAATCCTGCTAGGTGAAGGTACTCGAACTTGTAGCGTCGGCACGCCATGAGCTCGCCAAGGGGGTTGGAGCACAGGGGTTGGCCAAAGCGAAGGTTGAGCAGCTCGGTGAAGGGGTGCCATGGTGGCGTACCCTTATCTTGTTGGACATGGATAAACCACATCTGGGCGCCCTCTTCCAGATTGTACGAGGCTATCCACACCTTCTCCTCCGCTATCCTTTGTTGATGGAAGTAGGATTTGGAGTGGTTGATGAATGCGAGAGGATCAGACTTGCCGTCGAACTAGGAAAAATTCATCTTCTAGAAACGAGGTGGGCAGTCATTGTGATGTTCCCCGGTTCCAGCAGATTTGTTGCCTGATGAAAACGAGTCAGAACATCGCTCCTGTTTGAGCTCCTAGACCGAGGCCTTCAGGGTTTGGACAGTGGTCAGACAAGGACTTGATCAGGGCCTCCAGATCCATAGGGGGAAGGCTTGACATGGCGGTTGGCATTGCTATGACGACCGATGGTGGCGGTGGTCGTTGTAGCGGAGGTGGTGGTCGTGGTTTGGAGGGCGGCGGTGGTGGGGGTGGTTTGGAGTGCTTGGATCGTGATACCAGGTTTTCAAGGGTGTTGGCGCCCAAGACGGAAGGACCCCGACTATGTAGCTCGTAGCCCGGATCGGTAATGATGCAGGGCATTTCCCCTAGATGCCCTATGATGAAGTGGGTGAGATTGAGAAGAGAGACTAGAAAAGGTAATTGTTGTTACTTACCCTTCCCTCACGATTACAACTGAATAAATAGTCTCCTTTCCTAACCACTTTTAGATCTAATCTGCTATGATTAAGGCCTGAATCTCAACTACTAACAAACCCTTATCCTAATTCTGTTTCCCTAAATATTGTTGTGGCGCCTCAGCCTTGATCAGCTGCGCCAGCCATGCCACTTGTGCGGGCCCGACGAGTATAGCGGCGCCCCCACATGACATAGTACAAAAGAGAGTGAGGGGTTTGTGTTCAAGTTTGTTTTCAGTTATTATTCTCATTCTATGTACTCAGTAAAAAAGGGTAGCCCAATTCAGATAGCTACCACTTGTGCAGGGTCCGGTGAAGGGTCCGACCACTTTGAGTCTTTTGTACGCAGCCTTTCCATGCATTTCTGTAAGAGACCGTTTCCGTGACTAGAATCTGTGACCTCATGGTCACAAGGCAACAGTGTTACCACTGCGCTACGGCTTCCCTTCCATTCTATGTACTCAATATGTAGTAAGTTTCATTTTTGTTTTTTGCCTAAAAACTAGTGTGCTACCAGACAAAGAATTTGAAAAAGGCGATCCTTGTATTTAAGATATGATTTGCCTTAGGGCTTGCCTTATTTAGTAAGTTTACCTAATTTCAAGAAATAAAGGGAACACGAACTGAATAAAAGGAATCACAAATGTTAACAATAGCATGCAGATAAACAGCACTAAAGTCGCACTAGCAAAAAATCAAACAGAAAATTCCGTGAGACAATACCTTTGAATCATTCTCGTCAAAAATTTCACCAACTATTTCTTCCACAACATCTTCAAGTGTTACAATCTGCATTTTTTTTTTTGTCAAAAAGTCAAAAAAGTGGTTCCCATCTATGATACAGATGAAAATACAAGTAGATAAAAAATTAGATTGAACAATGTTTTCAGGTCGTCCACCTAGTCGGTTCTGAGCTCAACTAGAGGTAACGACCCGATTAGTTCGATTAATCGTATGGTCGTCCAACTAATCATCATTTAATCGCAATTAGTCATCCGATTAGAAGGTGGAACGACCAGCCTGCTGCTGGGTGCTGCCTTGCTGGGCTTTACATGGGCTGGAATTTAGACCTGATAGGGTTAGTCTGCTGCCATTGCCTTGCTACTCCTGCATCTTGGTCTGCATTCCCTGTCCCCTAAGTTTCAGACCCATTTTCTTGCTGTTCTTGCATCTTGGCCTGTAGCAATTGGCATACCTTTCTTTCCTACCCATCTTTTTGTTTTATTATGTATATACTATGTACTATATGTCCTGAAAAATACAGGACGACTATATGTACGACCAGGACCGACCAGGGTCGACTATTCATCCTGGTCGTCGACTAATCGCAACTAGTCACCTGGTCGGTCCCACTGCACGACCAGGCGACTGGGTGACTTCAAAACATTAATATTGAACTATAATTGCTGCAAGAGGTTTAATGGCTATGACTAGATGGAAGTGTAATATCGGTAGGACTGCATTTTCCATAAGGCAAGCACAAGATCAAGGTAGTCTATGAAGTCGCAAATATGGACTTCATATAAGCTCTTACGATGATCATGTGTTCATGTTCTGTTTATCTTACCACTGGAAAATGAAATTAATAGGTAAACTGTAATTCTGTAATTCAGTATACATTGACTGTCAAATCTTCCATGAAAAAACTAAAATGAAACTGTCAGATTACTGGGATGTGTCCATGCCCGTGAAGCATGTGATATACACACACAAAAAAAAAGAATATATCTATATGTTTTCTCTTCTAGATTATACAAGTTTCTAAAAGGGAATATTACAGTTGAGAAACCAAGTCAAACAGTTGGGTACAACATTTCTCCAAGAAACTTCAAATTTTTGTTTAATAAAGAAACTTCAAACTTTTGCTGCAAGTATCTTTGAACCATTTCTAAAGGGACAACATGGCTTGAAGGGGTAGGTATTGGACATGAGAGACATAGTTCATTATTATATTTTCAAAGAAGAGCTACTGCCATCCTTTCTGTAGGAGTTAGCCTGACACGACTCCTAAAACGAAAGCTTTAATGTACGAAAATAACTGAAAAGGAAACAGGCCACTGAAGGCAATAATTGCTGCAGCAACACAAGCAATAGCTTCATCTGAGAGGGCAGGACATAGCAGCAAGATCAATCGAAATAGCATGTTGCATGCTTCACTATGATGACCTTACAGTGGAACAATCACAAGAGTGATGTCAATAATTGGCCATTAAAGTATCACAACTGCTTAATTTGAACTCAAAATTAAAAAAACTAGTCAAGCTAGACTAATAATCACAATGAGAATGATATATTGGAGAAAGCTTATTGCAAGGCATAAAAATAATTAGAGGTCAATTCGAGCAATTACTTGTTCAATGAAATGGAAACATAAAATTAGTAACTTAACACTGACCTACATTTTATTCCTATGATCATAAAAAAAATTGAAAAAAAAAGCATTGGTATCATAGGAACATACACCAACAGTTCCGCCATACTCATTGAGGATAACTGCCATATGAACCTGCCTGATCCGGAACTCTCTTAAAAGGTTCCAAACAGACATTAAATCTGCCAAATGAAAACAAATCAATAAATCATATCAATCACATTTTACATCCGAAAATTGTGTGTAATCAGACCAGTCTCAGAAAATGTTGACAATAATAACCTGGAACAAAGTATGTAGGCATATGTGCGATTTCCTTAACAGTGATATCCTTCAACTTCTCAACCTTCAAAAATAAAATACATCTTTCATGTTTCCACACACAAATTTCGAGCAGAAAAAACAAGTCCTCATGTTAAAACCTTTTTTGACTAAATAGTAATCAAGGGACGGACCTCCTCAACATATTCAAGCATGTCCATGGCATATGCAATTCCAACAATATTATCTATGCGCTCCTCAAATACAGGAACTCTAGAAGCAATAGCACCAGATGTCAATAATAGACTTCAGAATACATCTGACAAGCCATAGCAAACCATACCTAGAGTATTGATGAGTTTCCCATAAGTTTTTGAAATCAATAAGTGTTGCAGCAGCATCGATTGCAACTACATCCACCAAAGGTGTCATTACTTCTCTAACATGTGTATCTTTAATTTCAAGGACATTCTCAATCATATCCTGTTAAAGGATTCAGACATTCAATTTAGCTTATTAACATGGATAGAAAAAGGTCCTGCAAGGAGGAATGACACAGGAGTTCATGATAGATCAACTTAATACTTGCTTCTAAGCAGATAAATCATGTGAATTTTCATCTGAACAACAGTAGTAGTAATAGAAACAATTACTATCATGTTACAGTTCTGATTATCTTGTTAACAAATAGACTGGAACAACAATGCCTGGCTGCCTGCAGAGGCCTGGATCAAATGGTATGGCCCTCTAGGTGACTAAAAGTATCCCCGTTTGAAATAGCTGCTCAAGTGTGACAAGACTCTATGGAGAGACAAAATAGTGCCTAACAGTATGATCTAAATGTTTGCAAATATCAGGGTGCTATTGCTTATAAAACATATGGTGGCTAACCAGATCGTACACAAAATTAAATTTAGCAATTGAACAAATGAAATATGAAAAACGAGAAATGAACATAAATGTTAACAACAAAAACGAAATGTGCAGTAAACAGCAAGATTTCTGAGCAGTTCAATATGCTAATTTTTAACCTGTTCATCTTCTGCAATAGCACCACTCAACTCAGCTCCTCTTAACATTAATTTCAGTTCATCTTCAGTAACATATGGTTCACTGAGGAAACAAGTGTACATGATATAAATGGTTCAGAATTGGTTCTCAATAATCTAAAATTCACCGTAGTTAAATGATAGATGCAATATACAATATAAAAATATGAAAACAGTTTTTCCAATTTGCTCATCGTATAGCATGATTATCTAAAACACATCCAAAATGAACAATGCTGAATCCTTATTTAAAACAGAGCACTGATACGTGTATTTAATTCAGATCCAGAAAGTTCATATAGTAATAAGTATGTTAATCCAAATTCAATTTGAAATTGAAATTAGACTGAAAATACTTAGAAAATTTCTGGCTAATGTAAGCAATGACTAGATCCTTTATGACTGAATCTATTGCCGTGTTTGCGGGAGCATCTGCTTCTCCACTTTCTAGAGAAGCAGCATTTTTGAGAAGCCAAGCTTGCTGCCCAGGAAGCTGGGTTCTGAGGAATCTAAGGTGATGTGTTTGGCTCCCTCGCTTTTGGACGAACACCTCAGCAGCGGCCATGGAGGGAGGAGACTACGCGGCGGCAGATCTGGGGCGGCTTGGGATGGTGGACGGATCCGGCGGCTCGGGCGGACGACGAGTGCGCTTGGGGGGGGGGGGGCGGACAGCAGCAGCGACAGCTTGGGGTGCCAGCTCGGGGCAGACGGAACAGCGGTGGTGTGGGGCGCTTGTCAGAGACGGTAGCTCGAGGAGGACGGAGGGGTGCCGACTGTAATGACCCAATCGAAGTGGTGCAGTAGCTGAATATATTCGACGCAGATCAACTCACGCACAAGAACAGAATCACAGCAATGGCGATGAACTCTGTTGTAGTATTCCGATGAACAGAGTTACAGGGGAGGGGGGTAAGTAGAAAGAAGGTGGTTAGGGAGAATCTGATACAGCTTTCCAAAATCGACTCGCCCTTCCCTCCAGTATATCTCCCTTTATACTACAGCACACGTACAAGAATACGGCCCACAACCCAACTACGCAAGAGCGCGAAATGATCGTTTAAACGCCGCACCGCACTGTAGCTCATCATGCCCTTGTCGACAATGCCTGTTCCTCGCCTTGGTCCCGTGTCGCCACCGCGCCACCGTCGGTTGTGACACCGACTCGTGGTGGCGGTTCTGGGTGGCGGACAGCAGGGCACCGGCTCAGGGTGGACGGAGGAGCAGCGGCATGGACCGCCAGTCAAAGGCAGCAGCTCGAGGCAGACAGAAGGTCGCCAACACAGGGCGAACAGCGAACGGCGGCTTGGGGTGGTGGACGGCGGGCCACCGGCTTGGGGCTCTGACAGCAGGGCGGACGACATGCAGGACAAAAAGCTGATGAAGATCTGAGGGGGGTCGCTTTTCCGCTTCTGGTTCAATTGTCGCCTTCTCGCTTCTGCGGGTTTTTCGGGTGTGAAAAGCATCACCATGTGGGGGAGCAAGGGGGTACAAAATTGAAAAGGCACTCCGCAAGGGTTCATCCAAAAGTCCACAAGAACTAAAAAGAAACGGTGTGTTGGGTTTAAGTATTTTGAATCGATAAATAGTAATAATATTAAATTTTCAATTGCTACATGCGTAAATGTTATCATCCAGTGAAAGGCAAATTAGTCTGTGTATCCTTCTTAACAGGGTATTTAAAAGTGGAACATTAAATTTAGGTTTCTAGATAATCAGAACTAGATTTTAACAAGGATAAAGTCCAAATTACTGCCCTCTAGTATAGCCAAAGTCCAAATAACCCCCTAAATTATTTTTTCGTTCATTTTATCCCCACAACTTTGCCATTTGGCTCAATTTACCCCTAATAAAATTTGTTTTTTTTTGTTTCTCTATGTATAAGTGTCATCTTAAGCTGAAATTTTATAAAATGATAGAACACATCATAACATAAGTTAAAAAATACATCATAATTTTTTTGTAATTATTTTATAGTTAGTGACATTTAATAGTAAATTAATAACTTAGGATACAAACTATATAAAAATAATGATAAAAAATATGATGTATTTTTATAACATGTATTATGATGTTCTCTATCATCTTGTAAAATTTTAGCTTAAGATTAAGCTTATATATAGAGAAACAAAAAGACAAATTATAGTAGGGGGTAAATTGAGCCAAATGGCAAAGTTGTGAGGATAAAAGGAACCAAAAATAGTTTAGGGAGTTATTTGGACTTTCGCTATACTTGAGGGTAGTAATTTGGACTTTATCCTTTTAACAATAATACGCATTAAACAAGAATAAGAATAGAGACATTATAGTATGTACAATTTACCTTCTCCCTTTGAGGCCTAGAATCTTAAGCATTCCCATGGATAGAAAAGTAACAATACGGCCCACTGGATACAGGATCAAAGAAAGCCATGCAACTGGTCTGATGAATCCCAGCAAATGCACTATATTTAGTGAAATTTTTCAGAACTTATTTCGAGCCAATTTATGCAGAAGTCTTGCTCACCTTACCACGAACCTAGCAACTTCTGTGGCATTATGGACTGCAACACTTTTGGGAGTGATTTCTGTCAGAAGTAAGATAGCAACCTGGAAATAAAATGTTCCATGTTAGATATATAAGATAGAACACTATACTAAAAGACTAGTATGAGGCGGGTGACATACAGTCATGACACCTGTTGCTGCGCTGACACCCGCTTCACCAAACATTGCTGTTGCTGCCTCTGTAACAATGGCAGTCGCCCCAATGTTGACCACACTATACAAAATTATGCCCAGGTCGAGGATAAAAATAGTAGATATGATTAGCAAATTTAAGTACAATGACTAGTGCAAACGATGCTTGGATGACATAGATTACGTGGTGCCAATAAGAATTGTTGTCAGGAAACGTGTTACATCACTTCGAAGCATTTTGAAAACACCATTCTCAGGTTCCTTTTCAGCAAGCTCACGAACCTGATGGAAGGGAAAATCAGACTCAGAACATATGAAAGGACATAGTTTGAGAACAGCGTTTTAAAAGAAATAGAAGCTAGGTGGGTGGTGCTTTAACATCTGAGGCTAGGCTAGGGAGAAATTAGGCACTAGGTGAGAGGGTAGATGTTATGGCGGGCCAGGCACTAGCGCCGCCGTGACTAGTCGGCATGGCTGACCGGCTGACCGCCACCAAACTTCCTTAACTACAGGATCTATTAGTTGGATTAGCATATTTCCTAAATTATCAGATTAGTTACACGGTTTGTTTGGATTAGTTCTAGTGTTTGTTAGGAACTGGCTATAAAAGCTTAGACCTAGTTATCAATAAAGTAAGTAGGAGATTGAAGAATTTCTCCCTCTCCCCTGGCTCCATGCTACCAGAAAGGCGCCAGCAACAGCACGGCGCCTCAACCAACACGCCGCCACCGGCAGCCTAGGCCGCGCCCTCCTCTCTCTCTCATCCCAACAACCTACACAGCCGTCAGAACATCAACGATCCTACCAATCTGGAATCAACGATGTCAGGCCCTCCTCCCACCACCGCCCTGCTGTCGTCCTCCACCATGGCTGCACCGACCCCCACCTTGGCGCTGGCCGCACCCACCGCCGCCGCGCCTAACGCATTGGCCAAGGTGGTCGCCAACCTGGCTTGCACCGTCGCCGCCATCTCCATTCGCCTCTCCAACTTAAAAAATCAGCAAACGTCGCCACCATCGCCCACTGTCACACTTCTACCGGTGCTTCCCTATGAGATACAGAGCTACGGCACGACGGGTATGCCGCCGCCGGGAGCACCGCAATCACCCCACTCCCCATTCATCAGATCTAGTTTTCCCACTCCCCATCACCACTTCCAACCATGGAAAAATGCCTTCAACAAGTGTGGCCATGGCTGCGAGCACTGTGGCACCGAGTTCATGTACCACGTTCGCCCTTTCCCAACAACACCCCTTCTGGCAAGGTGCCAGCGCGGCGGGCGCAGTCTATCCGCCTAGCACGACACTTTCGTGTACAGCGAGCACTCCGTTCTACACTAGATCACCCTTCTTGGGCGCATCTAAAGTCCCCGTACATGATTTAGGACCACGGTTCAACAAGTGAGTAGTTTTTCCGAGTTCAACGCACCATCTCGGATCGGTCTGGCTCACCTCCTACCACCTGGTCGACATGGCCCAGACCTAATATTATGTTAGGGACAATACTCACATTATGAGAGATGACACTCAGTGTTGGGGCTATTTTTTTAATGTTTCTTACTCACTAGAAAGCCATGACCAACCTGAGAGGTTGGAGATACATATATATAGACTGGTGGGTAGCCAAGCATATGCTAAGATGCTAGTCTAAGATGCTAAAACAAAAAGCTGAAAAGCTAGTTTAAGATGCTAAAACATAAAGCTGAAAAGCTAGTTTAAGATGCTAAAGCGAAAAGCGTAAAACATAAAGCGCCTGCACTGGACTTATTCCATCATTCTCCCCTTAAATCTTGTGCGTCGTTTTCTGGGAGATTTGAATTATCCCAATCCTAGCGCGAAGCTCCTGAAACTGATCTTACCAAAGGATTTGGTGAGAAGATCAGCAAGTTGATCCTTGGTGTTGATATAGCTTGCCCTGACGCTCTCTTCTTTCAAGCATCTTCGGATGAAGTAGTACTTCACTCTGATGTACTTGCTGCGCTCGTGAAAGACAAAGTTCTTTGCCAAGGCCAGAGCGGACTTGCTATCCACCTTGAGCTTCACTGCTTCAGCGTCTCTGCCAAAAAGATCACTAAGCAGTCGAGCGAGCCAGAGCGCCTGAGTTGAAGCGGTGAAAGCCGATATGTACTCAGCTTCGCAGCTGGACAAGGCCACCACATGCTGCTTGACCGACTGCCAGCTAACAAAGCACTTGTCAAGGAAGAAGAACACCCTGCTCGTGCTCTTGTTGGTGTCGATGTCGCCGACGTGGTCACTGTCGCTGTACCCGACGAAATGTGCCGCCCCAGGACACCTCAGGTAGTGGAGGCCGTGGTCAAGAGTCTCCGCAACATAGCGGATGATTCTATTAAAGGCCTGCTGATGCTCTGTCGTCAGTCGCTGCATGAACCGACTGACGTAGCCGACAGAGAACACCCAGTCCGGCCGTGTGTGGGCGAGGTAGCGAAGGCGTTCCACAAGACGCCGGTACTGCATGGCATTCACCTCTGTCGTGCTGTCACGGCTGAGCTTCAGCCTCCTCCATCGGAGTGCGAGCTGGGTTGCAGTCGGTGAGCCCAACTAGCTCAACGATGCGCTTGGCGTAGGCGGTCTGTCGAAGTGTGATGTCGGAGTCGTCCTGGTGCACCTCGATCCCCAGGTAGACGGAGAGAGGCCCCAAGTCACTCATCTGTAAGGTGGCCTTCATCTTCTCCTTAAACGCTGCCACCTCCGCATCTTTGGTGCCCATGATCGACAAGTCGTCGACGTAGACACCCACCAGCAGGGCATTGCCGCCGTTGCCCCGCCGGTAGATGGCCGCTTTGTGCGGGCTTTGCTCGAAACTCATCCCCTTCAGCGTGAAATCTAGCTTGACGTTCCACGCCCGTGGTGCCTGTCGCAAGCCGTAGAGGGCCTTGAGCAAGTGCAGCACCTTGCCCTCCTTGTCGGGGATGACAAATTCCGGCGGCTGGTGCACGTAGACTTCCTCCTTCAAGTCGCGGAGAGCGTGGCGTGGCTGGCTGTGGTGATGGCGGTGGAGAGCTCGTCGCAGCCGGCGTCACAGTCGTCAGAGTCAGTGAAGGCTCGAGGACTGGGTAGGCGCGCTAAGCGAAGAAGAGCTGCCCACTCCCCCAGCTCCCTCGAAGTGGACGTACTCGACGGTGAAGTCGTCGTACGCCGGAGTCGGGCCGTCGTGCACCATCTTGCCCCACGCCCAACCTCGCCCTTCGTCGAACACAATGTCGCGCGCCGTGCGCACACGCTGTCTTCGGGTCAAAGATGCGATAGGCCTTCGTGCCCTCCACGTAGCCGATAAACACTCTCGGAGTGCTCCTGTCGTCGAGCTTGCCAACGTGGCCAAGCTCCTTGACGAACGCGAGGCAGCCGAAGACGCGCAGGTGGGCAACCGAAGGCTTACGTCCATGCCAAGCCTCGTACGGCGTCCTGCCGCCGAGCGCCTTAGTGTGCGAGCGGTTGAGGATGTAGACGGCTATCACTACAGCCTCTCCCCAGAAGATGGCCGGCATCCCCCTCTGCTTGAGGGCCCGAGCCATCCCCACCACCGTCTGGTTGCGCCGTTCGACGACGCCGTTCTGCTGCGGGCTGTACAGCGCGGAGTAGTGGCGCTGAATCCCCTCGTCAGCGCAGTACGACGCGAACTCAGCTGCCGTGAATTCGCCGCCGTTGTCGGTGCGTAGCACTCGAAACTTGCAGCCGCACTCCTCTGCCGTAGCCAGCTGACGCTTGATAGCCTCAGCTGCTGCCGTCTTAGTGTCGAGGAGGTATGCCCACATGTGGCAGGACACGTCGTCGATGAATAGCAGAAAGTAGCGCCGGCCTCCAGGTGTGGCCAGAGTCACGGGACCGCAGAGGTCGCCGTGCACTAGCTCCAGCTTTTTCTTGGCGTGAAAACTCGCCTGACGAGGGAACAGGAGTCGCCGCTGCTTGATGAGGACGCAGGTGTCACAGAGCTGCTCCACATGCTTGACCCGCGGCATGCCCTGCACCATCTCCTTGTCGCCAAGCTGCTTCAGGGCCTCAAAGTTGGTGCCCAAAGCGCTCGTGTCACAGCCAGGCGTTGTCATCGCAGCGGGCTGTGAGACATACAAGCTGCACCACCTACACATTAAGGACGTAAAGACGATTGATGCCTCTGTTTACCTTGACAAGAAAGCGACGATGGCGGTCCTAGATCCTCATGATTCCATCCTTGATCTCCACGCGCGAGCCATTCTCATCCAGCTGGCCCAGGCTGATGATGGAGTTTCTTAGTGCGGGGATGAATTAGACTCCAGTGAGGAGTCGGTGTTCGCCAGTCCTGGCGACGAGGACAATGGAGCCAATGCCTCTGATGTCCTCAGCCGAAGAGTCGCCGAACTTGACGGAGCCGCGCATGTCGACGTTCCGGTCGGAGAACTCCCTGCGGCCCGTCATGTGGTGAGTGGCACCACTGTCGAGGAAACAGCCGTCGATCTTGTCGTCGCTAGAGTCGACACCGAGGAAGGCGTGTGCCCTCGGCTCGTCGAGGTGAGGAGAGCTGTTGCGGCCAATGCTGCTGGAGGTAGCTCGATGCTTCCGTGTGCTAGGAGCAGAGCCGGATCCTCCTCAGCCTGTGCGACGTGAGCCTGGCCGCACCTCGGCTGTCGACAATCCCTGGCCCAATGTAAAGCTCTACCACAGTTGCGGCATATGTCGTCTCGTGCCGCCCTGCGCTCGCTGGCAGCGCCGCCCTGGGTGCCTCCGTGGGCGTAACCCTTGGCACGTCCACGCGCCCTGCCCTGAGCGCCTCCGCAAGCCTTACGCGGCTTGCAGTGCTTGCAGCCGTCTATCGAGCAAGAAGGCTCCCCCTTCTTTCGATCACCCTGGCGGGCCTCCCACTGCTCCTGAGTGAAATGATGCTTCCCACCAATGATGACAGGCCCTGAGGGAGGCTGTGGCTCGTCGTTGTCGACGACCTTGAGGCGACCTATCGCCTCCTCGACCGACATCCTAGAGAGTTCTAGCAAAGACTCGATCGAGCGAGCGATCTGCTTGTACTTCTCGGGAACGCAGCGAAAGAGCTTCTCGACAGCTCTCTCCTCGTCGATGGTGTCGTCGCCGTACTGCGCGAACTTCTGCAGTAGTGTTAAGACGAAGAACAAAGTCATCGACGTCTTCACCCGGCTTGAAAGCCAGGCTCTCCCACTCCTTGCGCAGTGCCTGCAGCATGGACCTGTGGGCTCGATCGCTGCCGATACGCGGCGCAGCGATGGCGTCCCAAGCCTCCTTATCAGTCCACTTGCAAGCAAGCGAAGACTGCATCTCAAACGGGAATGCGGCAAAGAGGGCCTCCAGCGCCCGTCGATCCTCGTCGTAGTCGCCGTACCGGACCGCCTCTCACATGTGCCACACCTGAAGCTTCACCCTCATCACAATGGACCACTCGGCGTTGTTGGTCTTGGTGAGGAGGGGCCATCCACCACCGGCACCGACGTCCCTGACGACGGTCTGGAAGTCGTGGTGACCATGGTGCCAGTCCGGGGAAGGAGAGCCACACCACGTGTGAAGGCTACGCTCGTCGTCGTCCCATCCGTCATGCCACCGGTTGTACTCCATTTGAGCCTCCAGCTCTGTCGTCTGCTCCCGCAGTCGCTGGGCCTCCAGCGCACAGTCGATGCGCGGGTCGCGCCAAAGGTCACGTTCGTCGTATCCGCCAAGAGCACGGCCGTCGCACGCACGTCCACCAGAAATGTTGCCGGCGCGTCCACGCCCGTTTGGGCTGCCGCCGCCGCGCCTGT